>WPIO01000011.1:4372500-4885000 GCA_009760855.2 Cristatella mucedo | reverse complement strand
AAGTGACCAAAGGACTGAAGAGCGAAACCACAGGGCAAGCACGCTCGCACTGCACTGAGTAGTGGCTAGCTATAAATAGGGCTGCAGTGCAGGCTGCATATCTCTCTCTCTCTCTCTCTCTACCTCTCTCTGCCTCTCTTTCTCTCTCTGCCTCTCTCTCTCTCTCTCTCTCTCTCACTGCCTCTTTCTCTCCATTTCTTTCTCCCTCTATCTCTCACTTTATCGTTCTCCCTCCCTCTCTCCCACTCTTTCTCTCTCTCTCTCTCTCTCTCTCCATCTCTCTCCTTCTCTCTCCATCTCTCTCTGCCTCTCACACCCCGTCTCTCTCCCTCTCTCTTCCTCCCTCTCTATCTCCCTCTCTATCTCCCTCTTTCTCTCTCTCTCTCTCTCTTCTCTCTCTCTCTCTCTCTCTCTCTCTCTCTCTGCCTCTCTCTCTCTCCCTTCTCTCTCCCTCTCTTCCCCTTCTTTCTTTCTCCCTCTCTCCCCTCTCCCTCACCCTCTTTATCTCTGACCCCTTCTCTCTCTCCCCTCTCCCCCACTCTCTATATCGCTGACCCTCTCTTTCATTCTCTCTCTCTCTCTCTCTCTATCTCTCTCTCTCTCTCTCTCTCTCACTCACTCTCACTCTCTCTCTCTTTCTTTCTTTCTCTCTTGTTGGCCGCAAGTCATCTGACGGGTAGCTAGGCGATCCATTTCCGGACCGTGATTGCAACTCTTAAAGACACTGTTGTCGCAAAAGAGACGCTAAACGAGACGACGGGTGGAGAGCTATAAGTGGCGATTCAGTAGACCCCTCGATGAAACCTGGAATGGTCTTTCAGATCTGCAAACACAAGAGTTCTCCACCTAGTCGCTTTAGCGACGACGCCAAAATATGACGCTCTGACTGAGGGCTGAGAACTTCAGTCGAACGGGCCCAGGCACGTCCGTGACTACGCCCGACTGCTAGCGGCAGAGGACGACATGGCGGCAAATTCGGCGCGCGATGAGAGCTGCTCTATCTCAGCAGGACACTGAATTCGCGAAGTTTGACGCTTTGCTAGCACACAGGCAGCGACACGGAAGCACCGAAGGGGCTTCAACAACCGTGTACTCACATGGCCGCCAACATCCACGGTCCGCATTCCAACTCTCCCTCTCGCCAGCCGCTCGTCCTGCCTCTGCTTTGCAGCGACAGCTCGCCAAAGGCGGATAGGTGGACATCAGCTGCTTGCAGCCTTACGCACCCATGTTAGGTGCAACAGCTAATCAATTGTAGGTTAGATGACGGCAGCTTAACACCGGCCCTCGTCCAAGCCTCATTTTAAACTCGCGTCAGCTATGCGGAAGGCGTCTTCAGGCCAAAGCGCAGGTGACCCCGTCTTCAAAGCACGGTGACGCTGTCAGCCGCCGATTTTCCGAAGACGACCGTAATTTTTAAAAGGAGCCGGCTGCACAATAACCCCGCCCGCGGCGTTCGAACTTCGCGCTTGGCCGACGGCATTGAGCTGACGACGATCGCTAAAGAAATGTCTGCGAATAGCCAAGGTTTATGAACCGGACGGTGCAATATTTGATTATCTTTATGAGATCGATCTGCGACTGTAGACCTTCGGCCTGTACGTGACTGGCCTGCGACTGACCAGTGAGAGCGACTGGCCGCCGACGGTCGCTTTCATTTGGCGCCTCTCTCTGAGCGTCGTCGTCTGTGAGCCTGTGCGCCGTCGTTGGGCAAGCCACTGACGAGCCCGAGGCTGCAAGGGACGACCCGAAACCCGCTACTTTGCAGACTATCTATGCGTACAACCGGTACAAAAAAATACTTAAGGGAGCGTTAGCTGCTTTAAGACTACTGCTAGCGAGTCTGCCCCCTCCCAGTTCCCGAGAGCCCGCCGGGTGCTGTGCTGGTGATCCCTTCAGCTCGTGCAATGCGGCAAAGAGCGCCGCTCGCGGTGCGATGGCAGGCACTGTTGCATCGTCGCCTTTGGGCTCATCGGCTGGGCCGGATCTCTGCCCGTTGCGTGCGCTCGGCCGCTCCCTGAACTAGTGCGACGGCGGCAGCGCTGCGGCGGTCGCAGCTTTATATAGCTCAATCGGCTCGGCACTGGCAAGCCAGAGGTGCTGTGGCACCGACCTCTGCTCAATGCGACACTCTTTTCCTGCGACCAGTCCCACTACAGACCACGACCTCGGTCGCTCAGCCCAAAGCGCCCTCGCGAATGCATCTCTTGGCCAGGACGGGATCGGTTAGTCAGCGCTCGCTCGTCAGCGGTCGCACGGCCGACTGAAATAATGCCGCCACACAGCCGAACAAACAGCCGAGGGTATAGCCGGAGTAGGCTCTCCGTCTGATCCCAAACGACTAGCAAAAGAACACGGTCATCCGGGCGCGACTGACTAGCAACTATCGCGGAGGAGTACGTCGACCCCTATGCTCGCTTCGTCAGTGACGCCCAGAGAGACGACGGGCGCTTGCATTGCTTCGCGGCTTCCTCTTCCGGCGTGGCTGAGTTGGCCCGCGTGCAAGTCTGCCCAAATTGTGTGTACAGTGTCAGCTCTATCGGTTGCGTTAAATGACTGCAAACAAATTGAGGGTAGAATGTAGATTCACACTCGTTGTACGTTGATTGAATGCATGCCAATAGAGATCCAGCATCGGCAGACGCTCAAAGGAGAAGGCGTCTCTCGCCAGTATCGACGAGCGCGAGAGACGCAGAAGAGGCTGCTCAACGGCCCGCTTCAGGAACTGAAATAATGAGACGTTCTTTCTCAGCAATAAAACACGCCGTAGAGAGAGAGAGAGAGAAAGCGAGAGAGAGAGAGACAGAGAAGGAGAGACAGAGACAGACAGAGAGAGAAAGAGAGAGAGAGAGAGAGAGAAAGCAAGAGAGAGACAGAGAGAGAGAGAAAGACGACCGACAGAGAGAGAGAGAGAGAGAGAGAGAGAGAGAGAGAGAGAGAGAGAGAGAGAGAGAGAGAGAGAGAGAGAGAGAGAGAGAGAGAGAGAGAGAGAGAGAGAGAAGAGAGAGAGAGAGAGAGAGAGAGAGAGAGAGAGAGAGACAGAGAGACAGAGAGAGAGAGAGAGAGAGACAGATAGACAGATAGACAGACAGACGACAGAGAGAGAGAGAGAGAGAGAGAGAGAGAGAGAGAGAGAGAGAGAGAGAGAGAGAGAGAGAGAGGAAGAAGCGAAAGCACGAAAAATTCGCGAAGCTGAAACCGTTGGCAAGTCACGCCAGCAACGACGTGCAGCAGAGACTTGGGAAGAATCGGAAGCCGGATGACATTTCCCTCGACTTGTCTCGAGCACTAGCAAGTTCACATTCATCTACATTTACGTGCATGCGTGCGCACGCGTGAATTAAAGTGAAGCAGGATTCTGGCGCCGTAGCGCTACATTTCGCAACCGTTTTTGCTGTTTCGACGCGACGCGCGGTGACGAATGCATCGCGCACGAGCGTGCTCGGCTGGGCGGCTTCGCGCGGCAAGAAAGCGCGCCGCGGGTGCGCGCTTCGGTAGCGGAAGCGAAGAATTAAAGATCAAAAGGTCGGCGTGCGCCTAAGCGACGCCGCCAGGAAGCCCGGATGTGCGCTCAGATGAAGAGTGACGTATGTATGTATGTATGTATCTCCGTCAGTAACTCCACAAAGTCATAAAGACCATGTGGGTGTTACGCAGGAGAGTTTTGTATAGCGCACTCACAGCCTAAGCGACTTTCGGTACGCATTCGGTAATGTATCTCCGTCAGTAAGCCAACAGACTTCGTCTCACGCAACAAAGAGAAAGCTGGAAGCATAGCAGAGTCAGGAGAGCAGTTGAGGTAGTGAGTAGCATAGAAGTAGCAGTTCAGAACCGCTGAAAAAGATGTGCCATAGTCGGCAGTTGGAGAGTAGTTGTTGTTGCGTAAGAATTGTGGAAGCGAGTCTTCTCCGTTCGAGAGCGCTCGCGCGGAGCGTCGCGTAGCGCCGTCTCACGTAGCGCCGATCGTCACTCAGCCCTGCTGTGCTCACGCGAGCGGGAACTCGAGGTTTCATCGCGAACTCGCTCGCTCGCGCGACCGCCGCAACTTGAGCTCATCTCGGCACAGCACAACTGCGTTGCTCGGCGGCTCAAGCGGCCGGAAGGAAGCCGAAACAGCTCGTTCTATGCCAGCACGCTCGTCGCGAAACCGAGGCTGGATGCGCTACTGCTGCAAACCGGGCGGGCGGCTTTTTTCAACTGCGGACAGGACTACGCCAGCCGTGACGAGCTCGCAAAAGACGCGCCCATATCGGTCGATGGAAGACGAGCATCAGTGACGCCCTCAGGCCTCGGACTCACGGCGGCTAGCGGCAGGCTCGCAACAGCAGACGATCGCAGGCGAGCGCCTGCTCCCGCGGAGCGACGAAGACGCCCGCACCTTGAAATGGCGAGTCCATCTCGATGAGGCCGTGAAAGCTCAAGAGGCGAGAGGCTCGCTCTTCACTACCGTGGACGCGGGCTCGAATCCTGCAGTGGGCGATCCTTTATTGCCAGCTGCATGCGGTGGTGACGGCCGTAAAGACTATTCTGCCGCTATGCAAAATGAGGCTGTTAAATCAGCTCATATTTATTTATCTACTTCCGTAGCTTAGATAGGTCTAGAGTTGATGTCGACTAAGCGTTTCGGGCGTTCGAACGGGGCCGCGACGTGCAGCAAATCTTGTCGGGCTCAAAGGCCTAGAGCACTGATCTGCTCAAATGCCAAGGCCATCTTCCGAGACGCAACTGTATTACGGCTTCGTTTTTTCTACGGCCTCGGCAGTACAGTTTCGCGCGACTAGTTCTTATTTCTCAGCCACTATAGCTCAGGATCCGCGACTAGTGAGCGCCAGTCACAATGCGGCTGATTTTCCACGCTAGCCGCCGCTTAACTGCGAGGCCTCTTGGTCGTCGCGGCAGCTAGCGTGCTATTAGTCTCACCAATCGCCTTGCTAGACGGTAGCGGAAGCGTGGCTCATACAGCGAAACTGTAGCTGCGCTTGGCCAGCGCGAGGATATTACGTATCTTACGGAGACTGCGCAGGATCGTTGAAGTATCGTCGGGGTAACGCGATCCAGGCAGCGCTGGCGACTGGCAGCCGATTTAAGCGGGCCGAGCAGCGCTCGAAGCCAATCGGAGCGTCGGCGGCTGCGACGGCGCTCAGCGCCGCCGCGGTCGCCGGACTCGGCCGCTGCTCGAAGCGCTCGGCGGCGCGTCCCCGCGAGCGCCGGAGCACCCGGAGCGTCGCGTCGGCGTCTACCGACGTCTGTTCGACGTGCTGGAGCTGCTCGCCAAGACGAAGGAACGGCCGCCTGCGAGTAGCCGCACGGGTGCACCGCTTGCGCCCTCGCATTCGGCCGCTGGTGCTCGGCGTTCGCGACTCGCCAGCCGACACAGGAACTAGCAATTAGCACCGCGAGCGCTGAAGCGGCGCGCGCAGTGCACGCGGCCGAATTTGATCGGCGCCGAGCCGACGCGCTGAGCGATTGCGAAACGCCCGGCTGGCGCGTCCGCGCGTTCAATCGGTCTGGTCAGCCACCTGCTGGGCTCCTGTTCCTTAACAATGGAGAGCATTACCCCCACCCGCTGCGAAAATGCGATCGCGCGTCGGAAATCTGTTCCTGTCGAGCAGCCTGTCGAGTTCCATCTACTAGAAACTGGTTCCCTCTCTTCGAAGAAACGCCTTCAACGCGCGCGCCGATCGACCTCACCTGTGGCGTCGCCCTGCAAGCCAGCTCGACGACCACACCTGGACTTCCGATAGCCCCGCCCCCTATACGTACGTCCGGTGGCGGGGCGCCCTGAGCCGACGAGGCCGACGGGCGGCCGACTCGGACGGAGGCATTAACTCCGGTCGTCGACCGCTGCTTGGTCGCTGTCCAAGTGCTTCACGTAAGCCAAAGGGATCGGGCCCACGACCTTGTTCGTCAAACGCGAGCGCCTTAACCGTGGGAAAAATCAGGTTGGCCTCCTTGGCATAATCTTACTTGTGCCTTTGAGCCTTCATGTCTGGCAGATCTGGCTAATTATTCTCTACGAACTCAAAGATTGCACTTACTTTGTTCAGTAGTAGGCGTACTTTTTAAGAAGAGCAAGAAGTATGGAGCTTGGAAGTCAGATCTGAAGCTTGTAAGCAATCCGTTACAGCCGCGGTGAGTTTGATGTCAGCAAAGCAAAGCCGCGAGTATTACCTCTGGTTTGCCGATCCCATAATGAGAAACCTATAATTCCAATGTAGTGGGGCTACATTTTCTCCTGCTGGTGGTTCCGATTGTCACGATTCTCGAATGTATTTCCCGCCTTTACTTTCCCGCCACTTCGTTCTTCCTTATGCATCGAATGCCATAATGTGCTCGTGTTTCTCACTATTTCTTCGTTGCTTCAGAGGAGGAAGACTGTTATCACGTGGTTGCAGGTATGTTTCGACCCCTTCCTGCATTCCAGCATGTAGACCTCTCTAAACTTCCAATGGTAGCAGGTCCCTGCTGAACCACTGCTGGCTCCTTCAATACATCGACGATTTTGCTTCGTAGCACCGAAATACCGGTCTCCAAAAAGGTTGTGCTTTACGTGCGCAGGCTTAGGCAGGGAGATGTTTGCACGTGAAACGCAAAAAAACTGGTCAAGCCTTAGCAGTTGATTTAACAGCCCCATTTTAATAGCGGCAGAAGAGCTTTAAGGGCAATCACCATCACTTGTTGCGGGCACTAAAGGATTGCCGCCTAGAAAGAGATTGAGTTCTCTGAGGGCGCTTTATCAAGTGCATTGTTATTATTATTATTATCACCACTGATGGACACGAACACATGACCTATGTTCGGAAGAGCGAGCACCTTATCCCGTGGCCTCCTGGGCCAAGACCCAGCTCAGCATCCGTCAGGTCAAGAACAGGGGTGAACTCAAGCATAGAGGTGATCGTGGTGGCAGCCAGTAGTAGTGCTTAATAAGTGTGGGGTAAAATAGCTGATCTAACAAGGCTGCTGGCCATGGCTAGGCCACAGTCAGCAGCTAGTAGTAGTACTTAAAGAGTGTGGAGTAAAACGTAGCTGATCTAACAAGGCTGTTGGCCGTGGCCAGGCCACGGTCAGCAGCCCGAGACACCCTACAGCATTGTGCAGAGAAGAATCCGGTGTCTTTTTTTTAGCGCTGGAGTAAAGCTCAAGTCTTTTAGGGGAAAACAATACCCTAAAAACACCATGCTAGGCTGTCCGGGCTCTCCAGAAACTTACCCCATAGCCCCGTACACCTCGTGCGCCTCTTCTTACTTTGCGGACAACGTGAGCAGCAGAAGAAGTGCCAAGATGATTAAGCTCAATCCTGAGTGAGCAGGGGGGAGATAAAGGGGTGGGGCAAGCACACTCTGAGCAGGCAATGCTTGATGCACAGCAAGGTTATCAAATACATCTAGAGAGCAGCTGATGCTCTCCATCTCAGCTTATTAACAGTTCTCTGTCCACGAGAAATCAAGATAAATACTATCCTGTCCTGACTAATTGACTGTAAGGCCTACTACCATACGTTGAAGCTAAAACAGCCCAGCGAATTATGGTCGGCGGAGCAGTCACAGCTCCAACCTACGGCATGTTGGAATAGGCGTCACCTCAATCGAAGTACTAGCAACAGTTCAAAATAGTCGGGTACTCATGAAAATGCGATCACGAGCCGGATCTCAATTGATATGCCAACCTAACGTAAGCGAGGTATTCGAGGCTTGGAACTAGCAAACCTGGCTGTAGTTTATTTCTGCGAGAATACCGCATATCAGCTCTGTAGGGACGGCAAGCAAACTCTCAACTCAAATGTCAAGCTCCTGAAAAAAGAGATTGAGTTCTCTGAGGACACTGTATCAAATGTATTGTTATTGTTATTACCCGACCAAACTCCGCCGTCAATGTCAATATATTAGAGGCTTTTATTGTTAAGATCTTAATGAAACGGAGCTGTACTACAAAATATGTGACTGCGAAATGCATCGTGCCTCACGTTACGACTTGGCACTGAAGACCCCAATGGAACTCGTGTGTTTCACTGTCAATGTCTTTCATAGTCAGTTTCGAAGAAGACATGTTTCCTATTTAACAGTCAAATAACAAGTTCTTCTCACCATAGCTGTATCAATTTTCCAGTTGTAAGCGTTCCTTTAGGTAGCTGAATATAATCCTTTATTTTCCGAGAGCATCGATGGGGCAAGGTCGACTCTCTCATTTGGTGTTGCCAAGCATAAAAAAGAAACACTGTAAAATCTTGACTTTCAAACTGCAGTAGACCATTTTGCTATGTTCAATACGAGCGAAAACATTTGTCTATGTTAATTGTGTGATAGCAATCTTTTACCTTTATTACCGTTAACAAAACTTTCTCGACTTGATTTGGCTGCTAGCGTGTCTTTTGCATTTTTACTGTCGTGGAGCTATTTGGCAGCCATTTTTGACAAAATGAGGGGCTGCCATTTGTAGCTTTGTCTCAGGGCACCGAAAGATATCACAAGGCAACTGTAAGTGGGCTGGAGTCATAGAATGAAGAGGCATACAAGTGAGTGACAAAACTTTAAAGTTGATACGCTTCTCTATTGAGCACAAATACAGACTAGTGAGAATTTGTCCGATGTATAAACTGCGACGATCAAGACAAAAGATCAACCTAGCAGTACATTTTAGCACCAAATTTGAGCGCCTCATTTCGAAGACCAATAGATCGGCAATAATTGACTTTCAGATGTCGAGACGGGATGTCGCAAATGCACGAATCAATTTGGATGGGATATCCCTGTCAAAGCACGCCGAAATATTAGCAGTATTACATAGCTGGAAGTCAGCAGACTTGACTGTAGAGCTTATGCGACTGTGGATCTGATGCCGTGTGAAAGGTCAATTGATAACAGTAAATCTAGATTTTTTACTGAAGCAACGAGAGATACGCTGGCAGGGCGAAGGTTAAGTTTTCAATTTCTTAGTCACACTTGGTTTAACCATAACTAGCAAGTTGGTTTTATCGTCGTTCGATTTGACAAGGTTTGCTGCCATCCAAAGGCGAATGTTAAAAATGCATGCAGCAAGGCAGTTTAGAGAATTTGACGCTGTGGAGGGCTAGCAGGAATAAGAAAAGAGATAAATATGTGCGTTATCTGCAGAGAAGTTAAAGCCTGGATTGTGCTGGGCAATGGCATCGGCAAGAGGAAAGTGTAAAATCTGAAAAAGAGGAACAAGAGCACAGCCCTAACACACCGCATACTTCAATGGTACCTCGGATAAAAATTTTCTATTCACATCAACAGTCAGATACTGGATACTGAATATACTGGATTCTGAATACTGAATACTAATGTCTCTCACTGAGATAAGACCTAAGTGATTGCAGTGCAGTAGGAATTTCTAGGCTAGATGAGACTAGGACTTGGTGGTCGATAATAACAAATTCAGTCATAAGATCAAGAAACGCAAGCAGAGAGACTTTATCTAAGTTTGCAATACCAAGAAGGTCGCCTGCTTTCAAAAGCAATGCTGACTTTTAGTAAGTACTAGATTTAAAAACCACACTGGAACTGAATTTCCGGGTTCTGGTTTAATTGTAAGAGATCAGTTGGCCTGCTGCCAATCGTTCCTGTGTCTTATGTATGACCAGCTAGGACCAGCAGTAGAGAGACTGGGGACATGTTGCTGTAGTCTTACTTTGCATGGTGTGGCTTTCTTACACAGCGGCATCCAAAAAAACCTTTTTGAAAGGCACCGGGACAAGACCTGCGGCTGAAGTCATATCATTATCATAATTACGCATGGCAGCAGCAGATGGCTCATAGTAGTATGACAGTGATAATGATGTCTAGATGGCTAGTAATCTTCTGAGAGTGGGAGATAAATTTAAGGACGATGTCACTCATAGCAGCCTTGAATACAAACGTTGAGGTGCTTCGCAGAATTGAGGGAGGAAAGTCCCCTAGAAATGTTGCTGAGGGACAACAGTCTAGTAGGGATGCTGTTACTTTGGGGATTTACTCCGCGATCTTGTCTATCTTGCAGATACAGAAGCTAGAGAAGTGATCAGCTAATTCTCCACAAGAATCGCTAGGCAATAAGCTATTCTGGAAGCGGTTAATGAGATTACTGATGGTAGTCGTCCTCTGCATCGAAAGCACTCTTTCTGTAGCTCACATTGAAAACAGGGTAGCCGCTTACTAGTGATGGCGGAACTTCTTGGGGGGGCTATTAGGCTGAAAAAGTGGTTGTAGAGGCACGCCTGTTGCTCCTAGCATCGCAGCGTGCCTCCATAGATGACGGCAAAAGGCGTAGATGAGTGGTATATAGGGTTCTCTCGTTGAGAGGGCTCCCGTTAAGCCCTCTAGTTCCTAATTTGTCTCTTATTGTAGTAAGGATCAAATCACCTAGAATCATGCTATTGATAAAAACTTAAAAACACACCTATTTAGGACAGCATTTAGTGGGTCCCTGTGATTGATCCTTGGTGTGCTTATGCGTGCTGACACTGTGCATGCTGCCACTAACCACATTTGCATGGTGACCCTGTGCATGTCACCCCTAACCATATTATTCATTTTGTTTGTTTTTCAAGCATGATTTTACTTACTATTCTATTGCATATCACTTTGCAGCAAATGTAAAGCGCCTAGAAAGAGATTAAGTTCTCTGAGGGCGCTTTATCAAGTGCAATATTATTATTATTATTATTATTATTATAAACTACTGGATTACTTGAACTAGTTTTTCCACAACCTAAACTCTGTTAGGTCGCCTAATATGATTTTGAAATTTAGCCATGTCGTTACTGATTGCTCTAGCACTGAACCGTAGTGAGACCGAACGAGAAAGATGCCATATTGAGACTTTAGTGATCCTCGTTGGATTCCGGAAAAAAAGAGCGACTCCATAAACAGGTGATAGGCACGAGTTCGGAATGCGAATTCAGACCCAATTAACAAGAAGGTGCATGACAGTGCAAGAAAGTAAGGTATAAGGAAACTAATTGCCAAGTTAAGCACTGAAAACTGAACTTGGTTGCAAGAACTGGTCGATATAACTCGATTTCTTATGAGCCACGGCCTGCAGTGCCGGGTCGCGACGAGTCGGTCAATGTGGTCAATGTGTCAACTCAACCAGTGTAGCTTCATTGAGCTCCTCACCTTTCCGTGCAAGCGGAGCGCCGAGCTTGCCACAGTTGTGCTCAACAACGTCCAGCGGCTGTAACTCAATTAGGGGGGACCAGACACGCGATGAAGGCAAGGAAGAGCCACTGAATCTGGGCGAACCACTTCATCCAGGTCGACACCATTATGGTAATCATGTGACTCATCCAACTGAGGCGAGCGAAAAACACATGAGCCGACACTCTAAAAACCGCCATCACTGAAGTCCAGACAAATCACATCGTCTCGTTGCCAATTGCTGCGGATGGTGCAACGACGGTGCAGCCAATCAAAGTGGTGAGAATAATCATCTGCAACCATTAAAAGTGGGTTAACTGATTGAGCAGCATCTTTTAAATAGCGGCAGACGTGTCTTTGCGGCTACGGCTACCAGTAACGATTGCAGTAGGCACTAAAGGGTCATCCACAAAAAGACTCAATCCCGTGACCCAGGTCGCGAAGCTCGAGCACTGTTATCAAACAACTGTGAACGAATCTGTGAACGAATTGGAATACTTCGGGCCCTATGCCAGCCTTAATTTGGGCCGGAGCGAGTGTTGTCCCAGATTTAAGCCTTATCGTTGGATTGGTCAGTAACAATATCAACGTGGCGACGGCTTGCTGCAAAGAAAACGACGAACTGCCGATTGAGCGAAAGGAGATAATAGAGGACCGTTCAAAAAGCTGCACGTCGAGACAGGCCGTGGCTAGAACCACTACGTCAGGACTTGGCTACTTCGTACCTAGCTGAACTGCTGCACCAGTTTCAGCCTCTTCGCGCCCTTAGGTTCTGTGTGGACAATAAACTAGCTGGTCTATTCCTTCGCTTAAAGACCGTCGGCGACAGAAGCTTTAGCTCTGCAGGTCCTAGACTCCGGAAATCGCTTCCACAATTCTTGTGAAAAGACAACTACCCTCCTGCTGCCGACTATGGCTCATCCGTTTCAGCGGTCCTGAGCTGCTGCTTCCATGCTACTGACTACCTCAACTGCTCTCTTGACTCTGCTATGCTTCCCACTTTCTCTTTGTTGCGTGAGACGAAGTCTGTTGGTTACCGAATGCGTAGCGAAAGCCGCCGAGGCTGTGAGTGCGCTATACAAAACTCTCCTGCGTAAAACCCACATAGTCTTTATGACTTTGTGGAGTTACAGACGGAGATACATTACATTACATCCCACTGCACTGGTGAACCCAGGAGATATGCACTGGTAGTCATTTTGGCCAGTTATATAGCGAAGGTGTTCGACATGCTAGACGCACAGGTCGAGGTCATTGAGCAAGTGTAAGAGAACGGTCGCACGGCTGAGCAAAAAGTAGAAGTGACATGTCTTTTCGAACACATGCTTTCATTCAAGTTCACCTTTATGTAAAATAATCAAAGAGCGCTAGTTAGTGATTACGAACGAGCTGTCTCAGGCCTTGCGAAACAAGAGTCAGAATACTTTCAGTGGCTCCAGCTGCCGTTACACGAGCGATCTTCCTCATAAATCTGTCTAGATTTGGGATCAATTTTCCCCAGATTTGGGCTTCTACATCAGCATATGTCACAACATATTTGGGGGAGGATCCAAGTCGGCAGAGAAGTCCTCAAGGAGGAGAATCCGTTTTTAGGTTTCGGCTTCTATTTGGTCCAGCCAACCAATCAAAATTCTAAATAGTAACGGCTGAAGTACGTGTGCAGGAGTTTTATTGAGGCGGTCAGATTAAGTCCTTGAACAGTTAGTGTTTATGTTTTTAGCCAAGGTTTAAGCCTATTTACTTAGAAGACGCCACGCGTCTGCTTATGAAATCCACAATAAAGCCCGCAACAGCTCACATTACTTAGCACTTTACTCCCACTCTCCCGAAACGGCATCAACTACTTGGTACTGCCACGTTCCCAAAGAAGCTTTTTTATGTGCTCACTTTTTTAGTTATATTCTTCTCATACTACTCTACAATGACGAATGCAGCGGCAAGCTCAAATTCCGAGGTGATGGCTAGGCGTCTTTCTGGGAAACCCACATTTATACCAGACTTCCGGGTTAGAGCACGGGCTGTGGGCGGGACTCAGTCGGCCGTCAGATTGCTCGGGCGTACGTCATAACTAGGAGAAAAGTCGGCATCGTTAAGGAGGAAAGGCACTCGCGGAAACGCAGCTTCACAAATGATGGTCGATCGCACCATTCAAGTGCTCACAGAGCTTAGAAAGCTCACTAGGGTAATATGCTGAAAAAGGTACGGACGTTATTTCAGCATCAAGAGATTGGGATGCCAGGCATGATCGCCAACAACGTCTTCCCGGATGACCTCGTGGCGATGATCTCACAAATGGCAACGAACAATTCGTCCAAGTACAAAATTATTCCAGGCTGCAATAGAAAGACGCGGTCAGAATAAGACTTTCGGTTTGACAAGGAGGCGAATGAGACGCTCCGCTTGGCTCCTAATCAAAACTTTAATGCATCGCATGTATGGCGCCTTGTAGGGCTTGCCAAGATTCAGCAGCATCGACTTTCTAGACGCTGAGACGAACCTCTTGAGAAACATGCTTCACAACGTTTTTGAGGAGACAGATTCAGGCTCAAGAAACGTAGGCTCCACTTTAAGGCCGTGCAATCATGCTGCCTAAATCCAGTCAAGCCGAGGACGGCTCGTGCCAACTGTACTAGCAACTCATTTTGACATGCATCAACTGCCAAGGCCATGTATGGGCTCGTCTCATTAAGACTTACGAGAAACGCGGTCGAACGACGATGGGCGACGACGTCTTCAAAGATGACATGCTACTGCATGTCGAGGAAGAAACAGCTCTGATTTCTAAAAATGAAGAGATCGTCGCATACTGTCCTGCCATATACTTTATTATGCATAGCCACAGATCTCTTATTTAATTAAAGACTTGTGTTTTCTGCTGAGCTTTTCATTGCAGGCGCATGACAGTGGCAATCGTCATTTGTCATTTCCTGCAGGGGTCGTCTCCCTACCTAGAAATCCTCGCTCTGCCATTTCGCCAAAGGATGCTAACATTGCAGTCATTTTGCACATGAAAGCCCCCCAAATGCGGATGATCTCCAGTGGAGTCAAGTGAGCACGTGTCTGTATTGCAACCTTTTCGCGTACTCCTAAAGAAGGGGAAGGACGACTGTCAGCGCTCGTCTGGCGGCAAACGCTTTATCGTGCATTCGCTGTGCTTCACCGAAAGTTAGAGTCACCGAAGATTTTAATCTATATGTGCACGTCCAAAGAGGCTTAACAAGCGGGGCTCATTAGAAGTTAAGCTTTTAACTGGCAACACTTGGCTACAGACTTCATTTTCCGTTGCACAAGTCTGCTACTGAGTGGCGTTTTTTGATAAGGACCTCTGGCTTTCCAAATTTGAGTAAGAGAGGAGATAACAGCTAAAAACCAAGTTGAAAAGAGTTCAAGTGATCAGTTTCTAAACGGGCTATAGTGCTTTCAGGAGCGGATATCTAAGTAAATGCCTTCACCTTGTATTGCGGTAAACAAGGTGAAGGTTTAGGCCTAGTGGCAAAATACCGGCTACGCCCTTATGACTAAAACTGGACAGCAAGCGTGCGTGCGTGGAAGCACGCACGACTAACCAACAAGTCGAAGTAAAATGAATTGAAGCTATTTCCGCTGGGCTGCTATGCAACAGGCATTTCTGAGGTTTATGCGCCGACCTGATTGGTATGGCCCACTGCAGTATCACCAAAAAAAATAAACAAAGTTTACTAGGCCAGCCACACACTTGGGGCGGCCTACGAATAGAAATTTGGTTGCATTCATGTCTATTTAAGTAAATTGGTCGAAATTTAATATCGAATGACTAAAAGGCAAGCATTAAGTGTATTAATTATCATATTTCGTCAGCAGAGAAGTGACACCCGATCCCGTGGGCCGAATCAGTTTTCTCAGGGAGCCTCGGTATAGATGCAGAACAGCAAAGAACCAAGAACGGACCCTTGAGGAATTCCACATGTGAATAGTCTGCTGGACAAAAGGCGATGACTACCATCAACACTACCGTCATCGCTGCCACTTATAATATCTCTGGTCATGCGAAAAAGACGCGTCGCTTAAATTCCCAGTAAGCAATTTCTGACAGTTCATTCATCTCAACATATTCTACACTCCGCTTAATCACCGCGTTGTTCGGGAATATTGAGCAAAAAATAATAGAAGAGAGACTTAGCGATAGCTTGACAGGACCTCTGAGTCTAATTCAGGCTTAAGTCACTATCCTTAGTGAGATGGTCGATGCAAAAGACTTTGGAATAAGTCCTTTAACACGTGAATCACGAAACAATCGGAGTTATTGCTGATCGAAGTTGTTCCGCTAGTGGATAGCAAAGAGTTGACGGTATAGTCAACGGAGACGAGTTGTTTTTTACTCTAATTAACTACGTTCGCTACTTCGTAAACAGAAACCTCGGAAAAGCTCCTAAGGTAGTAACTTTTTGGGACTCGACACTTGCTAGAGTCGGGGGTGGCTTTACGGAGGCAAAAATACGTGCGATTTTTTAAATAAGCAGTCGGAAAACCTATCGGCAAACGTGTAACATCCGGATAGTGACTTCGCTCGGCATTAGCAAGCAGAAGATTTAGAGTTTTATCAATTTATTGTGGTTCCGACTGGTATTAATTGTTTGACTAAAAAAATCCTTTACTTTTTAAGATTCCGAGTGTAGACACAGGCAAAGTCTTTGAAACTGGCTACATCGGGGTCAGATCAATACTTCTTGGGGCATTCTAGCATGCACTTAACAAGGCACATCGTATTAAGTCTTTTGGTAAGTAGAATGGATTCTCCACGGCCCTGCACGTGGAAAATTTTTAGCGGAGTGTGCTCATCGAGACCAATCAGTTCCAATCAAGCTGCATCAATGAGGGCATCAAAGCATTCAACAGGGATTGGGTGCAAAATAAAAACGACCTGCATCACTAAAAACTAAAAATTTCTCAGCATCAATTGACCAACGATATGTGATGGTAAGCGGGCCCACGACAAGATTATTGAGGCGTATATACTTTATGGTAAGGAAATAACAGAATATATATATATACATATATATATATATATATATTATGCTTTATTTGTATAGCGCCCTAAGAGAACTTAGTATCCATTCAGGCACTGCACGCACCCCAGGGGGCTCGAGCCCACGACCTCGGCCAGACCGCGGTCGGGGCAAGCACGCTAACCACTGAGCAAAGAATAAAGCCGCCGACACGAGTAGCGTGATTAACGTATTGAACTAGACCAATTTTCGCGACGCTAAAGGAATGAGCGGACCTGATTGTAGCTCTTGAGGTCAATTTTGACTTTAAGCCTTCAGCAATTAATAACTACATGTAATACGAATAATTGATAGGGTACTCCGAAAACATATTTTTTCAAATAAAGGTTAGACTGCTAAGTCAAGGTTAGACTGCTAGAAGGGATTGGTAGGAGAACAGTGGGATTCTCTAATTTGACGTGGATCTGATAGCAAATGATTCCAACGATAGCGCCAGCAAATAACTGCAGGTCTTATAGCCATGCGATTCACGAACAATGCAAGCAACCCCACCAACCTCTTTCTTGACCGCTTGGTCTGAAAGAAGAAGAACCAGGATAGGCTAGTCTCAGATACGCAGCCAAACGAGCAGGGCCCTATCAATGTCTCGATTAGCAGAAATGCGCCGTGCTTCACCCGGAATATCTAGACGCAACTAAGTAGCTCCTTGGTTGTCCAGTTATGGCCAAGGATAAGGTGCTCACCTTTAACGAAGAAGATCGTGGGCTTAAGACAAGTGGCGTATTTGAAGCATATTATACATATTGCTACATTGTAAAGTTTATATAAATTTTTTTCGTGAGTGAACATTTAGCAGCTGGAGTTTTGGATTCTGACCCACGCCTCTAAGAGAGTCAACCGGAAGAGCTCTAGCGAGCGTAGCTAGCATTTGCAAGCCGACTGCAACCGCAGGTCCAGGTTGGCTGCGCAGAATTTACTGGCGGTCTAACGCCTGTCAGGGACGCATTAACGGCGCGATGCCGATTAGGTGAGCTGCATGCAGAGCGGTGTCTAGCCGGGACGGCAGTCACGGCGCTAGCACGGAGTTGTGAGGAACCTCAGAAACGACAGCAATCTATTTTACTTTCGGTACTTAGCAAAAATCTACGGCAACCAAGCCATTACTAAAATAAGTAATGAACAGAACATTTAACTTACGGCTTATCGGTCTGTAAGCCGAGTGGTTTATTGTGCGGACGCGAGATTCCTTTGGTGCCCCAGCGCCGGCCTGGCTGAGTTTTGCTGGCGCTCAATGTACCCAGGCTACGTTCGGTTGGCTGGGGGCAGGGGGGGCGGGGAGAAGACTGTAGAAATGCGATAAGGGTCACCGGCGGGGCGGGGCCTGACCTGCGGGTCTGGCTGGATATACCAAGACGCTATGTAATCGCGGCTTTTGGATGCCTGAAGTTGGCCGCATAAGTCGTCGTGCTGGGCACCCTTGGTCTCGCCCCGCGATGACGTCTCCGCTCGGAGATGGAGCCACAAATGTAAGGCAGCAAGGGCCTAAAGTTCGAGCGGAAGGCTGGAGGTGAGCAAGGTCGTTGTTATGGCTTGCATATTCCATGTCCCTCTTGCATCGTGCAGTTCGTCGCCCGCGGGGAGCTGAGAGGTACCGCTGTACGAATCCCAGTTACTGCAGCCGAAGTCGACCAATGTTATACTGGCTAGTAATTGTGCGGATTGCTTGTATTCAAGACTTCGCCGGTTCGAGTACGTCCTTCCTCGACGGGAGGGCTGGCTTTGTTTTTCTGGGTTCTCCTGAAGCCTAATGTGTGGGCGGGCTAGTAGTATCGCGTGGCTCCGCTCCAGCCAACGTTCCGCCCGCCCAACGGGCGCGCTCCATGCCGACACGTGACCTATCCTAGCCGCCCAATTCGCTTCTTGCTTGTATGTCGGCCGGTCCTCGCACGCCTTGCATTGTCTTTCTCTCTCGATTCCACGTGCTCCTGAGCAGCACGCACGACGGCGTAAACCACTAATACGTAAGCTCGCGTATTTCACCTGATTTGTCAGCGTACAATATATTCGTCGTCATTTCTACCGGGCGTGTGTTAGAGCGTCGCCATTCGTCGTTTTTCTCGGTCGCACCGCTGCCGCTTGTGAGAGCCAATACAAATGTACCTAGGGCCCCACAGAAGTTCTGCTGGATTAGGGAATTCGTTGATGGTTAACGCATGTTTAGTTTAATTTATTTTGATAACGCACCGGAGAGAGAGCCAATTAGGCCGAACGGCAGGCAGCGAAGCATCAGCTTATCTCAAGCAGCCGAAGGATAGGGTCCTCTGTCTGCCCCAATAAGACGGATGTGGGTTCGGCATGTCTGACCTCGGAAGGAATCGGCTTCGCAGCTGGTAAGAGACTGGCTAGCCAGAGGTTGCTATATTGCTGCTGGCCTAGGGGGTAAATTCAGAGGCAGTATGAACTTGGCCACGACACAACGAAGTAGTTACAAACTGGCGTTGAAATACATGAATGCAGTCCCAATAAAGTTCCAAAGTAGCGCTGGGCAGTTTCTCAGCAGTGCCACTGCATGAAGCAGCATCCCGGAAGCTTGTTGACTCGCTTGTGCAAGAGCTTGGGAGTAAGCAATGCCTGTGCCTCGAGCAGTGAGACCTGTTGGCTGTTCAGAGCTTGCAGGACGACGTCGTCCGTGAGATTCCTGGGTCGTCCTGATATCAGCTGTAATCCGTCTGGCAATCAGCGGTGGTAGCCGTGACAGCAGCGCAGCTGAGCTACTGTTCATCATGAGATAGGAGGACAGGCTGCTGGCCGAGAGTGATGGTCTATACAGATGGCATGTCGGGTCGTCTTGGGGGGGGAACAAAAACTGATCGTTGCACTGCAACATTTGGCGGTCGTGGGTTATTTAAACAATCTATGAAAACTTCGTTCAGAGTGAAAAAAGAAAGGCACTCGGAGGGAGTCATGGTTTCCGGTGGGAAAGAGTATTCTGGCAGTCGAGGGCGACTTTGCCGAATCACATGCGGTTGAACGCTCTCGTATGAGCGAGCTTAATACAAAAAGGCTCTGGCGTACTGTCGACGTTAAGGGTAAATGTCAAGAAAATACCTATGCAATTTCTCCAACAATCAAATATGTGTATATGGTACCTTTCAAAAGACAAACATGCTAGAACTGGGATTGAAAGTTCTGACGACTTCCACGTGAAAGAAAAATTGGTTATGCCAACCACGTCTAACCCGAATGTAAACCAGAAGCAACAAATCTAAAAATACAAAAATTACTGATCTCCGCATAATGTGCGACTTGTATCCCAAGTTGACGAATCTTGGTAGAATGCGATATATGCTTGAAGCTTGTTGAGGTGCATACTTGTGACTTTTATACAGCTTTGTTTGCAGGGTTTGTGTGTGCCTTGTAATTTAAATAAACTCAACTAATATTTCACGTATTGGAATGAAATTTGAAATGGTAGTTCAGCTCTGATTTTATAGCCTAGTCAGTATTCAATATTTTTTTATTTTAATTTGATACATTTGGTGGTATATGTCATGAAACGTCATGGAGCTTAAAGTTCCGTAATCGTGGACATATAGAACCAATTGTATCAAACCGGAATAAAAAATATTAAAAAACTAGGGTCAAAAAATCAAAGCTGAGCTCACATTTTGAATTTAAACTCCGATGCGTGAAATATTAGTTGAGTTATTTAGTTTAAAAGGCACAAACCAACCCATGGAAATGAAGCTGTATAAAAGTCACACGTATGCTGACTACTCGTGCCAAGCCGATCGGTTATAGAAAAATTTTACGTTGCAGCCTCTGGTTAGGCACTGCTGTCATCTAGGACGTTTAGGTGGGATCTAATTACATTTGAACCATATGACAATCTGTTCCATTGAATTACCGATCCTAGGCTTCAGAGCCACAGTAATACAACTTGAAATAATGCTTGGCAGTTCGTTAGCAGGTTTATTTCCTCCGGTAGACTAGACCTCGTTACTGCAATGCAATACGATGCATCCATGGACGTAACTACTGCGTGCCCCAGTGTATGGCTCGAGTTAACTGTAAGATAGGGCATGGCCTGGTTTAATCCTGGCTGAAGCCACGATTCCTGCTACGGTCAATACTAATTAGCAGTCAATGACTCTGAAGAAGCTATTCTTAAATGTGTTCAATATCTTTGGAAGCTTACCAATAATCTGCTTTTTACGTGATAACAGTTGCAGGTATTATTATTATTGTTGGGTTATGCAGGCAGAAAATGTGGCTTCTGGAGCTGACCGTACTGTCTTCACTGTCGGCCGCAGCTTTGGCTATAACAGGATTGGCTCTGGCTCTTGGATTCTTGAAGCAAAAATACCCCGGGGGACCATCATAGTTCAGCTCGCTGAGATCCAGTCTGATTGACTTTGAAGACACCCTTAAATACGCAGCAGCAGTTTCATCCATTGTATGCTATATTTGATGGTCGCAACGAACGATTTTTCATGACTGCTACGTTATACACGACGCTTTCGTTCGCCAAGCTGAGTTATGCAGCTCCAGGCCTCCGGGCTCAGCCATACATCGTCCGCCAACTCTGGTAGGGAAAATAGTAGGTGTCCAATGTTTTGACTTGACTCGAGCTAAATAATTGTGACATTCTGAGTTATGTTAATATCGCTATTTGCCTCTCCTACCAATGATATTATACCACCGAACTTCCTTAAATCACGCACATGCAATTCTTTATAAAATCCGCAGGTTTAGAATTTTTGTCACAAGCTATTGTTTCATTAACCATTTAACTTATGCTGTCGTTTCTTCTTACCCTACTGATTGAGTAGGTGAAGGGGGTATCCCATAGTTGCTGGACTACTGCATGAAATAGATATAAAGAAACTTTCAGCGTCTCTTAAATAACTAGTTTTATTGAACTTAAATCACAAGCACATAATGTCTTAGCGAGACCAGTTCAGTTTTATGCCCACACTCTGCCGACTATGCCAGACTTGCACACGGTCGCAACGCTGTAAAGAGCACGCTTTCGCCGAGCAAAAAGCCTGCAGCACCTGATCAGGCGCTCAATGGCTCTGCAGAAACCCCCAGTGCACCGGATGCAGCTCTAAAAAAGACCTGCTCACTAAACCACGGGAACGTTCCTAGCTTACCCTCTAAATCGGGACAGGAGCGACAAGCCAAGTGCGTTTTCGAGTGTTCAGCTTGCAGCGTCCGCCTCTCGAGCCTTTTGCCATGCATCTGACCCTAGAACTCCTACCGTCATCGAAAGATGATGAGGGTGCCTGCCCCACTCCGTGCGTTTCCGAGACTCAATCCGGCAGGTCGCTGGCTGGCTGTCTGGCCGACCGGCGGTCGGGCTCGTCCGACGCTATCGAATCCTAATGGCCTTGACTCATTGGCCCACTCCGTCACATCGCCTTCGGCTGACACTAGACCTGACCTTGACTCCCTCGATCTTCTGTAAATCAAACGTCGACCTAGTCTCGTAATGCATAGGCGTTGGCTGCTTAAAACGTTTGAGCTATTAAGTCATCCTTTGCCCTGCTCAGCCTACCATGAAAACAAAAGGTCTGGCGCATGCTTTCAATCTGGACGTATCATGAGGCTGCCAGTTATAATAAGAAAAATACTATAATCCATTTGCAAAGCACCCTCAGAGAACTGAATCTCTCTTGAGGCACTTTATAGATGCTGCAAAGAAAGCATTACAAAATGCTTGGTGGTAACGTCTGCAAGCAGCAGGCATAGTGTAAGCACGTACATGCACACGAAGGACGAATCACTAAGACCCGCCAAATTCTGTTGTAAACATGTGCTTATTAGGCTTTTTTTTAAATAAGTTTTGTCTGGTCAGGGATGTTGATACGTGCGTCACTAGTGAGTTTCAGGCTTTGGGAGCATATCAACTAAAGGCACAGTCGCCAACGGTTTCAAGATTCGAACGAGGTGTGGCTAAATTATTCAGTTAAAAAACAGCTGGTTGTATGACTCTTCACCTGGTGGGGAGTTGCTCTGATATGCAGACTGGAGAAAGAAAATGAAGGAACCGAAAAGTAAGTCACAGAACCTTAAAGTCGATATGCTGCTTGATTGAGAGCCAGTGCAGGTAGGCGAGAAGTGATGTGATGTGGCAATTGTGAAGCGCACGACATGTGAGCCTAGCTGCAGAGTTTTGCACCAACTGCAATGATCTGATTTCACCTACGGCGAAATAAGCAAGCAGTGACTTACAGAATTCAAGGCAGGATCATAAATGCAATGCATTGACCACTTTGAATGTATTATCCCTGTCTAAGATATCCCGAATTTTTTGGCAGAGGTATGTAGCTGAAAGTAATCAGAGCTGATTTTGGTTTCTCGGAAGTTACCCTAAACTAAAAAAGCGGACAACCGTTTATCTGCTAAGGTATAAAACCCTAAAGTTGCCAAAGCACTGCTAAGCTGCTAAAATTAATCCATAAATTTGATACATTGAGCCTATGAATTGCCCTTAATCTAACCCATCAACTCTAAACCTTAACCGAAGCAAACACATGCCAAAATCAATTATCTGCAATGAAAATCATGAAGTGACTAATCTAAAAAGCCTTTCCACTTGGTGATAGGCTATGCAGTGCTATGGATAAAATTCGAAATGCTTGCAACAGAATGCTTATTGGTCTCCTAAATTAGGCATGAATAAAGTATACCACCGAGCCATTTCTTGTAGCGATAACTGAGACAAGCCCTTAGTTAAGGTATGCACGCTCTCGGGTTGCATTTATAACTCATCCGTCTTTGATCCAGCTGGCTCATAGTTATATTTACGTTTTAATTCGCTTCAGACTTCTGTCGCCACTTGCAATGTCTTTGTATCATCCAAGTCACATATAATGTCGAACCTGTCTCTGCATTCCAGAGTATCATTATCATTTTTGCTGCTGCATAGTTTTCTTTCTAAGCTGTCCATGATTAATCGCACTATGTTAATCTTGTAGTCCTAAAACAGCAGCTAAGAGTACCTTTTTTCGTTCTTTCGTATTCTTGTCTAAGTTTGATATCTAAATGCTTTCCAACGCTTTGCTATACCTGAAAACTTGCTTTTCATAAATCATTCTGCTGTTCGTGGTCTTGACTCAAGTGGAATGGTACATTAAAACAATTTGGTTTTCCTATCAAGTTTCTACCTCGATGTTTTAGTTATGGTTACACTGAAAATTTCTTAGCATTTGTAACTACCTAATATAGTCTGCCATTTTTTTAAGAAGGACTCCACTATGGGGTCACGAAAAATATCCTTACTGTTTCTTTTTTATATCGATAGGATAGACTCTATCTTGAGATCATGAAATATTTCCGTACAGTTCTTTTCGGAAGTGGATGAACTACTCGTCTATATATCAACTTTACAAGCTGCCGTACAAGTAATCAATTCCAGTCAACTTCAACGATTTGCAGCGATCTGTTAACAACCAAACCATTGAAAAGCCACTGGTAAAAAATTGATTGACTGGACTGAAAGAAAAATGCTGAAATATGCCTGGTGCTGACGTGAATTAAATTGACCTTTTCGCTCCCGCTTATCGAAGAAAGTTGAATAAGCTTTATTTATCCAAGTACGTAATGGTCTTCCTTTCTAAAAATCAAAAGAAACTATGGGCAGCATTAGGTAGTCGTCATTTTCGACCCCGGTCGTAGCTTCGAGCCATTATGGAAACGTAAATGTGGTTTGAATAAAGATTAGATAGAGAAGTACACAAAATAAATATCCATAGAGTGGAGTTCAATCAGCGATTGCAAGCCAATTATTGAAATGAATCACTTTCATGTGAGACAAATAGTTTTGAGTGGTGGTTGGCACAACAAAACTGAGAGATTAGTACTTCTGAAATATGGCGTACCTCAGGGCTCCGTGCTAGCTCTGGTTCATTTCACGGTTTATACTCTCCCTCTTACTGATGTGATTGCCAAGCACAATCGAGGCTTTCACTTTTATGCGGATGACACTCAGTTGTACCTTTGCTTTGATCCCTCCCAGACTTCGAGCACCTAAAATTCTCTCAACTCACTTGCTGCATGTATTGATGACATCTGCACATGGATGACAGCAAATTTTCTAAAACTAAATGACGATAAAAATAACTTACTAGTTATGGGCAAACCCAGTGTGATTCACAAATTGGGAAGGCTGACGCTCAAAATTGGCTTTTCCAGCATATCTCCAGTTGAATCAGCTCGAAATATAGGTGTCATATTCCAAAGCGACCTCTCGTTAGACGACCATATAAGCTCCACGGTCAAATCTGCCTATTTTCAGCTTCATAACATTGCTAAAATTTGGGCTTGTTTAGATAAGGATACCACGTCTAAGTTTATCCATGCATTCGTGACATCTCGTCTCGACTTCTGCAACTCACTGCTCCCGAGCTTACCGGCATGTGCGATCAGGCGATTGCAGCTGGTGCAAAACTCCGGAGCTAGGCTTGTCTGTCGTAAGCGTCGCAGATGCCACATTACTCCACTTCTCGCCGACCTGCACTGGCTAACAGTCAAGCAACGGATTGACTTCAAGGTTTTGTCGCTCACTTTTAGGTCACTTCATTCTATGGCTCGAGCCTATCTCTCAGATATACTCCCCCATCAGGCCAAGCATTGTACCAACCGCTTTTCGAAATCCGACAGTCTACAAATACCCCATACAGACCTCAATGCTTTTGGAGACCGTGCATTTAGTTCGAATGCTCCCAAAGCCTGGAACTCACTCCCGACCTGTGTCAGGACATCCCCTGACCTGACCTCATTTAAAAGGAATTTAAAAACACACCTATTAAGGACAGCATTTAGTGGGTCCCTGTGATTTATTCTTGATGTGCTTATGCGTGCTGACACCTTGCAGGCTGCCACTAACCACATTTGCACGCTCAACCTGTGCATGTCGCCCCTAATCACATTATGCATTTTGTTTGTTTATCAAGCATGATTTTACTCACCATTCAATTGCATTTTGCTTTGCAGCAAATGCAAAGCGCCTAGAGAGAGATTGAGTTCTCTGAGGGCGCTTTATCTAGTGCATTATTATTATTATGATTATCATAGTGTCATGAATATTTAAATGGCCTGATAGCACTGGCAAAAATGTCCATGAATTAGTGGGTAATAGATTTGCATGAGTGGCAACGGCAGCAGCCAGTTGAAGGCAGTCAGGAGCTCACATAGTTAAATCCTAACTTGTCTACAAGACTGAACCAAAGATGCGTGTCTTCTCAAATAGATACTTTTCCCGACAATTTTTCAGCCAAAACTTTCTATTAGAATAATTCATTTATCGATAGTCTTGTTACATTAGCAGGTATAATAAAGCACAAACAAAGGCACCTCTATGAGTGCTTGGTATTCGGTAGTGCTCAGATTAGATTCTGCACATATGCGAGGCCCAGCTGAACTTAATGACTGTTTCAACGTCCCACTGAGGGCTTGTCTGCTTAATGTATAGTTTTGAATCGCGATTTTCGCGGCTGCGTACATGCTAATTGCGGGAATTGTGTCGCCCAGCAACAGCTCTGACGCAAATAACTCTTGCCAATAAGGGATTAGTTGTATCGCCTCTCTGGAAGGAGTAGCGTAAGTTTGTTCTTACCGTTCTACTTGAGCAGGGCATGGGTAAGGTTGACATGTGGATCAAGATAATGGAGTAGGTTGAACCGTTCGTCAAGCAGTTAGAGGAGCTGGACGGACGTCCTGTTAATAATAATAATGATACTCTTGATAAAGCGCCCTCAGAGAACTCAGTCTCTTTCTAGATGCTTTACATTTTCAGACTGACATCGACAGCCATATGCACCGAGCGATTTCAAATGTCATTTGCAAAATTGGCGCCCACTTTGAGTACGACGATGCTGTTTTCGCTTCACCTATGAATAATTTGTTAGTTCAGACCAAATTCTTGAGGAAACTGACTGTCATTGATGCGACGCCACTTAAATTCTTAGCGGGAGACTTTTTTGCTACCGTAATTATGTCAAATTGTGAGTACTAACATGGAATACTTTATGAATGCTATTGTGAGTGAATACTTTATGAATGCTGGAGCCCCGAGGCATATGTAAAGCGCCTGAATAGAGATTAAGTTCTCTTCGGGTGCTATGCAAATGAATTATAGTTAATTTAGTTTAATTTAATGCTATTGTAAGCTTTCGTTATACAGTAGGTTTTTTCTTACCGCTCTCTCGGGAACCGTAATGACTTCTATCGGAAGTGGCCAAGCACTGGAGCTAATTATCGCAGCTTCACATATCTTCAATGTAATGTAATTTATCTCCGTCAGTAACTCCACAAAGTCATAAAGACCATGTGGGTGTTACGCAGGCGAGTTTTATATAGCGCACTCACCGCCTAAGCGGCTTTTGGTACGCATTCGGTAGCCAACAGACTTCGTCTCAGGCAACAAAGAGAAAGTGGGAAGCATAGCAGAGTTAGGAGAGCAGTTGAGGTAGTGAGTAGCATAGAAGTAGCAGTTGAGGACCGCTGAAAAAGATGTGCCATAGTCGGCAGTTGGAGAGTAGATGTCGTTGCGTAAGAATTGTGGAAGCGAGTTCCACAGTCTAGGACCTGCAGAGCTGAAGCTTCTGTCGCCAACTGTCTTTAAGCGGAGGAATGAGACAGCTCAAGTACGATGCCTACATTCAGCTTTACAGTCACCTCCGTAAAGGCAGTAGCCATTATAGACATTTAGCTTGCATCCCATGCTTGGAAGACCTGGCATGAGTTTAGTTAAATACCCTTATTGCTTGGTGTCGCTTAGCATTAAGAATTTTGATAGAAATATTCTTGCAGTCGCAGCTTATGGGGACTGTAGATAACTAGTCTTTTGGATCAGCATAAAACCTGATGCCGAGTTTTTCACTCTCTCCGTAAAAAAATTTCTTTCGTTTTTTTCTGGTAAAAAATGAACTGCATGGCACTAGTTGCCGAACTGTTTACCGCCGGAACGGACACTACGGCTTACACGCTTATGTGGGCGTGGTTATTCATGATTATGCACCCAGAAGTTCAGATAAAAGTGCAATAAGAAATTGGTAGGTACATTGATAAGTCTCTCTTCGCTTCACCTGCTGAGCGTTCAATGCCACGGAAGCACTCTAACACTCTCGAAGGTCTTCTAAACCTGCCTCATGCGTCAAGCTTTTTCCAAAAAGTGACCAAGCTTGATTAGATTGCAGGATTGTGGCCCCCCCCCGTCTCTGAAAAGTAAGGTTATAATACCCTCCACCAAGGCAGTCCTATCCGAAGTGCTTTGTCTGGCGAATACAGCTGTTGCTTCACTTCCGCACAAGGTAGAAGCTGATATGACAATCGGCGGACATTGTATTCCTAAAGATTCAGTGCTGCACGCCAGCTTATCCGACGTTATTATCTGCACGCCATTATCTGTTGTTATCTGCACGCCAGCTTATTGTGACGTTCACCTGGATGACAGCATCTACTCCAGGCCTCAACAATTCGCCCCACGGCGCTTTCTTAACCTCAGAGGGAGAGTTTGAAAAGCCAAAGAAGTGAATTCCCTTTGGCATAGGCAAGTCTGATTTCACCCACCTGTTGTACCGTGTGAGCTTCGCTGTGTCCGCCGACGCAGGACCATTAATTCGGTAGAGTTCGGCATCGTGGAGCAGAATATTCTCCTCAGATCAATTAATAATCAATTGTTCATCTGCTCTGTCGTAAAACATCGGTTTAGCTACTAAGACTAAAAATTTTGAATCCTCCTTGTGATGCTTTTGCTACAAAGCGCTAATACAAAAGCTGAATGCAAAGACCGAAGCGAGGTTTCTCCTGCTGCCTTGTCTGCCCATGAATGAAATCGAAGCCGCCCTCAGTAGAAGCGCATTGAAAGAGCCGCAATAGTTGCACGGAGTGGAGCATCCGTGTGACACAGGCGGCTGCTGGTAACCGTCACAGGGTATGCCCGACTCCTAACAGCAGCCACTGGCAGCAGGTCCAGGCATGCTCGGTGGACAAACGTGGACGGACCGTCAGGCCCGAAGCGAAAGGCCAAGACCGGCGGTCTAGAAGTGAGTGTGGGGGGCGAATAAGTCCATGACCCAGTAGCAGCTGACCCTGCCCTGTGCAGGCTGTGCAGCCCAACCTCGGCCATCTACGAGCCGGGTAAGTTCCAGCAGCTTCAGAATAACAACCGGCTGTGCGACCCAGTGCTCGATGCCGTCAGAGTCGGTGGAGACAGCTAGCACTTCAAGGCCGGCCAGCCAGATTCGGAGTGCTGCTTGAGCTACTTACCATGCTTCCGACCACAGCAAGATCAGACCGACCCTTTGGCGAGGGCCAAACTCTGCTGAGTTCAGGTGCAGCTAACTATATTTTATCATTCTAGAGTTGCCAACAGTAGCTTATCGTGCTGCACTTGCTTAGTAAACTGGGTGACCTGCAGTGATGCAGAGCTTAGTCTAGTTACATTCCGTGTAAGCTATAGATTATGCGGCCTGAAGCCTTATAATAACAATAATAAAAATAATGCATTTGTTATAGCGCCTCAGTGAACTCAATCTTTTTCTAAGCACCTTTTATTTCCTCCTTGGAAATTATGCTGGAATGCTTAGTAGTAGCTTGATCAATGAACGATAAACTAAACTTGGCTACAGGTGAAATGCATAGGGTCAGTGTGAAAATTTATTGTGTCGCAACATTCACAGTCACTGCGCATAAACACACAAAGAAAGATTCACATGTACCAAAGAAATTCTGTGATATATATATGCTTTTTAGTTTCTTATTAAATGTGGGTAAGTCAGGAGATGTCATAACATAAGTCGGAAGTGAGTCTAGGCCTTGGGAGCCTACTAACTAAGAGCACCATCTTTGAAGGATTTTAGGTGCGTACGTGGTATCCATAAACGATGACATTCGGAAAAAATGGTGGGAAAGATGCTTAGTATGGTGAGATGAAGAGATATGGTAGGTAGGCTGGAGATAAAGAATAAAGTGAACTAAATGTGACTGACAAAACCTTGAAGTCGATGCGTTGGTTTACTGACAGCCTGTGCAGGGCGGCGAGAAGTGATGTGATTTTGCAACTGCGACTCTTCCGACAGACCAGCCAACTGTAGGGTTTCGCACCAGCTGTAAGTGCTTGATTGCACAGGTCGGTAGATCAGCCAGCAGTAGTTTCAGAAGTTAAGACGGGAAGTCACAAATACATGAATCGATTTAAATGTGGTTTGATTGTCGAAACAAGCCCGAGTTTTAGAAATGTTATGCATGCATGTATGTATGCATATTTTTATCTCCGTCTGTAACTCAAAAAAAGTCATGCAGACATAGTGGTTGTTACACAGAGTTTTGTATAGCTCACTCACAGCCTAGCGGCTTTCGGCATGCATAGCTGAAAGAAGGCAGATTTGACTGTGGAGCTGATGCAATTGTCTAATGAAAGGTCACTTTAGAACAAGTAACTCAGATTTCGTGCAGATTCAAGATGAGATATGTAATGTATCTCCGTCAGTAACTACACAAAGTCATAAAGACCATGTGGGTGTTACGAAGGAGAGTTTTGTCAAGCACACTCACAGCCTAAGCGGCTTTTGGTACGCATTCGGTAGCTAACAGACTTCGTCTCACGCATCAAAGAGAAAGTGGGAAGCATAGCAGAGTTAGGAGAGCAGTTGAGGTAGTGAGTAGCATAGAAGTAGCAGTTGAGGACCGCTGAAAAAGATGTGCCATAGTCGGCAGTTGGAGAGTAGATGTCGTTGCATAAGAATTGTGGAAGCGAGTTCCACAGTCTAGGACCTGCAGAGCTAAAGCTTCTGTCGCCAACTGTCTTTAAGCGGAGGAATGAGACAGCTAATTTATTGTCCACGCAGGACCTCAGGGCGCGAACAGGCTGAAACTGATGCAGCAGTTCAGCTAGGTATGAAGGAGCCAAGCCGTGGCGGGCCTTGTGGGTCAGCATAAGAACTTTGCTCTGTATCCTTTGTTGAACCGGCAACCATCCTAGCTCTTCCAGCAAAGGTGACACGTGCTCAAACCGCTGGGACTTGAAGACCAGCCTTGCAGCCATATTCATAGTCCGCTGTAGTGATATGCCGACAGAGCCGACTGTGAGCCTTAAGCTCTATCGACTTTTTGAATCGCACTCGGTTTGCCTATAGCTGGTAAGTTGATTGTAGCATCGTTCAATTTAAGAAAGTTTTCTGCCATCCATGTGTGGATGACATCAATACATGCAGCAAGGGAGTTGAGATTTCGATGCATTGGAGGGCTGGGAGGAATTAAAGGAAAGGTGCAAATGAGTGTCGTCTGCATAGAAGTGAAAGCTTAGATTGTGCCTGGCAATCACGTCTGCTAGAGGGTGAGTATAGACCGTGAAAAGAATGGGAACAAGCCCGGAACCCTTAAGGTACCACATACTTCAAAGGTTTCTCTGATGATCTATGTCCATTCACGTAAATCCTCTGAAGTTTAACACTAAAATATGACCCGAACCGAGCAGTGCAAAACCAGTAATGCCCAAGCTCGATGAGAGGTGCTAAAGAAGGACTTGGGGATCGATTGTAGTAAAAAAAAGCTGCCGAAAGATTGAGCAAAGCAAGCCGAGAGACTCTGCCTAAGTCTGCGTTTCTAAGTAGGTCGTTTACCCGAAAAAAGTTTGACTCCGTGGAGTGGTTAGCTCTAAAACCATACTGAAACTTACTAGCTTTGAAGTTTCAGTATGTGTTGAGCTTCTCCAGCACGACTCGTTCCAGTGTGTTTAATAAGAACGGTAGAAGGAAGACTGGCATAGTTTGTTCAAATTCATTTGGTCTAGCTTGGTTCTCTTGAGTAGAGGCCGTTCTACCGGCTTTTTGAGAGGTACATTGACATGCCCTGATGCTAATGACATGATTTGAATGTTACTTATGCATGGCAGCAGAAGATCGAGGCAACGTAGAAGTAGTAACGTGTGAATAGGGTCCTGAGGACTAGCTGCCTCGAAGTCCTGAAGCTGACTTAACGAAGCCAAGGTGCAGAGCCAATGCATGCAGGCATTCCGAAAGTAGCCAACTATGGTGTCAATATAGGCTGCGTATATGTGAACGTATTCGGTCGTTACCGAAGGCAAAGCAGTCTATTCGATGGTTTCAAAAGGTTTCATGCGTTCAGCACCAGCCACAGAGTATACAGGTACTCTAAGTTAACGACCGAACAACTACTTGCTGCCTGGCACGAGGCAGCAAGTAGCGTTCAACAGATTTACTATCCGATTGACTGAGGCTGGGGCATTCCATGCAGCCCAAGCCGGAATGATGGCGTAGTCCTAGTTATTCAAATTCGAGACCGCGATCAGTACCTCAGTATTCACCAACAGCCTGGTATAGTAAGAAAAATTAACAGTTGGATATCTAGTAATAAAGCAGAATAAAGAAAGAAGAGATTTGGGGTTGCTCACAGTAAAAGCTGAAAGATAATTACGTGAAAAGGATTTAAAATGGCAGGAGTGATGTTGCAAAAAGTGAGAAGCCATAAATCGCATGTCCTGAGAGCATAGCATCAAAGAAGTTCGAAATAACGAATGAATAGATCATTAAAGGGCTATACAAGTGAAGATGTTTTGAAACGTGTTCCCTAGATATTCTTGTCGCTGCAATTGTAATTCCCGCATATTCAACATTCAATGAGCTAACGGAACAAAACTGACCTTTTCCCACCCAGAAATAACAGCATGTACAAGGTTATGAATCTGTGACTACTAATAAACTTGGACATAGCTAAGTCAGCAGTGCAAAAGTTTATTTTGCATTATCTAAAAAAATTCCACTCGTGGGAACTCCGGAAAGTTTTCTTATGCAGCATCATATGCTTATTCAGCCTACCAACGGTTAGGGAAGATAGTAAGATGGTGGCATGCGGCCCACTGACTCACTACGCTTTTGCTTTCATTCTTGGCCGGTAGATATATACATATTATATATATATATATATATATATATATATATATATATATATACATGTATATATATATGTATATGTAAGTATGTATAAATTTATAATATCATACTAGAGCTCATTTCGTGTGGACTTGCTTCGCTGAGCCATAGAGATTGTAGAATTACGCGATTATTACACATAAATCGCAGAAGTACTAGTCGCCATCTTGCCGAGTGAGGGAGGGATGGACGGAGACTTTCTTGCCTTAATTAGTTGAGATGTATAACAAATTTTATACGATAGGCCTCCCGCACTGCGATTAATGAAGCTATCTCTCAGATAAAGAAAGTGCTGCTAGAATTTGGACAAGTCGGTACCATCCAGGCGTCGCAACACCAAATATTCTGGCTCATTTAATTTAGCTGTACCTCAAACCGAATTCAAATAATTTGGAGACAGTGCCTCTAGTTTCCTACCGTCCAAAGCCATGGCCTCTCTCGCGGCATTTGTTACGCCACACCTTAACTTAACTATATCCATGCAGAAGCAAAACAAATCAGCACCTCACTGCACTTGCTCTCTCTCTGTGTTAGTTGTTGGTGTATCCTTATCATCACTAAAACTGCGCATTCGTGAAACTATACAAGAATCTGAATCTGAATCTGAAAATCTGATAGAAAAAAATCTGGATACATATACAGGTATTCTCGAATATAATAATAATACTAATAATAATGCACTTGATAAAGCGCCCTCAGAGAACTTGATCTCTTTCTAGGCGCTTTAAATTTGCTGCAAAATGAAATGCAATTGAATGGTAAGTAAAATCTTGCTTGAAAAACAAACAAAATGAATAATATGATTAGGGGTGACATGCACAGTGGCAGCATGCACAGTCTCAGCACGCATAAGCACATGAAAGACGAATCACAGGGACAAACTAAATGCTGTCCTAAATAGGTGTGTTTTAAGATCTTTTTAAATGTGGTCAGGTCAGGGGATGTTCTGACTTAGGTCGGGAGGGAGTTCCAGGTTTGGGAGTATATGAACTAAATGCACGGTCTCCAAAGGATTTAAGGTTTGTACGAGGTATTTGTAGACTGTATATACTTGTAGATATCCCTTTACTAAGTGGGCTAGAGCACCCAGCCACCAAATACAACAGAGAACCAATTTCCGTTTGCTGCCACTGCATTAAGGATCACACCACGGAATACTTCGAAGGGTGGCGAATCATTTTATGAAATAAAAGCAGCTAATATGAATGCTTTGTACGCGCATCTGATTTTATTCGAGTTGGTCGTAGATCATTGCTGAGAAACGTATAGTATACCTGAATTACCCAGGCTCAGGACTGTAAAGTGCGTCTAAGGGCTTTTATCACCCAACTTGAAAAGTACTGTATTTCTTCGACGTCGTTATCATTTTTACAGGTATATTATTCTTAGCATAACCAAAAATACCGGCTGAATCTGATGTGTAGCGCAAAGCGCGGAGATGATCTCAAACTTTCATCGTGACAAACTCTTGTCACCAAATTAAAATAAAAAAATATATAATTTATTGAGCCTCAGGAGAACTAGATCGCCGACTCAAAGTTGCTCAAATGCTTGAATTAGAAAATATCAACTAGATATTAATAAGAGAGGAAATTATGGTAAAAATGTGGTTTTAATTTTTGCTTTAAATGTCGTAAAGTCCTATGATTAGATATCACATGGCCGTAAGCTCAAGGCTTTTGATATACAAGAACTGCTGATACGGTCTCCTAAGAATTTGAATTCGGCTGAAGGCTAAGCTTAGTGATCAGGGTAAGAGGAACAGAGGCTGCAGGTGGATCAGAGGACTAAGTAATACAATTAGATCTGCTGGATCAAGATAAAGATATAACCTAAAAATGCGTGCCAATACCACAAAGTTGATTTTTGGCTAGGTTTTTGCGATTTACGATAGATGAGCCGAGACCCTGAGCTTTGCTAAATCTGTAATAGAATCACAGCTCCTGTGAACAATTGGCTTTCCCAAAAATGTAAGCTTGGCACAGGTTCGTGAGTCTGACCGTGACATCTAAATATGGATCAATATATATAAATGTAAATAAATAAATAAATATATATGTATATACATATATGTATATATAGACATATATTCGTGTTTATTTATATATGTGTGTGTGTTTGCACGCACACGCGCGCGCTTGCAGGTGTGTATTGAACGAATGGAACCGGCGTAAGTAATCTTCATGACCCGATTTGAACGGTAGATTACATGACTATGAACACAGCCCAATGAAATATGTGCTGAGTAATCTTCAGTAAATATAGCACCTGAATCCCAGCTATATTTCTTTCAGAGTTATGACAGTCCGACAGTCGGGCTCACTGAGCTGAGCTCAGGCTGGCTCTCGAAGCTGCAAATTGGTTCAGTGGTTTTTCTGGGGAAAACACTAAACAAGCTGCATTAAGATGAAAATTCTGGTTAAAAGTACCTATTACTTACTCATGATTGATAAAAAATTTATTGGTTCTTCATACTACAGAGATTGAATTTTTTCAGCAGCTCGCAGGAAGGAGGGCCCCCTACGCCTATCGCTATATAATGTATCTCCCTCAGAGCACATTTAAAGATATTTTCAAGTTAAAACGAAACGATTGGCATACAAATTGGCACAACAATTTAGGAAAACATGAGCTTTTTTAATGTAACCATAGCTGTTGAGATGACCTAATGAACCGTAAAAGTCAAGGTCAGGTATTTCAGCTGCTATCGTGCAAAGTTTGCTATTTTCTAAATCCATTTGATACAATAACAAGCACTGCAAATACATGACAAACCTCTCAAAAGATGTAGGAGACTTTTTTTAAACCAAGGAACATCTAAAAAAGGCAAAAGATATCGACGTGTCAAACATGGCTGTAATAAGCAAAGGTCGATAATGCAACATTCAATGACATTGGCACTATATTTACTTGTCATACGACCTAACTTAATGATATTTACTAGCAGCAAGTCAACCAGAGCATATATTAAAAATTTCAAGTCAATGTGGCAACAGTCTGCCAAGCTGTAGAATTTTAAAGACACAAAAGACAGCATGTAGGCATAATGTGCTGAAGACAAGTGATGAAGTAAACCTGGCAAACGAATCACATAAGTGCCCAAATTACTCAATATAATGTTAAATTTAAGGCACGTATAAAGGATTTTATACCTAAAGCTTCACCTTTATCGATCATTATTTGCATATCTGTGAAATCTGCACAATATCTCCTAACCATTATGACAAAACGTGTTAGGCGACCAAATGCCAGCTCACAATCAAAATAGGTCTACATACTTTAGTTCGAATGCTCCCGAAGCCTGGAACTCACTCATGAATTACGTCACGACATTACCTGACTTGATCACATTTAAAAGGAAACTAAAAACGCATCCGTTTGTCACAGCATTTAGTCGTCCCTGTGATTCGTCCTTGGTGTGCTTATGCGTGCTGACACTGTGCATGCTGCCACTAACCATTAATGCATGCTGACCGTGTGAGTGTCGCCCTAACCATGCCATTATTGTTGTTTATTGTGCATGCTACCACGAAACATTCGAACCTGCTTTCGTTGCAGCAAATATAGGCCTAGAAAGAGATCGATTTCTCCGAGGGCGACATATCAATAGTTTTACTATTATTGTTATTATTATCATCCTCTTCATTAAAAGCTCATCATCAAAATCGGATTATCTATCATTTCTCCATCGACTCTCGTCTGAAAAATACCTGTGCAATTTTGAATGGAATTTACATCGGGTAAGCATTTGCATCCAGAGTCAAGTCGACTTAATTTCGGCTTAAGAAATTAGCTAATATCGGGACCCTTGGATAAGACTGGCTGTTGAACTAGTTTACGTGGTGGTGACATTGCTTATATATTTATCACTATGCCCAGAGAGTGCCTGATTGTACTCATATTTCATATGCTCTCAGAACCTGGAACTTCCTTCCGACTGACATCACAACATTCCCCTGACCGGGCAACTTTTAAAAGTGCGCTAGAGTGTACCTGCTTCTTTAAGCATTTTGTGAGACATTTCCATTTTTCGTCTTTGTGATTTAGCGTGTTGGCACTGTGGATGCTACAACTAACCACGCTGTGCTTGCTGACATTTCGCGCATTACTACCAACCATTTGCTAATGCTTCATGTGAAGGATGTATTGGGGCGCTAGAATTAAGTTAATTTCTCTGACGGCGATATACAAATGAAATCGCATTATTATCCCATATCGGCCATTCCATTTAATTAGGACTCTCGGCCTGTGCCCTTAACCATTTACAACTTGTGATAAACTCAGCAGGTCTCCAAGTCTGTCGTTAAGGCCATGTGAATACTATACCACTCCACCTTTTCCCGAGCTTGAATGACTGCTCATCAATCCTTGAATCCACTTTTTAAGATCCTATGTCTGGAGTGCAGATCGTTTTACATGCTTGCAGAAGTCTACCAATGTGAGCACTTGCATCTAAAGTGTGCTGTCAAATCACCTGCTGTCAGCCCCTTCCGCTTCGATTCTCGCATCGAGAGCGTTTGGTGATCATGCATCCACTTTCTAGGCCCGATAGCTTGGATGTCACTCTGAGCTACGGTCTTCTTTGTAACATCCCTACTGGTGTCCTCTCCCTAAATTATTTGCATCGCCTTGATGCTCAGCTTCAAGCCTGCCAGTGGTGACTTCGTCTCGAAGTTCACCTAAATAAATAAATATAATCCATTTATATAGCGCCCAAAGAGAACTTAATCTCTATTCAGGCGCTTCACATATGACTCAGGGCTCGAGCCCACGACCTCAGTCAGACCTTGGTCGGGGCGAGCACCTTAACCGCTTGACCAAACCAGCTTGGCAACTCCGAGAGGGAGAAGATTGCTAGCCATCCAGACTCTATATTGCACGTTTTCTCCCTGTGATATGAATTTACTTTCAGCTGTCTTGCTTTGCTCACATAATAAATACGTCCTAAACCTAGGGTCTCATTCTCGCTTTCTTCAAAAGATATAGTTAGGTTATTCCTTAAGATGGAAAAATTATACCACGAGAACTTGACCAAATGCCACCCAGTCTGGCTTATTTCATTCCAATAAAATACTAGAAAGTGTAGTTCTAGGCCCGCTAAACTCTTGTGTCCAAACTAAAAAAGTAGCAAAAAAGTTCGAATATAATTCTAGAGCCGATCACTCAGCTAAGTCAGCACTGCTTGCACTTATCCTGCCTGTAGTCAAAATACTATTATCTTTAAATCTGCGAACACAAAAACGTTAAGCCATTAAAAGTTTAGCAGAGTTTCATTTTGATAGCTCTTTTTTTGCTACATGTACACGTTGTTAGACGAATTTCCTCGGCGTTGCTACAGATTGCACCACACATTTCCCCTAAACTGGGTCAAATTTTCGTCTTATGGGTCATTTTACAAGCGACCTGAAAGATAATGCCAGTGTTTATTTTCCGGCGAGGTCTTGATTTCGCGTAAATACTATTCATTGAGTGCCTTTGCTATATCGGCCTACCAATCAAAACCTAAAGTCGCATCCGAAGCACACACAACTTAAACAGCAAAGAGTGACGATCTGTCTGCCTAGTTTAGTGTTGCATTCTTAGCAACTTTCTGTTTATGGAGTGTTGATGGAATTCACCCACGGCTTCTCCCTGTTCTTCAAAGAAGATGAAGCACTTTTTATTATTAAATGCACTTTTGCACTATTGGTGGTGCACGTTAGTTAAAAATGTTCACTTTAATGACAGACGCAAAAATTCGGTAAGCAAGAAATTTGATTGCGTAAACTTACCTGAATGCGTCTGATGATGTTTCTCAGCATCTAACTGAGTCATGGAACTAATCCCACTAGATTTGAAAGAGTTTGCCAGGTGAAGTCGCACAGGAAGGCATACCCTAGGTTAAAATGCATTTCTTATTGTGCATGTAACTGTTGCTTTACCTTAACTCTTACAACGACTTGGCTGATAATTGCCCAGCTGTTGTAGTGCTTACGAATGAGTCTCGGCAAGTTTTTCCAGCAGGCGAGCCGCGCGTCATCGAGGAAGCGTTTTCAGCACTCTAGGACCCCATCACGAAGCCTGAGAGAAATGGCAGCCATCTGAAGGCCCTACGAGAAGCTGGTTGCATGACGTGATTCTTACTCTTGCCGTCTGCGGCCTTTCGTTGACGGGGCGAGCACTAGGAACACAATATGAAGAAACTTCGTATACGTATGTGCGACCCAGCCCAGCCGCCAAAAATGACACTCCGCTTTACGGAAAGAAGACCGAAGCTGCAAGTCTCATGCCATACAACTGCGTGCTGCAGGCTTTAGCTAGCCAGCCCGAGCCAGTCAAGCCAACGTCGTGCGACCAAGGTCGTTGCCAGGTCGTCAAGTTCCGTCTGTACGCCGTCCGGCCTTCGTGACGTCAAGCCCTTGCTCTCCTTCCTCCTTTAATGAAGCTACAGACCTGACTCTATCCAGCACGTTTAATAAAGCGAACAGGGCACGCGTGTCTCCACTACGGAGCCGAGTACCGAGCCAAGCAGATTAATTCAAGCCTTCGGCTGCTAGCCTAACTAGCTAGCTAGCTAACTAGCTAGCTAGCCTAGGTCAACAGGTGGACTGCGGCTGCATATTCTGGCCTCATATTCCTCAACGCATATTTTGTGGCCGCCGTAAGTTTTTGTAATTCATAAGCTTGCTCTTCCGAAGCATATTAACTTACCTTTGCATTTGTTTTCTATTTTCATCACTTATAGTTGCGGTACAACGTCATCTAAGATAGGGTAAAGCTTACTATAGCCGAATTTACTTTAAGCTGATGCCCATGCCAATCGTACCGGACTCGCCCTAACTTGCCGTTTGAAATCGTGTACTTTGTCCAGTTCATGTAATGCAAGGTAATGTATCTCCGTCAGTAACTCCACAAAGTCATAAAGGCTATGCAGGTGTAATGCAGGAGAGTTTTGTATAGCCCACTCACAGCCTTAGCGGCTTTCTGTACACATTCGGTAGCCAACAGATTTTGTTTCAGGCAACAAAGAGAAAGTGGGAAGCACAGCTGAGTCAGGAGAGCAGTTTAGGTAGTGAGTAGCATGAACGTAGCAGCTCAGGATAGCTGAAAAGAATGAGCTCTAGTCGGCAGCCGGAGAGTAGCTGTCATTTCATCACATCTCATGCAGTACATCGTGATAACTTACTAGGCTAGAGAGGTATCACGTAATAAGGCTCACGATATCTCAATTCTATGGACCATCGGTCGTGGTCCTGAAGAACCGTTCATTGATCAGCTGAGTGACTCACATCCGAAATAAGCTTATCAAGCTTACGGGGTCAGCAAGTAGGTCACTGCTGCCAAAGGACGACAGGAGCACTGCCGCGATAAACAAAGAAACCACTCCAAAGGCTACTTGAATGAATTGCAGAATCCTAATTGCATAATACAAAGGCAATGTTTGGTCGGAGAAAACGTGGCTTGGAAACCACATTTGCGCTTGCGCTACCTTTCACCTTCAGTCTTTGTGAGGTAATGTGACTCAGGAGCCCTTGAACGTTCGTTGGAGGCCCTACAGGCTGCCTAAGCAGTCGCCGGCTCTTTGGCGTTTGAGGGGGCCGACAGTGGCTCACGGCTGATGACTCGGCAGTCCGGTACATATCCATGAGTTAGTGTCTGAGGGAAAATCCATCTACCACAATTAGCAGCCAGCTTTAGCTCAGGTTCGTGATGAACCGTGGCTCAACAGATGCACAAAAATGCATGAATTGCATATAAGGCGGCCTGAGGATTACTAACGGCAGACGGAGAGAGAGAGAAAGAGAGAGGGGGCTAGATCCGTCTATGTCGTTTGCCGTCTAGAGTGCATAGACTGGGCTTGGCACGTGCGGGATATGCTAAAAAGGGCTCGGTTTTGGAGCCTAGGAGATGTATTGCTTGGTCACAGTACCTAGTCCGAAAAGAAGTCGTACGGAGGGCTGTCACAGTCATTATGGAGTCATTTAGAAAATCTCAGAAAATCAGGCTGAGAGAGACTAATGTTTGAAACCCAGCATTAGCGATCGGCTAAAAGTGGACTTCGGTATACGGTTATATTTTTTCCCGTTGTTTTGGAAAACTGATCTAACGCACGACAAATAGAACGGTTATTGCTGATTTGGGGGTGTTACGAAGAGATGTAGCATTTGCTAGAGAATTGGAATGAGTACTAATTTCATAGGAGTACTAACATTTAGTCGATTTGAAGACTAAAGTTTTCAATAGCTGCCCTTTTTACGGTTCACAAAATAAGGTACCTGATGAATAAGTATGTATTTTAACGTCGCTTTTTTTTAGTACGAAAGCAGGACCTGCCCAATCATGAATCTGGATCGTCTGCCAATTCATGCAGCTTTGACTTTTAGTGAGCTTTACCAGCTTATTTTTAATTTACCATCCTTTTAAAGCCATCGGCATATAGATTGATTTCGAGGAGATTGTCTCCTTGCCTGTCGGCAGCAGATAAGCAATTCGAGTAGCTTTTATGGCCGCTGTCCAGGTTATTATGGAAAAGTATTGAATAATCATCCGATGCAAAGGTGCCTATAGTGTGGTGCTAAATACGTCGGAGCCGTGCTGTTTGCATTTAGCATCTTGTCACCAAACGAAGATGAGCATAATTAGTAAGGCTGTCCTTATTGTAACCAAACGTGCAGGAAATATTCTTTGGATAAACGCGTGCGTCAGCTTTAACGTTTAGTAATAATCGTTTTCGGAAGTATTCTTTAGAAGAACACGTCAGCCTTAACATGCAGTGTTCATCGTGTACCAGACATATCGAATCGCAATTACTAACCTATGAAGGTGTCATCAATATCTAAGCGATTCCGATATTTCTGTCACCAACAGGGCGTCTTTTCAAATTCCGACTAAGTGCATAGTTATTCGCCTATGCCTTACAGCAAATTCCACAAGCACTTCCACTCATTGCCAGATGGACAGACCCTGTTGCGGCCGACGTCGACCAGACAACGACCTAGTTGTTGACCCGGCAAGCTCTATCGGTAAGCAAATGCATAGACCTAGTTGCTGACCCTGTAAGCTTACCGGTAAACAAGTACAGTGACCTAGTTGTCGACCCTGTAGGCTTTATCGTTAAGCAAGTCACGTGAGCCGCTCAGCTGATAAATAGGCCTCTCCTGAGCAGCAGTCACTTGCTTCAGGAATAAAGAGCTCGATGCCAAGTTTGTCAGCATCACTGGCACTGATTACTCGTGCGAAGCAGAACAGGTATGGTGAAAATTTCTCTCAGCAGCCTCGGGTTAGGTGCTGCAGCGATCTAGGTCATTTTGGTGTGACCTAACCGAGTTGGAACCGACTTGAAATCTGTTCGGTTGAATTTGGTTCCTTAGGTACCGAGTCTCAGTAAGACAACTTACGAAAGTGCTCCCATGTTTCTTTGCAGGCTTATTTCGATAGGTAGACTAAACCTCGTTATTGCAGTGCCATAGCACTCACAAAACTGTACTTATAAGTACATTTTAGTCGAGCAATGCATCAAACGAGGTAACTACTATCTGCCCAAATGTACGGCTCTCGTTAACAGGATAATAGGGCTTGGGCTGGAGTAAGACTGGACGAAGTAATGATATTTGCTACGGTTAATATTATTTAACAGACGAAGATTCTGAAGAATATATCTTAAAATGTGTTCAATATCTTTGGGTGTTACTAATAATCTGCATTTTACGTGACACAATTTGCAGGTGATATTGTGAGATTATACCGGCTGAAAAAATGTGGCTTCTGGAGTGGATCATACTGTTGTTACTATCGACCGCTGCTTTGGCTATCACTGGATTGGCTGTGGTGGTTGGATTCTTGAAGCACAAATACCCCAGGGGACCATCGTGGTTCACCTCGCTGAGATTCAATCTGATTGACTTCGAAGACACCCTTAAACACAACAAGGTTTGGAAGCAGCAGTTTCATCCGGTTTACGCCGTATTCAATGGTAGCAACCCACGAGTTTTCATGACCGACTACGACGTTATATACGACGCCTTCGTTCGCCAAGCTGACTTATGCAGCTCCAGGCCTTCGGCCACCATTGTGCTGTCATCCACCTACTCCGGTAAGGAAAATTGTATATGCGTCCAATGTTTTGACATCTATGGCCAAATAATCACATCTTTCTTAGTAATCTTTGAATCGCTATTCGTTTCTTCGACCAATGTCATCACAAGAACAAAATGCCGTAAATCATGCGTGTGTAATTCGTTGTAAAATCCATGGGTTTAGACTTTTTTGTCACAAGCTATAGTTTCACACACCTTTGACGTTAAGGCTGCCGTTTCTTCTTATGCTAAGGATGGTGTAGCAGAAGGGGATATCCCCTAGCTTCTGGACTACTGTGTGGAGTAGATATAGTACAGCCCTCAGCCTCACTTAAAGTAGCTATTTTATAGAACTTCATTCACAAGCACAAAACGTCTCTGTGCGACCAATTCAGTTTTATAACCGCACTCCTCGTAAGCAATGGGCAAGACACATACGAACCATACTCTATAACCAGCATTGTTCAGCCGAGTAAACATTTAGCAGCGCCGGTTCTGCCTAGCAGTGGCTTTACTGACACCACTAGTGCTCCGCAAGCTGGAATGCGGGTAATCCATTCCAGTCAATTTCAACAATTTGCTGCGATCTATTACCAACCAATACATTGAAAAGCAACTTAAACAAATTTACAGAAATATGCTAGAAGATACATGGTGCTGACATGAATTAAATTAATCTTTTCACTATCAGCTTACCGAAGAAACTTTAATAAGCTTTACTTGGCCACACACTCTGCGGTCTTCCTTGCTAAAAGTCTAAAGAATATATCGACACTGTAGGGTGGTCGCCGTTTACAACCGTGTTCAGGGTCTGGCTCACTAGGACAAATGTAAATGGAGCTTGGATGGATCTTAATGATTTTAGGATGCACTTTAAATTGGGACTGTTTTTAATACGTATATTTGTGTATATATTTGCTAAAGTATTTATCTGCCTAAATTGCAAAGGTTTGTTAGTTTCGGAGAGGATGATGAAACGAAGGTCGATAAAGTTGCTTTCACACAGCGATTATTAGCCAATCAAGAGATATAACAACTTGTAGGAGGCAGGAACTTTTAAATGGTTATTGTAACGATAAGAGCATAAGATTAGCTTCAAAAGTGTTTAGAGGCTTGATACGATACGCGAAAAATACTCATAATTTAGACAGTAATTGACTTGCTTAAGTCTCAATAGCAACCAGTTCCCAGTCGAGAGTTGACGTGGCCAAATCCTAAAGCACCTACCAGAACGAGCTGAAACTTGTATATCCTGGAATAAATATTGTTCTTACGAATATTTAGCGGCAATTTTCTATTACCTTAATTCATTCATTAAAACTTCTCGTGCATTATCAGATCTAATAAGGTATCAAAATACCGACCCTATGGGTGCTGGTAATTCGTAGTGCTCAGATTAGATTCTATGCCTAAACGTGGCCCAGCTAAACTTAGTGACTGCTTCTACGTTTCAGTGAGTGCTTGTCTGTTTGATGCTTGATTTGAAAATACAATTTTTGTCGAGGCATATATGCTAATTGTAGGGATCGTGTCGTTTAGCAATAGCACCGATGCAAGCCACTCTTGTAGATAAGGGAATAATTGCATCGCCTCACTGGAAGGAGCAGCGAAAGTTTGCTCTTACCGTACTACGAGAGCAGGGCATGGGCAAGGTGGACATGGAGGTCAAGATCATGGAGGAGGTTGGACCGTTCCTCAAGCAACTGGAGAAGCTGGACGGACGTCCTGTTAAAATTGACAGCCGTATGCATCAAGCGATTTCGAATGTCATTTGCAACATGGTTTTTGGCTCCCGATTTGAGTACGACGATCCTGTTTTCACATCACTTTTGAATAATTTGTTTAATCAGACCAAATTCTTGAGGAAAATGAGCATCGTTGATGCAACGCCACTTAAATTCTTACCAGGAGACTTTTTTGGCTATCATAAGTATGTCAAAGATGTGAGTGCTAACATGGAATATTTTCTGAATGCTATTCAGCAGCATAAGGAGACGTTGAATGCCGACAGTCCTCGCGATTTTATCGATGCGTATCTCATCCAGATAAAGGAGATGAAACAGCATAATGAGCAGTCGTCTTTTGACGGTAAGCTTTCCCTGAGGCATCGGGTGTTCAGATTGCACGGCAGGAAGTCCGTGTGACTCTGAAAGCTAATCAATAGAAAGGGTAGGACAGCACGTACGAATGCAGGCGCTGATCATGTCTGAGAGGACCAAACGAGCATTCTTTCACAACAAAATGGTTTGGGGTTGCTTCTCAAGTACGTAGTTTGGGTTCTTCAAGTTTAAATGATATCCTTCCGTTTCAGCGTATTAAAGTGCTTGCAAAGTACCTAAGAATCTCTCGGTATGCTATACGAATGACTTATTGTAGCTACTGTTATTATTATTATGTACTCCGTCCACCGATGGTTTTCATCGAGTTATTTATATTAGGTCAGCACCATTCTTTATGATAATTGTAATTATAATAATAATTTTTCCATCAGAGAATTGAATCCCTTTTTAGGCACTTTATAGATGCTGGAAAGAAAGCATTGCCATATGATTAGTCTTAATATTCGCAGTGTCATCAAGCATAAAAGTGTTAGGTAATTAATTGGGTCAGCATGCAGATATGGTTTGTAACGGTAGGTTGTAGCTACGATTTGTAACGGTGGGCACAATCTCTGTCAAAATAAGCACATAACGTGCGATACACAAGGAACAACTGAATGCATTTTAATATATGTATATATTCTTACTCTCATATTAATTTTGTCCTGCCATGACTTTAATCTTGATAGCTTTCGAAAAACGCACACATTCTTGAAATTTAGTCTCGTTCCATCAACTTTTTTAGTTAAGACATGTAATTAAAAAAACTCTAAAATAGCACGTCAAGCAGATAGTTACCTGCTATCGTGACAAAACGATTTTCAAATAGCCTAAATACTGAGAACAGTTTCTCCCCAACCCATTTTTGGCCCTTTCATATGCTGTACTCAGATAAATATAACTGCATCACTTCACCTCGAAATAAACGCTCGTGGTCCAGTTCATGAATATTCACAGGATAATTAAGGATTGTATATTCAGCATTTATCGTGTGATGCTCCAGATCGTAGACTAAATGTAATCCACTTGCTCTTCGCCAAGCAAATTGTACGTTTGTGTTATACAACCGGCTATTCTTTATTGCTTGCTGAAATTGTCGTGACGGTTGCCAAGGCTTCTCTGCAGGTCGATAAATGAGGCTGTTAAATTAGTTATCTTTATAAAAATTTAAATAACGAAATAAGCTCTGGTTGGGAGCTTATTACTCCTGTATTTCAGGCGAGTTAGAAACACATGGTGGAATTACCTGGTTGCCCATCTTTAACCGTAATGCCAAACTGCAAATACAACTTGATGGTAAATAGGACCTATGTCGGTTTAATCATTTCGAATAAAAGAATTTGAAACTCCAACTAGAGATTAATTTTCAAACTTAGGCAGGCTCACTTTAAAATTTCTGTTCATTAAATGGTCGACAAAGACATGACAATTTAGTGACTCGTAATTTTTTCGTTCAATTATCCCTTCCAAAGACATTTCACCTAGCTCGAATAATAAATAATCTTTAAGTCAAATTACCAAATTATTATGTGATTAATAATTACTTATTATTTGGATATTATATAATTTCTATAAATTAAAACATGTATCTTAAACATTATTTAGGATACAGCGTCATTAAAAATCTTTACATTCACGATGTTGCCTCACCTTGCCTAATTAATTTTGCTGTTGGTGTTTTTATTGGCATTACAGCGAAAGGTTGGCTAAACAAGAAATTTTTCTCGCCATTCCAGGTAAGGTCAGCTAAAATACGCGGAACTTATTCCGGAGGTACAAAGTCGAGGCGGTCACTGAAGTTACTTTCGAGTTTTGTCACGATTAAGTCAGAGAAACGAGATGCAGTTATCATGAGAGAACCTGAGAAGAGGTTATGAAATTGGTTCGATTGGCTACAGCAATTTTCCAAAACCTTGTTACGAAGTGGTTTAGTAAAGAAATACTACTTCCTAAATGAGTGCGATACAACCACGAGCGTGCACGTTCAAGCAGGGTCTCTCGGTACCCTGTACATACTTCAGCACTAGCCATTGCCATAGAGAGTTGAGACTCTTTGTGACTCAGCAGACAAAGTATGCGACGGATGACTCTCAAAACTAGCGTACGATGCATCACTAGTATCGTTTGCCGAGTTTTTAGTTCAATATTCTTTGTCTTCCTAATGTCTACCATAGCAGCAGCTAAGAACTCCGCCTGAGCGCCGAAACTTTAGCAGAGATGGAGTTACGAGAGTTGTATTATTGTGGCTCTGACAGGAAACTGAACTGCTTCTCATAGGACACCCGAAGCGTGTGGCTGGATTAAAAGGCTTTGCTGTTCTAATAGGTGATGCTATTGTAAGACCTTCACCACGTGCTCGTAATCTAGGTGTCGTGTTCGACAGCTGCCTCAATTTCAAAAGATTCATTCAGAATACTGCCTCTACAGCTAGCCATCACATCCGATCCCTATCCAAGATTAGAAGCTGTCTCCCACAGTGGCATGTAAAAAAATTAACTAGCTCTTTAGTTCTGTCTCGGCTTGATTATTGTAATTCCCTTTTGGCTGGGCTACCAAAGAACGCTATTATGCCACTACAGCGGACTATGAATATGGCTGCAAGGCTGGTCTTCAAGTCCCAGCGGTTTGAGCACGTGTCACCTTTGCTGAAAGAGCTAGGATGGTTGCCGGTTGAGCAAAGGATACAGAGCAAAATTCTTACGCCGACCCACAAGGCCCGCCACGGCTTGGCTCCTTCATACCTAGCTGAACTGCTGCATCAGTTTCAGCCTGTTCGCGCCCTCAGGTCCTGTGTGGACAATAAATTGGCTGTCCCATTCCTCCGCTTAAAGACAGTTGGCGACAGAAGCTTTAGCTCTGCAGGTCCTAGACTGTGGAACTCGCTTCCACAATTCTTATGCAACGACATCTACTCTCCAACTGCCGACTATGGCTCATCTTTTTCAGCGGTCCTGAACTGCCACTTCTATGCTACTCACTACCTCAACTGCTCTCCTGACTCTACTATGCTTCCCACTTTCTCTTTGATGCGTGAAACGAAGTCTGTTGGCTACCGAATGCGTACCGAAAGCCGCTTAGGCTGTGAGTGTGCTATACAAAACTCTCCTTCTTAACACCCACATGGTCTTTATGACTTTGTGGAGTTACTGACGGAGATACATACATAGGATCATACAGTCCGCATTGAGGTGAGCAGAAAATTTAAATTTAAGAGCTCAGGACGCACTTGATCACGCTTAAGTTGCACTGTAGCCGTTTTTTCGTGCCGCGCTCTTGGTAACCGCAAATGACTTCTATCGGAAGTGGCCACCAAATCGAGCTAATTATCTCAGGTTCATGTATCCTCGAGTACGACGCATACATTCAGCAATATTGTCGCCTCCCCAATGGCAGTAGCCGTCCTAGTCATTTGGCTTGCATCCCATGCAAGGAGAGTTAGCATGAATTTAACTGAATACCCTTATTGCTTGGTGTTGCAGAGCATTGATGATTTTGATAGCAATCTTCTAGCAAACGCAGCATGCGGGGACTGTACGTAAATACTTTTTTGGATCACCCTTGAACCTGCTCCCGATTATTTGGCATTCTCTGCGACGAAGTTTCTGTTTTATTCATTTTCTGGTTAAGAAATGAATTGCGTGGCATCAGTTGCCGAATTGTTCATCGCCGGAACAGATACGACGGCTAACACGCTTCTGTGGGCGTGGTTATTCATGATCATTCACCCGGAAGTTCAGATAAAAGTGCAAAGAGAAATTGATCAGTGCGTTGGTAGGTATTTCCTGGCTTCATCGTCCGAGCTCTAAATACTCAGGAACCGCGTTCCAAGGAACTTAAAGGCCTAATCTTTCCTCGCGGGTTAAGTTTTCCAAAAATTAACCAAGCTTGATTTAATTGCAGGATTGCGGCCTCCGTCTCTGAAAGATAAGGTTAGAATGCCCTACACCGAGGCAGTCCTATCTGAAGTGCTTCGTCTGGCGAATACAGCTGTTGCTTCACTTCCCCACAAGGTAGATGCTGATATGACAATCGGTGGACATTGTATCCCTAAAGATGCTGTATTGCACGCCAGCTTATCCGATGTTCACCTGGATGACAGCATCTACTCCAGACCTCAAGAATTTGACCCACAGCGTTTTCTAACCTCAGAGGGGAAGTTTGAAAAGCCAAAGAAATTAATTCCCTTTGGCATAGGCAAGTAGCATTTCATCCGCCTGTCGTACTGTGTGTGCTTCATTGTGTCTGCCGACGAAGGAATGTTCATTCGGTAGACTTTGGTTAGACTTTAGCATCGTCTCGAAGAAAATTCTTCTCAGTCCAATTTTTAGCAATCGTCCATCTACTTACTTGGTAAGCCTATGTTTAGCAACTAGAACTAAACAATCTTAATTATCCTTTCGATACCCTCGCGAGAAGAGAATTTAAGGAAACTGGGGGAATGCATGGAGTGGAGCCGTCATGTGGCAGGGGTAGCAGCCGTTAACCGTCCCATGGTATGCCCGAATCCAAGCAGCAGTCACTAACGTCACGTCCAAGCTCAAAGTCGACGAACCATCGAGCCCGAAACGAAAGGCCAAGAACCGCAGTCTGGAAGAGAGTGTGGGTGGCGAATACGTCGGTGACCCTGAAGCGGCTGCCTCTGCCCTGTGCAGGCTCGGCCACCTAAGCCCCGCCTTCAACGAGCCCCGTAAACTCCAGCAGCTTCGGAAAAACACTATGCTGTGTGACTTAGTGCTTGGTGCCATCAGGATCGGTGGAAACAGCTAGCACTTCAAGGCCGGGCCGGCGAGATTAGACAGAAGATCCGCTTGGGCCAATTGGCTTGCTGGTGCACCCAGCAACATCAAGCTGACTATTTGGCCAAGGTCAAATTCTGCCTGGTTCAGGTGCAGCTAACTGTATATTATCACGCTAGATTTTCTCCCGATAACTAACCGTGTGGCACTCGGGGAATAAACTGTGTGACTTGCAGAGATGCAGAGTTTAGTCTGGTTCCATTTATCGTAAGCGATAGTTAAAGTTGCCTGAAGCCTTATAATAATAATAATAAGGCCTTTGTAATAGTGCCTTTGATAACCCAGTCTCCATCCAGTTTTCATTTTCTGTGAAGAAAAGATGATCTCATGATTGGTGGTAGCTTGCTCAATGAAAGATAAGCAACATGACTAAAGGTTACATGCACAGGATCAGCACACAAATACAGTTAGAGGCAGCATGCATAGTTTCACGGCCCTTAAGCACGCAAAGGACGAATGATATAACGATGCTTATAATAATAGCTTTCATAAAGCGCCCTTAGAGAACGCAATCTATTTCTTGGAGCTTTGCAATTACTGCGAAGGAAGCACAATCGAATTGATGAACTGCATTGACCCACTAAATGCTGTGATAAATAGATGCGTTTTTAGTTTCTTATTAAATGTGTTTAAGTCGGAGATATCGAGACACAAGTCGGATGCGATTCTATTGCTTTAAGACCATACTATGTAAAGGCATAATCCGAAGGATTTGTGCATCTTACGAGGTATTAGTAAGCGATTGATTTCCACAAAGCTGGTGGTACGATGATTACCCTGGTGGGGCAAGAGATGCTATGGGGCGGCTGAAGCCAGAGAAGAAAGTGGACTACAAGTGACTGACAACACCTCGAAATCAACGCGTTGGTTTACAGGGAGCCAGTACAGGTCGGCTAGCAGCAGTGTGATATAGCAACTGCGACTTTCCCGACAGACAAACCTAGCTGCAGGGTTTTGCACCTGCTGTAAGTGCTTTATTGCACAGGCCGGTCGCCAGCAAGCACTGGGTTACAGAACACGAGACGACAAGTCACAAACGCATGTACCAATTTAGAAAGTTATACCACTGCCTAAACAAGCCCAAATTTTAGCACTAGCTGAAAGTAGGCAGACGTGAATGTGGGGCTGATGTGGTTGTCTAATGAAAGGTCACTTTGGAACATGACACCTAGATTTCGTGCAGATTCAAAAAGAGATATTCTGGTAGAGTTCGCTTTGAGGGTTAAACTTTCTAATTTTGGAACCACGCTTAGTTAGCTATAGCTAGTAGGTCGGTTTTACCAAAATTAAATTTAAGAGAGTTTGCTGCCATCCGTGTGGGGATTTCATATAAGCATGCAGAAAGGGATGACTTACTGAAAGAATATGACTTACTTGGGGCTGGGGGAATCAAAGGAAAATTGTAATTGAGTGCCATCTGCATAGAAGTAAACGCCTAAATTTTGCCTGGTAACCAAATCTGCTAGAGGGAGAGTATAAACCGTTAAAAGAACGGGAACTACCTTTAGACTTACATACCAAATACTTTAGAGGTTCCTCAGATTAGGTTTGTCCGTTCATGTCTATTCTCTGGAGTCTCATACTAACGTAGGAACTGAACCACGGCAGTGCAGTTCCAGTGATGCCGAATAAATAAGGCGAGTCGAAGGGCAATCAGGAAGGACTTAGTGATCAAAATTATTAAAAGCAGCTGAAAGATTGAGATAAACAAGCAGAGAGACTTCATCAAAGTCTGCATTGCAAAGCAGATCATTATGCACCCGACGCAATGGCGACTTTGTATAATAACTAGTTCTTAAACGAGACTGGAACTTAATATCAGGTTTTAATATTCACTTTATGCTTTGAAATCATCTGCCACTACTTGTTCAGTGAGTTTGATTGGAAAGTATAACTGAGACTGGTCGGAATTTGTTTAAATTCACTTGGTCTTGTGTAGCTCTCTTGAGTGTAGTGGCCTTTCTACAGAGTTTTTTAGATGTACAAGGATATTGCCTGAGGCTAATTACATTATTTGAATGTTACTTATTCGTGGGAGAAAAAGATCAAGGGATCGTAGAACTACTAACATGTGAATAGGGTTCTGAGTACTAGTTGTCTCTAAACCTTAAAGCTGACTTAACCCCACCAGGGAGCGGAGCAGAGCCGATGCATGCAGGGACTCCGAAGGTAATCAACTATGGCGTCAATGCAGGCTGCCCCTACCTGGACGTATTAGGTCTTTACCGAAGACAAGGATTCAATGGTAGCAAAAGCTGGAACGGTTCGTAGTGGACCAACTGAATTCATATTTCTAAACCCCACGCCTTGCTAGTAAGTTCCAGTCTGGCTTTAATGCTAATGACTCCACAGAGTCAGCATTGTTTAGGGTATACAACGACCTACTTGGGAATGCAGAAAAGGGTAGAGTGTCTCTGCTTGCGTTGCTCGATCTTTCGGCGCCTTTTGATACCATCGATCACAAAGTTCTTCTAGAGCGCCTCTCCTCTTGCCTGGGCAACGCTGGCACTGCTCTGCAGTGGTTCAGGTCCTATCTCAGTGGGGGACTCCAGAGTATTGACGTGAATGGACAACGATCATCCCAGGTACCTCTGAAATATGGGGTACCTCAAGGCTCCGTGCTAGGTCCGGTTCTTTTCACGGTTTGTACTCTCCCTTTTGCTAATGTGATTATCAAGCGCAATCTAGGCTTTCAATTCCATGCGGATGACACTCAATTGTACCTTTGCTCTGATCCCTCCCAGCCTTCAAACAACTCAAATTCTCTAAACTCACTTGCTGCATGTATTGACGACATCCGCACATGGATGACAGCAATTTTTTTTAAACGAAACTATGATAAAATTAAGTCACTAGCTATGGGCAAACCCAGTGTGATTCACAAATTGGAAAGGCTGACGCTCAAAATTTGCTCTGCCAGCATGTCTCCCGTTGAATCAGCTCGAAATCTAGGTGTCATATTCCAAAGCGACCTCTCGTTAGACGACCATATCAGCTCCACAGTCAAATCTGCCTATTTTCACAGCTTCCTAACATTGCTATAATTCGGGCTTGTTTAGATAAGCATACCACGTCTAAGTTGGTCCATGGATTCGTGACATCCGGTCTCGACTTCTGCAACTCACTGCTTACTGGCCTACCAGCATGTGCGATCAGGTGATTGCAGCTGGTGCGAAACTCTGCAGCTAGGCTTGTTTTTCGTGAGCGTCAAAGTAGCCACATTACTTTACTTCTCACCGACCTGCAGGGCTACCAGTCAAGCAACGGATTGACTTCAGGGCTTTGTTGCTCACTTTTAGATCACTTCATTCTTGGCTCCAGCCTGTCTCTCAGATACACTCTCCCATTAGGCCAAGCATTGTACCACCCCCTTTCCGGAAGCCAGCAGTCTACCAATTACTCGTACAAATCTCAAATCCTTTGGAGACCGTGCATTTAGTTTGTATGTTCCCAAAGCTTGGAACTTCCTCTTGACCTGCATCAGAACATCTCTTGACCTGACCACATTTAAAAAGAACCTAAAAAACACACCTATTTAGGACTGCGTTTAATGGGTCCGTGTGATTCGTCATTTATGTGCCTATGCATACAGACACTTTGCATACTGCCACTAACCACATTTGCATGCTGACCCTGTGCATGTCACCCCTATCCATGTTATTAATTTTTTTGTTTATCGAGCATGATATTACTCACCATTTAATTGCATTTCCCTTTGCAGTAAATCTAAGGCGCCTAGAGAGAGATTGAGGTCTCTGAGAGCGCTTTATGAAGTGCATTATTATTTATATTAATATTATTATTATTCATGTGCGTAGTACCAGCAACAGAATACAAAATTACACTACAATAATGGCCAACCACTACCGACTTTCCGTCACATGGCTTAGTGCACTACAGATTAACTAATTTTTTGCAGCGCGTTCTATGGCTGTTCTTATCGCTGCACTGGGAATGCCCAAATGTTCAACATTCACTGAACTAAATTTTTTATTTATTTATATTTATCTTTATAAAGATAAAAGCTCACTGCCTGCGGACTCGCATCCCTGAGTCGTAGTTGAAAAAAGCAACTATTCCACACAGCTCCCAGAAGTACTGGTAGCCATCTTGCCGATTGTCGGAAAGAAGAACTGACGGACTTGCTAGCTTTACTTAGTTGAGGTGTACCACCATTTTTACATGATAGCCCTTCCGCACTGCCATTAGTGAAGATGCTTCCATGATGAAAGAAGTGCTGCTAGGACTTTTTACAGCACGGAACTATCCAGGCGTCATAGTAGTAGCTCTTCCGGCTCAGTCAATTGATCCGTACTTCAAACAAGCTTCAAATGCTTTGGAGACCGAGCCTCTAGTTTACTTGCTTCCAAAGCGTGAGCCTCTCTCACGACATAAGTCACGCCACAACTTCGCTTAGCTACATCCAAGCCGAAGCTATGCAAATCTGGTACTCACAGCATTCGCTCTATCTGTGTTAGTTGTCGGTGTATCCTTGTCATCGAGGAAACCATGCATTAGTGATAATATTGCCTCCGAGTGAAGCAGCACAGCAGCTCATATGCAGGTAGCTGCAGACGTAACAGAATTTAAGCTTGCAACCGTCCGAAGCCCGGCACAATGATCCTTCTTGAGATACCTTCAGTGGGAGCGATACCAGAAAAGAGGACCCTGTATGCTCTTTGCATGGAATTTATTTATAATCCGAAATGGGGATTTAAACCGGGTAGAGTCAGCCCCGGTCAGCCAACAAGTGTTATGCACCCCAGTCCCAACCGAAGCTGAAGAAATGATTAGAAATGAATTTGCAAAGGATTTCTGTATAAGCAGTCTTTTTGAATCGCTGCAATGTTAAATGCTTAAGTGGTTTCTTTGGTGCCTTAAACGTCTGAATCACCATTGGCATAATGCCTGTGAGGGGTGAGAAAGTTCAAGGCTCACTCGTACGTCGACGTACGTGCCTGAACGATATTAAGACAGGGTGACAGTGTGGCAAACATTAGAGTCAGCCATTAATCGGTGCACTCCAGCAATGGCTAGTATGGTAAAAGCTTGAACAGTGCACCGTAACTTTTTCATACTTTTGAGACATGAATGAATGGCTTGTATCTCGCGAACCCACAACCTGTGATCGACCCATTGGCGATCTAATAACCCTTGAGAGCAAAACCTGCCTTAAATAATAGCAATAAAATTTAGCTTTCACTGTATGCTTTTTATGGAACGATTTTTTCTGATTGCTTTGGGAGCGGTTATCTTATTCATCGGATCTCTCAGTTGCATAGTTCAGAATAAATTTAACCAGCCTGCATATCTTGATTATGTAAACCGTTGCTTGGATGTTGTAGCTATTCTTTCATGTGCTCATCAAGTCACGATGATACAGAGTCAAAATCTTTTGGTCTGTGGCTTGCGGCTTGGCCTTCATCAAGTTTTTTAAATTATTCTTTAGCTTCCTAAAAATTCCAGCGTGCGAGACAAAATAGTGTATTATGTTTTTAACCAAAGCCGTGCTCTTGGGAGCTTAGCTCTGGTCAGCATGCAACGGTAGTGACGAATGTCTAGGTCTTTTTTTACCTCATCAGATGTAATCTCGTAGAGTACGTGTATCAGCCACCGACAAAGCATGCTGCCTCGCTGACATGCTGACATTGTGCACGTATGTCTTGCAGGTAGACGTGCCTGCCCCGGAGAGAGTCTGGCCAGAGCCGAGTTGTTCCTGTTCTTCACCAGCGTTCTGCAGCGCTTCAACATCGAGACTCCGATTGGATGCACAGTCCGGGCAGAGGGCAAAGTTGGTCTGGTTCACAAGCCGCTTCCTTATTCGGCCATTTTTAATCGGAGAAGTAGCAGCCGTTAGCTAATTATGGCTGCTGCAGCAAAAGTCCCTTCACTCGGAAAAGCATTGTAACGCCAACGTGCGACTACTCTGGCCTTCTGGATTCATATGACTACAACGATTCTGCCTTCAAGCTGGCTGGCTCTCTCATATCCTTACGAAAAAACTCTACACTTACAACGTCTCCTTGTTATCTGTGCACCTAATATCCATCTGAATAGCTCGGCTGTACGATAGAGCATTCGTCTGTTTGTACTTAATTACTTGTGGCCTGATCCGAGAGCACAGTAGACTTGGAAAATGCACTCGGTGGCTACATATCAATGAAAATAATAATACTTGCACACGCACACGAACCTATGCATTTATATGTATATGTATAGAGCCACCGTGATTGTTTTTACTTTAATATATTTGTATTTACATTTTTTTTCCATTGGTTTACGGAGTACCAAAAATAGGCATTACATCATGCGTTTCTTTTCTGAATGCATTGAAGTCACGTTTTTAATCGTTCCAAAATTAAGGTGAAACTCGCAACGTTCACTAAAGGGGTGAAACATTTATTCCTGTTAGCATAAAGGACCGTGAAAGTGTTTTTGACGATAAGGAGCAGCCTATTTATTGTGTTCACACAGATAAACCACTGAAATGTTTGCAGCGTCCAGTGTGAGCATAACGTCAGTTCAGTGCACGTGTCGCACCATCATTACTGACGGAACATAAACACCATATATATATATATATATATATATATATATATATATATATATATATATATATATATATATATATATATATATATATATATATATATATATATATATATATATATATATATATATATATATATATATATATATATATATATATCTTATATATATGCTTGCATACTCGTAAATATGTGTGTGCATTTACTTATTTACGAGGTACACGGAGTTGGCCTTTTCTCTTGCTTCCTGTTTGTTTGGACAGACATTTTGCTTCGTGAAGTCCAGCTGTGCCCTCCTCGCCTATTACAGTTTTCACCAACCGATGCAATCTGATTGTAGTTTATATACAATTAATTCAATGAAAGCATCTGCGGACATATGCAAGAGTGCACTACGATTCTTGTAGATCTCCCTTAACTGAGCGGGCTATAGCACCTAGACACCAAATACGACAGAGAACACATTGCTGTTCGCAGTTACTGCAGCTGAGATCCCACCACGGAATACGGCGAAGGGTGGCAAATCATTCTATGAACGAAAAGCAGCTGCTTCTAACAAATATATTTCCTTAGCGTGACTCATCAAACTTGCAGAATCGTATTTTGTGGCGCAAGGCGTGATGCCAATAAAAATATTTTATTCTGACCAACCCTAGTTGGCAAACTAAACTATTTAAAACTTTGCATTTATCGCTCCCCGAGGAGAACCGGACCGCCATCTTGAAGATCCTCCCCCGTGCTTGAAATGGAAAATATCTGCTGGATATTAATAATAGGAAACTATGAGAGAAGAGTGGTTTTAGTTTCGGCTTTAAGCATCATCAAGTGGTGTTATTTGATGTGACCTCGCAGCAGGCTAAAGGCTTACGACCTACATAAACTGATGACAAGGTCTCCAAATAATTTGAGTTGTGCTGAAGGTCAGCTCTGTGATTATTGTCAGAGAAGCAGACAGTGTAGGTAGGCCAGACGGCTTAGTAGCTAAATTAGATCAGCTGGATTAGCAAAAGTAGAGCCTAAAAGTGTTAGCCAATACAGTGGAGCTGATGAGCTGCCGGACTTGTGGCATATACTGTAGATAAGCCTAGACGTAGAACTTTGTGAAATATTTAATGGAACTCCACTTTGCGTTGTCTATTGGCTTTCCATGAATATAAGTTTAGTATTGTCTTTAAAACATTTAGGAAATTTTGCAACTGGTTAAGTGTGAATTTTTCAATGCAAGCTGCACAAAGACAGCTGACTCAGTAAATGTGAAAGATAAAAACCTAGGGTACAGCTGGTTGTATTAAGAAATAAAGGCTCAGCTTGTGACTGACCATGACATCTTTGAGATAGAGCATATATATATATATGTATGTATATATATATATTAATATTTATTTAAATTTTTAACATGCTTATATACATTAGCCAATGGTGCCCTGCCCTGCTGGGATCGCTGGTGTTATCTAGGCCTCCCGATTCAGGAACAAGAACCTCACGGCTTCCGAGCCGGTAATGACGTCGGACGCTCGGTGCTGCCTTAAAACCATTGTCTGCGCTCGTAGGATGCCGAGGTCAGCCAGGCAAGCTATATTATTTGGCGCCCAGCTGCCGAGAGCCCCCGATCAGGAAGGACTTCACCACTGCCGACCTGTAGCAAGCGGTCAGGAAAGACCTGGCAATGGCTGAACATTTATCGGTCTTGTTCCGGGCTGCCATAATCAGAGCATCCTAGCTGCTGTCAAACGGCACCGTCAGATCAGCAATAACTAAATCAATGCCGTTGTCAATGACCAGGTCCAGCTACAGACCCAGACTACTAGCAAGCAGGAGGGCGCGGCCTGCCGACATGTAGTTGAGCACGGTGGCCGGAACAGCTCCGATGAAGCGGCCCAGAACCACGTTGTGTCGGGCCGTAATTGCATTCAGCATCGGCCAAAACGTGGCAGAGTCTCTGCCCCAGCTAGGCATAGGCGGCAGCTAATAACCGTCCCAGGGTATGCCCGACTCTTGGCAGCAGCCACCGGCAGTACGTCCAGGCAAGCTCAGTAAACGAGCCGCAAAGCTTGGAATGACAGGTCAAGACCCGAGGTCAGAAGTGACTGTGGGTGGCGAATCTGTCCGTGGCCAGGCAGTTGCTGACCCTGTCCCGTGCAGGCTGGGCCGCCCAAGCACACCTTCCACGAACCTGGTGAACTCAGGCAGCTTCGCGATGACCTCTCGAGGCACGACACAGTGCTCAATGCCATCAACGTTGGTGGACAGAGCCAGCTCTTCAGGGCCGGTCAGTGAGAAGCAACAGTAGAGCCGCTTGAGGCACTTACGCCCGTCCGACCACAGCATTATCGGGCCAACCGTGTTGCCAGGGCCGAAGGCTGCTTGGCTCGGGTATCGAGGACGCTCCTCGTCAGACGATGGCGTGCCCTCCAGGCTGGCGACTGCCCGGTCAAGACTGTAACGGTTGACTTGACGGAAGCAAGCATCAGGTGAGCACTGCATGCGACAGGCTTTTGCATCTTGTAGGATGGAAGCGTTCGTCCCGAAGTGGATAAAGCCAAGCCCACAGGCAGAGCGAGCCATAAACGGGGAATGCACCAATGCAAAGTTCGGCAGACCTCATGCGAAGCGAATTAGATCCATCAGAGCCTTTACGGCGTGTTGCAGAGCGACCTTAGGCACGAAACGCGCCCGAAAGATTTATCCGAGCCGTGGCAGGAGGAAATTCCGTAAGGTGTCAAGCTTTAGCCAAGGGGCAGAAGGCTGACCTTATGCATGTTAATGACCCTTGCAAGGTAAGAGTAGACCTCCTCTATTTGAGCCCTAGGCTGCCCGAGTTTCGGGGTTCCCTGGCTGCTGGGTTCCAAGCTGCTGGGTTCCAAGGTGGTTCTAATGCTGGCTCTGGAAGCTGAAAAAAATGTTCCGGGGGTTTGTCTTCGTGAACACACTAAGTGGGCTGAGTTAAGGTGGACATTCTGTTTGGAAGTACCTCATATTTGCTCATTATCGGCGGAAAATTTTCTCTGCTCTTCTATGCTACACATATTAAATTATTCCGCTACTTTAGTGAACACTGTGAGTTTCATATAGATTTCTGAACAACCAGAAAGTAACTTCAATGTATTCAGAATATTTTTTTTTCAACTGCAAAACTTAGCTGCTCCTCGACGGCTTGGCTGCCACGTCGCACCTTTTCTGTCTGATCTTCACTCGCTCCTTTTAAATGGGTGATTTTACGATCCCATGTAATTAGCTTACAGGACATTAACATAGTAGGTCGCTTAATTTGTTCGCACCAGCCGACTTATAAGACAAACGTCCTCCTTTAATGTGAGCTCCCACAGCCCACTCATCAACTTCTCATCGACTCGCCACCCATCGCAATAACTATCGGGGTCTTTGAGCAATCGAGCCTTCAGCTAATATGCACCACAAGTCTGAGATTCGCTATCGGCCTCGGTCACTCCCAGCGACGACCTAGCAGCTTTGAAAGCTTGGCTAAAGACATGCCTGCTCTGGCCAGCTCTCACTTCCCCCCAATGAGCTAGTCTTCTTCATTTTGGTATTCTTCGCATGAAGACAATCACATCGATCACATCTGCAAGAAGCTGAGTGTATCATGATCACGGTGCGCTTACCTTAACACTCTGGAGTCTTCACTGAGACAGGACCTAAACTATTGCAGGACAGCAACAGTGATGCCCAGGCGAAGTAAGCAAGAACGACTTGGTGACTGACAGCATTAATCACCCCCAAAAGATCGAGCAAAAACAGCAGAGAGAAATTGCCTATGTCTGCATTACTGAGAAGTTCATTATACTCGCTAAGCAACGCCTTATTTTGCAAGAGATTAGCTTTAAAACCAGGCTAGAACTGATTTGCTTGGTTTGCAGTAGGAATTTAAGTTTAGTTGGACTGCAGCAACACGTTCAAGTGTCTTGGATAGGACCGGCGGTAAAGCAAATGGTTTACAATTGCTCTAAGTTTATTCAGTCTAGTTCTAATTTCTTCATTAGTGGTATCAAAAAAGCCTTTTTGAAAGGCGCCGGGACAAGAACTAAGGATAAGGTCACGTTTGCTGCTATAATTAGGCAGCTCCACAGCAGATCTATGCATCGTAGAAGTAGGGCAGTGGGAGTAGGGCCTAGAGGGCTGGTAGTCGTCTTGGAGTGGAGCGAAAACTACTGGTTGAGGTCAATCGTAGCCGCCATGAATACAAGCATTTAGGTGCCATACTGAATTAAGGGAGAAAAGTCTCATGGTAATGTTACTGAGGAACCAAAGTCCAGTGGAGATGCTATTTCCTAGGGACGATCACTAGCTAAGGACCCATTCTGGAAGTGGTTAGGTAGGTAACTGATGGCAGACATTTTCCACATCGATAACACTCATCCTTTAGCTCACTTTTGAAACAGGGTAGGCGCTGTCTAATTTCCACCTAATATCTGGGGACGAGGCTACTAGAATACGAGAGTAGTTCTAAGGGCTCGCCGGATGACAGCATTTGGGCGTGTCTCCACAGATGTAGCCACTAGGCCTCGATTGATCCTGCACAAGGTTTTCTCGTAATGGCTTGGCGCACCCGTTGAGCTCTCTATTTCATAATTTGTCTCATTGTATTGGGGACCGAATGCTCTTAAGATAATCCATTTGAAGAATTGCTGGATGAGTTTTTTAAAATATTCATCCTCGATCTCAACTTTAGCAGGTCTGCTAGTCTAATTTTCACATTTAGCCAAATCATTGCTTTTTGCTCTGGTCCAGAACCGCAGTGAGGCCGACAGACACTAAACATTAGGAAGACACGATATCTTGAAATTTAGGTGCTCCTCACAGAATGCCAGGCTTTCAGGGCGGCTCCGAAAGCCTATGGGAGGCGTGCCTTTGAAGTTCGAATGACTAGTTCTAGAGCGAAGGTAATCGACAGGTTGGATGCACGTGTCGACGTCATCGAGCAATTCTGAGAGACTGGTAGCTCGGCTGAATATAGAAAATAAACAAGATGCCTCGTCGGCCACTAGCTTGTACTATAGTTAGCCTTCATATTAAAATATCAAGGAGAACTCGCTACTGATTAAGCAGTTGCTGTCTCGGAAGCGGCGAAAACAGAATCAGAATAGTGTCCATGAATTACGCTTTGGTCGAACTCATCGTTCAGCTGACGCCAGCGTTGGAGAAGCTGGCAAAGATGATATGCTGAAAAAGTTACAGAATAATCGCTCATAAATTGACCTTCTGTTAGACAAAGAGGAGATCTAGGAGCTTCTCCTGGCTGCTGGGGTGTCCCCTAATCAACGCACAATGCATCAAATGTAGACCTCTTTGTAGAATTTTCAAAAGTTTAACAGCATTGACTTTATGGACGTCGAGCCGAGCCATTTAAGAAACTAGCTTCACATATTCCTTAAGAAAATAGATTGAGACCTTAAAAACTTCGTTACTCTTCCAGATCTTGCAGAGTTTCATTTTGATCGCTCTATCTGCTTGCTACCTGTACTCGTTGCTAGACGACTTTCCGCAGTGTTGCTACAGACTGCACACATTTCCTCCAAACTGGGTCTAATTTTTGGGATATGAGACATATTACAAGGACCTGAAAAACAATGCCAGTGCTTATATTCCGGCAAGGTCTTATTTTCGCGTAAATACTATTCATTGAGCGCCACTGTTATCCCGGCCTACTAATCAAAACCTATAGGCGCAGCCGACGCAGACACGATTGAAACAGCAAGGAGTGACGATCTGTCTGCTTAGTTTAGCTACGCATTCCACGCGACTTTCTGTTAATGGAATCTTGATGGGATGCGGCCATGGCTTCTTCTGGCTCTTCAAAGAAGATGAAGCACTTTTTAATATCAAATTCACTCTCGCACTATTGATGGTGCACGTTGGTTAACACTGTTCACTTTACCGACAAACGCTTTTTTTACATTCATGCCTTCTTTTTTCTTTTTTGGCTTCTCATGTTCGTTACAATGATGACGGCTGCAGTTAACTCAGTTTCAGAATTTCCAGAACTCAGATTTTGCACGTTCTTGTTTTGCGCCTGGAGAACCCACTTTTCTTATCCGTTCTGTAATCTGTAATTGTTGAGCTAGCGACTGTTTTCTGCATCGAGTCAGACGTCAATATTTGCTACATTCGCCTCTTTAACGCTTTGACTAGGAGGCCATTCGGTGATGGTAAGCAAGATATTTGATCGTGTAGAATGTACGTGAATGCGTATTAAAATGTTTCTCACCACCTAACGTAGGCGTGGAACTAATCCCACTAGATTTCAAAGAGTTCGCAAGGTGAAGTCGGGCAGGAAGGCTTACCCCAGGTTCAAATCATTTCTTATTGTGCATATAAATGTCGCTTTAACTTAACTCTTACGACGCCTTGGCTGATAATTGCCTAGCTGATGCCATGCTTCCGAATGAGTCTCGGCAAGTTTTTCCAGCAGGTGAGCAGTGCATCATCGAGGAAGCGTTTTCAGCACTCTAGGACCCCATCACGAAGCCTGAGAGAAACGGCAGCCATCTGAAGGCCCCGCGAGAAGCTGGTTGCATGACGTGATTTTACTCTTGCCGTCTGTGGCCTTTCGTTGACGAGGCGAGCACTAGTAACAAAATATGAAGAAACTGGCCGCCGTTATTTTTTGTTATTCATTCAATTGCTCTATCAAAACATATTAACTTACCTTTGCAATTCTTTGGTTCTTTTTCGCACCTTTAGTTGTAAGACAACGTCATCTAAGATAGGGTAAAGCTTACTGTAGCTGATTTTACACTTAGCTGACGCCCATAAAATCGTACTGGACTTGCCCTTACTTGCCTCTTGAAATCATGGACTTTGTCCAGTTCATGTCTTCTCATGCAGTACGTCGTGATAACAAAATTAGCTAGAGATGTCACAGTAGTGCTAAGGCTTACGATATCTCAATTTTATGGACTCTCGGTCGTGGTCCTGAAGAACCGTTCTTTTACCAGCTGAATGACTCGCATCAAAAATGAACTTATCATGCTTACAGGGTCACCAAGTAGGTCACTGAGGCAAAAGGATGCCAGGAGCACCGCCGCAATAGACAAAGAAACCATTCCAAAAAGGCCACTTTAATTTTCTTGCAGAAGCCTAAGAGCATAACACAAAAGCAATATTTGGTCGGAGCAAACATGGCTTAGAAACCGTGTTTGTACTTGCGTTACCTTTCACCTTCAGAGTCTCTGTGAGGTAATGTGACTCAGGAGCCCTTGCACGTTGGTTGGAGGCCCTACAGGTTGCTTAAGCAGTCGCACGCTCCTGGCGTTTGAGGGGGCCGATAGTGGCTCACGGCTGATGACTCGGCAGTCCGGTATATATTCATGAGTTAGTCTGAGGAAAAATCTATCTGCTACAAACTGCGGTCAGCTTTCGGGCAGGTTCGCAACGAACCGTGGCTCAACAGTGCACGAAAATGCATGTATTGAATATAAGGTGGCCTGAGGAGTGCTAACGGCAGAGAGAGAGAGAGAGAGAGAGAGAGAGAGAGAGAGAGAGAGAGAGAGAGAGAGAGAGAGAGAGAGAGAGAGAGAGAGAAAGAGTGAGTGAGAGAGAGAGAGAGGGCTAGAAGATCCCTCTACGTCATTTGCCGTCTAGAGTGAGTAAGCTGGGCTTGGCACGTACAGCATCTGCTAAAAAGGGCTAGGTGTTGGAGCCTAGGAGACGTATTGCTCGGTCATCCTACCTAGTCCGAAAAAAGGTCGTACGGAGGGCTGTCACAGTCATTATAGAGTCATTTAGAAAATCTCAGAAAATCAGGCTCAGTGAAAATAATGTTTAAAACCCAGCATCAGTGATCGGCTAAAAGTGGACTTCGGTATAGGTGGTTTTTTTAAATTGTTTTGGAAAACTGATCTAACGCACGAAAAAGAGAATGGTTATTGCTGATTTAGGGGTGTTACGAAGAGATCTGGCATTAGTAAGACAATTAGAATGAGTACTAATTTCATTTGAGTAGTAGCAATAGTCGATTTGAAGACAAAATTGTTCAATAACTCCCCGTTTCAGGTCTGCAAAAAAGGTACCGTATGAGTAAGTATGTATTTTAACGTCATGATTTACGCGTACGAAAGCAGTCCCTGCTTTACCATGAATCTAGATAACGTGCTTATTTATGCAGTGTTGGCTTTTAGAGAGCTTTACCAGCTTATTTTTAGTTTCCCCACCTTTGAAAGTCATAGGCGTATAAATTAATAACCAGGAGATTGCCTCCATGCTTGTAGGCAGCAGATAAGTAATTCGAGTAGCTTTTTATGGCGGCTGACCTGGTTATTACGGAAACGTATTGAATGATCATCCGATACAACGGTGCCTGTAGTACGGTGCTAAATGCGTCGGAGCAGTGATGTTTGCGTTCGGCATCTTGTCACCAAAAGAAGATGAGCATAATTAGTAAGGCTGTCCTTATTGTAACCAAACGCTTAGGAAATATTCTTTTGATGAACGTGTCATCTTTAACGTTTAGTAATCATCGTGTACGGAAATATTCATTAGAGTGACACGTCAGCTTTAACATGCAGTAATCATCGTGTGCCAGACACATCGCATTGTAATTACTAACCTAAGGTGTCATCGACATTTAAGCGATTCCGGTATTTCTGTCGCCAATAAAGTGTCTCTACAAAGTTCCAGTATGAGCGTAGCCATTTGCCTACACCTTATCGAAAATTCCACAAGCACTTCCACTCATTGCCAGACGGACAGGCCCCGTCGTGGCCGATGTCGACCAGACGACGACCTAGTTGGTGACCCTGTCAGCTCTACAGCTAAGCAACTGCAGTGACCTAGTTGTTGATCCGGTAGGCTTTGTCGTTAACCAAGTCACGTGAGCCGGTCGGCCAACAAAAAGGGCCACTCGGCTGATAAATAGGCCTCTCCCCAGAGCTGCAGTCACTTGCTTCAGGAATAGCGACCTCCATGCCAAGTTTATCAGCATCACTGACAAACTGATCTCTCGTGCGAAGCAGAACAGTTATGGCGACAATTTCTCTCAGCAGCCTCGGGTTAGGTGCTGCCGCAATCTAGGTCGTTGTGGTGGGACCTAATGGCGGTGGAGCCCCGACTGCCAAAGCGTTTGGTTGAATTTCGTTCCTCAGATGAGTTCCTTAGACTTAGGTCTCAGTAATCGACGAAGGAGCTCGCACGTTTCTTTGCAGGCTTATTTCTATAGGTAGACTACCCTCGTTATTGGAGAGTAATAGCACTCACAAAGCTGTACTTATAAGTGCACCGTAGTCACGAAATGCATCAGGGGAGGTAACTTCTGCCTGGCCCAGGGTATGGCTTTGGCTAACAGGAAGATAGGGCTTGGGCTGGTTGAAGCATGGGTGAAGTGATGATAATTGCTCCGGTTAATATTAATTAACAGACGAAGATTCTGAAGAATCAATCCTAAAATGTGTTCAATGTCTTTGGGCACTTACTAATAATCTGCATTTTACGTGACACAATTTGCAGGTGATATTTTGAGATTATACTGGCTGAAAAAAATGTGGCTTTTGGAGTGGACCATACTGTTGTTACTATCGGCCGCAGCTTTAGCTATCACAGGATTGGCTGTGGCGGTTGGATTCTTGAAGCACAAATACCCCAGGGGACCGTCGTGGTTCACCTCGCTGAGATTCAGTCTGATTGACTTCGAAGACATGCTGAAATACCTCAAAGTTTGGAAGCAGCAGTTCCATCCGGTTTATGCCTTATTCAATGGTAGCAACCCACGAGTTTTCATGACCGACTACGACGTTATACACGACGCCTTCGTTCGCCAAGCTGATTTATGCAGTTCCAGGCCTTCGGGCTCTGGCGTGCTGACGCCTGCCTACTCCGGTAAGAAAAGTTGTACATACGTCCAATGTTTTGACGTCTCCGGCCAAATAATCGCATCATTCTTAGTAATGTTTGAATTGCTATTTGTTTCTTCGACCAATGTCATCACAAGAACAAAATGCCGTAAATCATGCCTGTATAATTCGTTATAAAATCCACGGGTTTGGAATTTTTTGTCAAGCTATAATTTCACGCCCCTTATACGTTAAGGCTGTCGTTTCTTCTTACGCTAAGGATGACGTAGCAGAAGGGGATATCCCCTAGTTTCTGGACTACTGCGTGGAGTAGATATAACACAGCGGTCAGCCTCACTTGACGTGGCTACTTAATGGAACTTGATTTGCTAGCAACATCGTCTCTGTGCGCCCAAGTCAGTTTTATTACCGCACTCCTCGAAATCACACCAATGAACCCTACTCAGCAGCCACCTTTTTCCACCGAGTACACATTTAGCAGCGCTGGTTCAGGCTGGCAGTAAGAACAGTGGGTTAAACACTTATTCATCAAGTAGGGGAGTAGGTCTGATAAACAGGCTGGAGCCAAAGAATAAAGGGACCTGAAAGTTTGCGACAGAGCTGTGAAGTCGATGTGCTGCTTGGTAAGTTGTACCTTGGCTTTGATCCCTCCCAGCCTCCGAGCACCTCAAATTCTCTCAACTCACTTGTTGCATGTATTGATGACATCCACACATGGGTGGCAGCAAATTTTCTAAAAATAAACGATGATAAAACTAACTTACTAGTTGTGGGCAAACCCAGTGTGATTCCGAGATTGGAAAGGCTGACGCTCAAAATTGGCTCTGCCAGCATATCTCCTGTTGAATCAGCTCGAAATCTAGGTGTCATATTCCAAATCGACCTCTCGTTAGACGACCAGATCAGCTCCACAGTCAAATCTGCCTATTTCCAACTTCATAACATTGCTAAAATTCGGGCTTGTTTAGATAAGGATACCACATCCAAGTTGGTCCATACATTCGTGAAATCTCATCTCGACTTCTGAAATTCACTGCTTACTGGCCTACCAGCATGTGCAGGCAATTGCAGCTGATGCAAAACTCTGCCACTAGGCTTGTCTGTCGTGAGCATTGCAGTTGCCACATTACAACAGTTTTCGCCGACCTGCATTGGCTACCAGTAAAGCAACGGATTGACTTTAAGGTTTTGTCGCTTACTTTTAGGTAACTTCATTCTTCGGATCCAGCTTATCTCTCAGATATACTCCCCTATTAGGCCAAGCGTCGTACCACCCACTTTTTGGAATCCAACAGTCTACAATTACCTCTTACAAACCTTAAATCCTTTGGAGACCGTGAATTTAGTTCGTATGCTCCCAAAGCCTGGAACTGCCTCCCGACTTGTATCAGAACATCCCTTGACCTGACCAGATTTAAAAAGAACTTAAAAACACCTATTTAAGACAGCATTTAGTGGGTCCCTGTGATTCGTCCTTTGTGTGCTTATGAGTGCTGACACTGTGCATGCTGCCACTAATCACATTTGCATGCTGATCCTGTGTATGTCACCCCTAACCATGTTATTCATTTCGTTTGTTTATTCAGCAAGATGTTACTCACCATTCAATTGCATTTCCCTTTGCAGCAAATGTAAAGCGCCTAGAGAGCGATTAAGTTATCTGAGGGTGCTTTATTAAGTGCATTATTATTATTATTATTATAAGGATCTGTGGAGGTTGGAAGAGAAGTGGTGTAGTGCAGAATTTGTGAATGTCATGTCAGATGAGCCTGGCTGAAGAGTTTTGCACTAACTGTAAGCTCCTGAATGCAAACTTTGGGGGGCTAGCAAGTACTGAGTTACAGAAAGCAAGACGAAATGTCACAAATTCATTGAAAAATTCGGATACAGTATCCCTGTCTAAGCGAGGCCTAATTTTGGTAATGACCAATTCAGATGTACCATCCCTGTCTGAGCGAGCCCTGACTTTGGCCATGTTATGTAGCTTAAAGTAGGCAGACGTGAAAGCGGTTTCCCTAAATTAATCAAAAACTATAAACCAGAATAACAGTTTGTCTGTAAAGACATAGAACCCTGAATTTCCCGATGCGCTGCTGAGCAGAAAATCTTTGACAGTAAATGCGATGCATTGAACGAATAACCCATAACCAAACCCATAAACTATGAACCTTTAACTAAAACACGAACGTGCCCATATCAATCGCTTGCAATAAAGTCAATCATAGACTCGTCTACAAAGCCTTCCGAGTTGGCGATAGGCTACACAGTGCTAGAGATAAAATGCGAAATGCTTTAGACTTGTATATCGTACACCGTATACTCCGACAGTGTGTATTCTCCTACTACTTATGCACAAATAAAGCTTACCGCCGTGCAATCCCTCGTAGCGATAACTGAGACAAGCCCCTAAAGAAGGTCTGTATATTTTGGAGTGCATTGAGAACGCATCCCTATGTAATCCGGCTGATTCATAAATTATATTTTCGTTTAAACTCGCTTCAGAATTCCATCACGATTTGCTTCGTTTTTGAATCTTCAAAATTCACGAACAATTTCGCATTATCTCTGCACCACAGAGTTACCGTTTTGTTGGTGCATAGTTTGCTACTAACCTCTGCTTGATTTATCACATTTTGTTAATCATGCAATCTTTCAGTACCCGTTCGTTGGCTACGGAGTTGACCTCTTACGTCCTTTTTCATTCTTGTCTAACCTTGATGCCCTTTCGCATGCTCTATCTATTATTGAATGCCTGCTTTTAATAAACCTGTGTGCTAATTCGTGTTCTCAACTCACGCTGCATAGTCCATGATACAAATTTAGTTTTTCTATCAAGCAATTAAAACAAATCTTTATTTTCTTTTTGTACGAAGAAAGTTTTTTATCAGCCCTTTAAACCATCCGATGTAATCTACGAATTAGTTGGCGAAGACATCACAATGAAACCACGAAAAACATTCTTACTATTTATTTTTGAAGCCATGTGAGCTACTCGTCCATACGCCAATCTTGCACCGGCTGGAATGCGAGTAATCCCAGTCAATTTCAATTATTTGTTGTGATCTACTAAAAACCAAAGCATGGAAAAGCAACTGTTTAAACAAATCTACAGAAATATGCTGGAAGATTCCTGGTGCTGCCATTAATCAAATTAATCGTTTTACTATTTGCTTACCAAAGAAAGTTGAATAAGCGTTACTTGGCAAAATACTCTGTGATCTTCCGTGCTTAAACTCAAAAGAATATATAAAAACTGTAGGGTGGTCGCCGTTTACAAACGCGTTCGGGACTTTGAGAACTGGCACAAATATAAATCTGGCTTGGATGGATATTAAGTGTTTTTAGCATTCTCGTCAAATTGATTCTGTTTTTAATGTTTACTTTTGTGCATATATTGCGCAAAACTTTACCTGCCTAAATTGCTAAGGTTCGTTAGTTTCAGACAAGTAGATAAAACAAAGGTCGATAAAGTTGCTCTCACACAGCGATTGTCAGGCAATCGGAAAAACTAATAACTTTTATGAGTCAGGAACTTTTGAATGGTGATTGTAACAATAAGTGCACTAGATTAGCATCACAAATGTTTAGAGGCCTGATACGAAACGCGACAAATACTCATAATGTAGCAAGTATATGACTTGCTTAAGTCTCAATAGCAACCAGTTCCCAGTCGAGAGTTCACGTGGCCAAATCCTAAAGCACCTAGCAGAACGAGCTGAAACTTGTATCTCCTACAATAAATATTGTTATACAAATATCTAGCTGCAATTTGCTATTACCTTAATTCATTCATTAACACTTCTCGTGCATTATCAGATCTAATAAGGTATCAAAATACTGTCCCTATGGGTGCTGGAACTTCGTAGAGCTCAGATTAGATTCCATGCCTTCACGTGGCCCAGCTGAACTCAGTGACTGCTGCTACATTTCAGTGAGTGCTTGTCTGCTTGATGCTTGATTTAGAATTGCGATTTTTATGGTGGCATGCATGCTAATTGTGGGGATTGTGGCGTTCAGAAATAGCTCCGATGCAAACCACTCTTGTAGATAAGGGAATAATTGCATCGCCTCACTGGAAGGAGCAGCGAAAGTTTGCTCTTACCGTACTACGAGAGCAGGGCATGGGCAATGTGGACATGGAGGTCAGGATCATGGAGGAGGTTGGATCGTTCCTCAAGCAACTGGAGAAGCTGGACGGACGTCCTGTTAAAATCGACAGCCGTATGCATCAAGCGATTTCGAATGTCATTTGCAACATGGTTTTCGGCTCCCGATTTGAGTACGATGATCCTGTTTTCGCATCACTTCTGAATAATGTGTTGAATCAGAACAAATTCTTGAGGAAAATGACTATCGTTGACTCAACGCTGCTTAAATTCTTACCAGGAGACTTTTTTGGCTATCATAAGTATGTCAAAGATGTGAGTGCTAACATGGAATATTTTCTGAATGCTATTCAGCAGCATAAGGAGACGTTGAATCCCGACAGTCCTCGCGATTTTATCGATGCGTATCTCATCCAGATGAAGGAGATGAAGCAGCATAATGAGCAGTCGTCTTTCGACGGTAAGCTTTCCCTGAGGCATATGGTGTTCAGATTGCACGGCAGGAAGTCCGTGTGACTTTGAAAGCTAATCAATAGAAAGGGTAGGACAGCACGTACGAATGCAGGCGCTGATCATGTCGGAGAGGACCAAACGAGCATTCTTCCAGAACAAAATGTTTTGGGGTTGCTTCTGAAGTACCCATTTTGGTTTCTTTAAGCTTAAATGTTATCCTTCCGTTTCAGCGTATTAAAGTGCTTGCAAAGTAACTAAGAATCTCTCGGTATGCTATACGAATGACTTATTTTAGCTACTTTTATTATTATCTACCCCGTCCACGTACGGGTAATATCAAGTTATTTAAATTACGTTAGCACCATGCTTTGTAGCTATTGGAATAATAATAGACATGTTTCGCTCTCAGTCAATTTAATCTCTTTCTACACACTTTATAGATGCTGGAGAAAAGCTTGGCCAAACGATCAGTGTTAATATTCACATTTTTATCCACTATAACAGTGTTAGATAGGAAATTCACATGCAGATATGGTTTCTAATGATGGGCAAAGTGTAAGTCAACATAAGCACATAAAGTACGATATGCAAGTCATAACTAAATGCTTCATCATAAGTGTATTTATTCAAACTTTCTTTTTAAAGTTTTCATGTCGTGACTTGAATCTTGATAGCCTTAGGATAATTCACGATTTCTTGAAATTTAGTCTCAGTTAATCAATTTTGTTTGTTTAGACGCGTACTTAAACAAACTTTAAAAACAGCACTTCACTGCGGATAGAATCCTGCTATCTTGAGAAAACGAACATGAAAAAGCCTAAATACGGAGAACAACCATGAATAAACGATCATGAATAATAACGAACATGATAATAACGATCATAATAACGATCATGAAAAAGCCTAAATTTTTGGTTCTCGCCAACCTATTTTAGGCCTTTTCTCTTGCTTTACCCAGAGCAATATAATGGCGCCACTTCACCTCGAAATAAACGCTCGTGGCCCAGTTCCTGAAGATTCACAGGATAATTAAGGATTGTATATTCAGCATTTGACGTGTCATGCTCCAGATCTTAGCTTAAGGCTAATGCGCTCGCACTTCGCCAAACCGGTTGTACATTCGAGATATACAACCGGCTATTCTTTATTGCTTGCTGAAATCGTGGTGACAGTTGACAAGGCTTTTCTGCAGGTCAATGAATGAGGCTGTTGAATTAGTTAATCTTTATAAAAATTTAAATAACGAAATAGGCTCTGGTTGAAAGCTAATTACTCTTTTATTTCTGGCGAGCTAGAAACACGTGGTGGAATTACCTGGTTGCCCATCTTCAACTGTAATGCCAAGCTGCCAATAAAACAAGCCGGGAAATAGGATCTATGCCGGTTAAATCATTTCGAATAAAAAAAAGTTTAACTCCAATTAGAGAATAATTTTTAAGCTTCAGCAGGCTTTTCTAACATTTTTGTTCATTGAATGGCCGACAAAAAACATGAAAACTCACTATTTGTAATTTTTTCGTTCAATTATCTTTTTCAGAAATGTCACCTGGCTCGCATGAATAATTGTCCTAAAATCAAATTACTAATTTAATAATTGATACACTCGTACTTACTAATTAGATATTACATTATTTTATGCATTTAATGATCTATCTTAAATGTTATTTATGTTTTCAAAATATTCTTAAGCTTAACATTCACAATGCAATGTCGCCTCGCCTATTGGGTTCTGCTGTTTGGTGTTTTTATCAGCCCACAGCAAGCGGTTGGCAAAACAAGAAAGTTTTCTCGCGATTCATCGCGATGTCATGTCAGCCCATAAACCTGAAATTGATTCCGGAGATGCGCAGTCGACGCGGTCACTGAGGTTACTTTGGAGTTTTGTCGCTATTGAGTCAGTGAAACGAGATGCAGTTATCATGAGAGAACCTGAGAAGAGGTTATTGAAATTCCAACAGTCCGGTCAAGGAAGAATGCAGGCTGTGCTTAGTAACTGTGGCACTACGGCGATTAGTTTGACACCAGAAATTCCTCTAGTTAACTAAACTTGGTTCGATTGACTACAGCTTATTTCCAAAATCTTGTTAAGAAGCGGAATATTAACGAAAGATTACTTCATGAATGAGTGCGATACGACCACGAGCGTGCACGGTCAAGCAAGGTCTCGTCAGCACCCAAACATGCTTCAACACAAGGCATTGGCATGGAGAATTGAGATTTTATGTGACTCAGCAGACGATGTTTTGGAGGGAGGACTCCCAAAACTTGCGAACGATGCCTCACTGGTATCGTTTGCCGTGTTTTTAGTTCAATATTCTTTGTCTTCTTAATGTCTACCGTAGCAGCAGCAGCTAAAAACTCCGGCCGAGCGCCGAAACTTTAGCAGAGATGGAGTTACGAGAGTAGTATTATTATGGCTCTAACAGAATCATACAGTCCGTATTGGGGTGAGCAGAACATTTAAATTTAAGAGCTCAGAACGCACTGAATCACGCTTAAGTTACACTGTAGCCGTTTTTTCGTGCCGCTCTCTCGGGAACCGCAGATGACTTCTATCGGAAGTGGCCACCCGCTGTAACTAGTTACCTCGCGTTCACGTATCCTTGAGTAAGACGCATACATTCAGCAATATAATCGCCTCCGTTAAGACAGTAGCCGTCTTAGTCATTTGGCTTGCATCCCATGCAAGGAAGAGTTAACATAAATTTAACTGAATACCCTTATTGCTTGGAGTTGCAGAGCATTGATGATTTTGATAGCAATCTTCTTGCAGACACAGCATATGGGTACTGTGCGTAAATACTTTTTTGGATCAGCCTTCAACCAGCTCCTGAATAATTGGCTATCTCGACGACAAAGTTTCTGTTCTTTTATTTTCTGGTTAAGAAACGAACTGCGTGGCATCAGTTGCCGAATTGTTCATAGCCGGAACAGACACAACGGCTACCACACTTCTGTGGGCATGGTTATTCATGATAATTCACCCAGAAGTTCAGATAACAGTTCAAAGAGAAATTGATCAGTGCATTGGTAAGTTTTTCTTTCCTTCATTATCGGAGCTCTAAATACCCCGGAACTGCGTTCTAACGAACTTGAAGATCTCCTTAGCCTTCCTCGTGGGTTAAGCTTTTGCAAAAATTGACCCAGCTTGATTTGATTGCAGGATTGCGCCAGCCGGCTCTGACAGATAAAGTTAGAATGCCCTACACCGAGGCAGTCCTATCTGAAGTGCTTCGTCTGGCAAATACAGCTGTTGCTTCACTTCCGCACAAGGTAGAAGCTGATATGACAATCGGCGGACATTGTATTCCTAAAGATGCGGTGTTGCACGCCAGCTTATCCGATGTTCACTTGGACAGCAGTATCTTCTCCAGACCTCAAGACTTCGACCCGCAGCGTTTTTTAACCTCAGAGGGGAAGTTTGAAAAGCCAAGAAAGTTAATTCCCTTTGGCATAGGCAAGTAGCATTTCATCTGCCTGTTGTACCGTGGGTGCTTCATTTTGTCAGCCGACGAAGGAATGTTCATTCGGTAGACTTTGGTTAGACGTGGGTTAGACATTTGGTTAGACTTCAGCATCGTCTAGAAGAAAATTCTCCTTAGTCTGATAATTAGCAATTGTCCATCTACTTAATTGGTAAACCTTTCTTTAGCAACTAGAACTAAACAATCTGAATTCTCCTTTCGATACCCTCGCGAGAAGCGAATTGAAGGAAACTCGGGGGATGCATGGAGTGGAGCCGTCATGTGGCAGGGGCAGCAGCCGTTAACCGTCCCATGGTATGCCTGAATCCAGGCAGCAGCCACTAACAGCACGTTTAAGCGCAAAGTGTACGAACAATCGAGCCCGAGACGAAAGGCCAAGAACCGCAGTCTGGAAGTGAGTGTGTATGGCGAATACGTCCGTGACCCTGAAGCGGCTGACTCTGCCCTGTGCAGGCTCGGCCACCGAAGCCCGGCCTTTCACTAGCCCTGTAAACTCCAGCAGCTTCCAAAATACACTTCGCTGTGCGTCTTAGTGCTAGGTGCCATCAGGATCGGTGGAAACAGCTAGCACTTCAAGGCCGGGCCGGCGAGATGCGACCGAAGATCCCCTTGGGCCAATTAACTTACTGGTGCACATAGCAACATCAAGCCGATCCTTTGCCAAGGTCAAATTCTGCCTGGTTCATGTGCTGCTAGCTGTATATATTATCGCGTTAGATTTTCTCCTGATAACTAACCGTGTGGCAGTCAGGGAATAAACTGAGTGACTTGCAGAGTTGCAGAGCTTAGTCCGGTTCCATTCAGCTTAAGCAATAGTGAACGCGGCCTTAGGCCTTGTAATAATAAGATAATTATTATTAATAATGCATTTTCAATTGTGCCTCAGGGAATACAGTCTCCATCGTGACACTTTTCATTTTCTTTGAAGAAAGGATGATTTCATGGTTAGTGGTAGCTTGCTCAATAAACGATAAGCAACATTATCAAAGGTGACACAGACAGGATCAGCATACCAATATAGTTAGCAGCAGCATGCATAGTTTTACGGCCCTTAAGCAAGCAAAGGACGAATAACATAATAATAATAATAACAGCTTTGATAAAGCACCCTTAAAGAAAGCAATCTCCTTCTTGGAGCTTTGCAATTGCTGCAAAGGAAGCACGATTGAATTAACGAATCGCATTGACCCACTAAATGCTGTGATAAATAGATGCGATTTTAGTTACTCATTCAAAGTGGTCAAGTCAGGGGATGTCGTGACAGAAGTCGGACGCGAATATCAGGCTTTAAGAGCATGCTATGTAAAGGCATACTCCGAAAGATTTGTGTATGCTACGATGTATTAGTAAGCGATCATTTTCCACAAAGCTGATGGTACGATGCTTACCCTGGTGGGGGAAGAAACACCTCGAAATCAATGCTTTCGTTTACTTGGACCTAGTGCAGGTTGGCTAGCAGCGATGTGATATAGCAACTGTGACTTTCCCGACAGACAAGCCTAGCTGCACGGTTTTCTATCAGCTATAAGTGCTTTAGTGCACAGGCCGTTCGGCCAGCAAGCACTGGGTTACAGAAATCGAGACGATAAGCCTTAAATGCACGAACCTCTCTAGAAGATGTGCCACTGTCTAAACCAGCTTAAATGTTAGCACTAGCTGACAGTAGGCCGATTTGAATCTGGTGCTAATGTAGTCGTCCAATGAAAGTTCACTTTGGATCATGACACCTGGACTTCGTGCAGATTCAAAAACAAACATTCTTGAAGAGCCTACTTTGCCGGTTAAATTTTCCAATTTTGGAACCACACTTAGTTAGCTAGTAACTAGTAGGCTGGTTTTACCAACATCTATTCTAAGAATGTATGCTGCCATCCGTGTGGGTATTTTATATATACATGCAACTGGGGAGGTAAAAGGATTTGATGCACTTTGGGGCCAGGTGGATCAAAGAAAAATTGCAATTGAGTGCAATCTGCATCTGTAAACGCCTAGATTTTGTCCTGGTAACCACATCTGCTAGAGGGAGAGTTTAAACCATGAAAAGAACGGGATTAAGCACGTAGCCCCAGATACCTGATATTTCAAAGGTTCCTCGGACTATGTTTCTCTGTTTACGTGTACCCTCTGTTGTACCATACTGACATATTACCCGGACAACTACAGTGAAGTTCCAGTGATGCCTAGGCGAGATGAGGGGCATTCAGGAAGGATTTGATGATCAAAATTATTAAAAGCAGCCGAAAGATTGAGCTAAACAAGTAGAGAGACTCTACCAAAGTATGCATTCTAAAGTAGGTCGTTCTGCACCCGAAGCAATGCCGACTTTGTCTAATGACTAGCTCTTTAACCAGATTGGAACATACTAGCAAAGTTTTGATTTTTAATTTACGTTTAACATTCGTCTGCTACTACTTTTTCAGTGAGTTTGAGTGGAACAGTATAAGTGAGGCTGGGCGGAATATGCTCAAATCCACTTGGTCTTGCACCGGTCTCTCGAGTACTAGCCTTTGTACAGCCTTTTTGAGGGGTCCGAGGACATTGCCTGAGGCTAATGACGTTATCTTTATGTTACTTATGCATAGTAGAAGATCATCAATGGATCGTAGAAGTAGTAACATGCAAATGGGAGAGGAGGACCAGCCGTCTCGAAATCTTGAAGCTGACTTAACCACGCCGAGGTGCAGAGCCAATGCGTGCAAGCATTCCGATGTTTGCCACTGATGGTGGCAATAATGGCTTCCACTACCTGGACGTATTAGGTCATTACCGACGACAAGGCAGTCTATTCAAAGGTAGAGAAAGTGTTCAGATTGAGCCACAGACTACATAAGTACACTAGATTAATAACCAAACAACTACTGACTTTTCGGCACAAGGCATACTGAACAACAGATTAACTAATTTCTTCCAGTATATCCAATAGATATTCTTGTCGCTGCACCGGGAAAGTCCCAATCTTCAACATTCACTGACCTAACGAAAGCAAACTGCTTTGCTGCAATTCCTTACACAACATCCCATGCAATGTTATGATTCAGTTGCCAATTAAAAAATTCGACATTGCAAAGTAAGCAGTGCCTAATTTGTCTTTAGATAGAAGAATCCCACTCGTGGGAACATCGGAAAGTTTGCTTACGTAGCCTCATTACAGCTGGCTTCAACCTAGCAACGATGAGGAAAGATAGAAGTCTGCGGTCCCCTGCTTCACGAGAGCTTTCTGAGATAGTGCTTGGCTGGTGAATATGTATTTATACTGATAACACTATAGCTCACTGCCTGTGAACTCGCTTCCATGAATCATAGTTGAATAAAGCGACTTTTCCGCATGGCTCCCAGAAGTAATGGTCACCATCTCGCCGAGTGATGGAGAGGAGGACTTACGGACTCTCTTGCTTTAATTAGTGGAGATACGTGACAATTTTTACTTGATAGCCCTCCCGCACTGCCATTAGGGAAGCTGTCTCTATGATGAAAAAAGTGCTGCTAGAACTTTTTTCACGCGGTACTATCCATGTGTCGCAGTTGTAGCTCTTTCGGCTAAGTCAATTGAGCCGTACTTCAAACAAACTTCAAATGCTTTGGAGACCGAGCCTCTAGTTTACTTTCTTCCATACTCTGAGCCTCTCTCACGACATCAGTCATGTCACAACTTTGCATGGCTACATCCAAGCTGAAGCTAAGCTAATCTGCTATTCTCATCATTCGCACATGTGTGTTCATGTGTGTTAGTTGTTGGTGTGTCCTTATCATTGATGAAACCGTGCATTAGTGAAACCCTGCCTTCGAGTTAAGTAGCGGCTCATATGCAGATAGCTGCAGGCGTAAAAGAAATTAAGCTCGCAACTGTCCGATGCCTGGCATGAAGATCCTTCTCGAGATGTCTTCCATGGAAGAGATACCAAACAGTAGGACCCTGTATGCTCTTTGCATGGAATGTATTTGTAATCAGAAATAGGGATTTCAACCGTGTAGAGTCAGCCCCGGTCGGCCAACAAGTGTTGTGCTCCCCTCAGTCCCAACTAAAGCTGACGAGACGATTGGCAATGAATTATTTAAGGATCTCTGCATAAGCCTTCTTTCTTGATCGCAGCAACGTTATAAGCTTAAGTGGTTTCTTTGGTGCCCCAAACGTCTGATTAACCATTGGCGGAATGCCTGTGAGAGCTGAGAAAGTTCAAGGCACACTCGTTCGTCAACGTACGTGCCTGAATGATATCAAGAATGGGTGAGGGTGTGGCAAACATTAGTCAGCCATTGATCGGTGCACTCCAGCAAGGGCTAGTATGGTAAAAGCTCGAGCAGTGCACTGTAATCGTTTCCTACTCTTGACATATAAACCAATGGCTTGTATCTCGTGCACCCACAGCCTGAGGATCGACCCATTATCGATCTAATAAACCTGAGTGCAAAACCTGCCTTAAATAATAGCAATAGGATTTAGCTTTCATTGTATGCTTTTTATAGAACAATCTTTTCTGATTGCTTTGGCCTTGGGTATCTTATTCATCGGACCTCGAAGTTGCACAGTTCAGAATAAATTGTACCGTCCTGCATATTTTTATTATGTAAACCGGTGCTTGGATGCTGTAGCTATTCTATCATCTTTTCGTCAAGTTACGAAGATAAAAAGTCCAACTCTTTTGGTCTGAGGCTTGCGGCTTGGTCTTCACGAAATCTTTTGAATTGTTCTCTAGCTTCCTAAAAATTCCAACCTGCGAGACAAAACAGTGTAACACGTTTACAACCAAAGCCGTTCTTCTTAGGTGCTTAGCTCTGGTCAGCGTGCAACGGTAGTGACGAATGTCAAGGTCTTTTGTTATCTCGTCAGATGTGATTTCGTACAGTAAGTGCATCAGCCACCGAAAAAGCATGCAACCTCGCTAACATTGTACTCATATGTCTTGCAGGTAGACGTGCCTGCCCCGGGGAGAGTCTGGCCAGAGCCGAGTTGTTCCTGTTCTTCACCAGCGTTCTGCAGCACTTCAACATCGAGACTCCGATTGGATGCACAGTCCGGGCAGAGGGCAAAGTTGAACTTATTCACAAGCCGCTTCCTTATTTAGCCATTTTTAATCGGAGGAGTAGCAGCCGTTAGCTAATTATGGCTGCTGCAGATAAAGTCCCTTCACTCGGAAAAGCATTGTAACGCCAATGTGCGACTACTCTAGCCTTCTGAATTCATATGACTACAACGATTCTGCCTTCAAGCTGGCCGGCTCTCTTATATCCTCACGAAAAAACTCTACACTTACAACGTCTCCTTGTTATCTGTACACCAAATATCCAGCTGAATAGCGAGGCTCTACGACAGAGCATTCCCCTGTTTGTACATAATAGCTCTTGGCCTGATCCGAGAGCACAGTAGACTTGGAAAATGCACTTGGTGGCTACATAGCAATGAAAATAATAATACTTGCACATGCACACAAACCTTTGCGTTTATATGTATAGGTATAGAGCCACCGTGCTTGTTTTTACTTTAATATATTTGTATTTACATTTTTTTTCATTGGTTTACGGAGTACCAAAAATAGGCATTACATCATGCGTTTCTTTTCTGAATGCTTTGAAGTCACGTTTTTAATCGTTCCAAAACTAAGGGGAAGCTCGCAATGTTCACTAAAGTGGTGAAACATTTAATCTTATTAGCATAAAGGGCCGGGAAAATTCTTTTGACGATAAGAAGCAGCCTATTTATTGTGTTCATGCATTCAAACCACTGAAACATGTGCAGCTTCCAGTGCGAGCATAACGTCAGTTCAGTGCACGTGTTGCACCGTCATAACTGACAGAACATAGACACCATATATATATATATATATATATATATATATATATATATATATATATATATATATATATATATATATATATATATATATATATATATATATATATATATATATATATATATATATATATATATATATATATATATATATATATATATATATATATATATATATATATATATATATATATATATATATATATATATATATATATATAGTCTTTGTGCTTGCATACTCGTAAATATGTGTGTGCATTTACTTATTTACGAGATACACAGAGTTGGCATTTTCTCTTGCTTCCTGCGTTTAGACAGGCATTTCGCTTTGTGAAGTCCAGCTGTGCCCTCCTCGCCTATTACAGTTTTCACCAACCATTTAACAGAACTCAACTTTGCGTTATCTATTGGCTTTCCACAAATATAAGGTTGGCGTTGTCTTTAAGACATTTAAGAATGTTTGGAGCCGGGCAACTGTGAATTTTTCAATGGAAGCTGCACATAGATGGCTTACTGAGTAAATGTGAAGGATAAAAACCTAGGGTTGTACCTAGAAATAAAGGCTCAGCTTGTGACTGACCAAGTCATATGTGAGATGAAGCACACACACATACACACACACGCACACACACACACACACGTGCACACACACACACACACACACATATATATGAATATGTATATATATAACATATATATATATATATTAAGATTTATTAAAATATTTAACATGGTTATATACATTAGCCAGCGGTGCCCTGCCCTGCCGGGGTCGATGGCGCTACCCGGGCCTCCTGGTTCAGGAACAAGAACCACACGGCTTCCGAGCCAGTAATGACGTCGGAGTCTCAGTGCTATAATAATAATAATAATGCACTTGATAAAGCTCCCTCAGAGAACCTAATCTCTTTCTAGGCGCTTTGCATTTGCTGCAAAGTGAAATGCAATTGATTGGTAAGTAAAATCGTGCTTGAAAAACAAACAAAATGGATAATATGGTTAGGGGTGACATGCACAGGGTCTGCATGCACATGTGGTTATTCGCAGCGTATGCCTGACTCCTAATAATAATAATAATAAGAATGATAATAATAATACACTTGATAAAGCGCCCTCAGAGAACTCAATCTCTTTCTAGACGCTTTACATTTGTTGCAAAAGGATCTTAGCAGCAGCATCTGGAAGCACGTCTAGGCATGCTCAGTGAAGAAAACCGCCATGCTCGGAATGACAGGCCAAGACCCGAGGTCAGAAGTGGGTGGCAAATCCGTCCGTTGCCAGCCATGGCTGACTCTGTCCTGTGCAGGTTAGGCTGCCAACGCAGGCCTTCCACGAACCTGGTGAACTCACGCAGCTTCGTGATGACCTCTCGATGCATATATATAAATATATATAAATGTTTATATACATTTATATATATATGTATATATATATATATATATATATATATATACATATATATTTATACACATATAGAGTGTGTGTGTGTGTGTGTGTGTGTGTGTGTGTGTGTGTGTGTGTGTGTGTGTGTGTGTGTGTGTGTGTGTGTGTGTGTGTGTGTATTCTCTCAGTTACGATGGGCAGACGCTAACTCTGAATTCAGCTTATGCTGGCTCTGGAAGCTTCAAAATGTTCCAGTGGTTTGTCTTCATGATCACACTAAGCAGACTTCCCTAATATGAAAATTCCGGTTAGCAGTACCTCATGTTTGCACGTTATCGGCGGAAGATTTTCTCCGCTCTTCTCTGCTACAAATATTTAATTATTCCGCTACTTAGTGAACACTGCGAGTTTCATATAGATTTCTGAACAACCGGAAAGTAACTTCAATGTATTCAGAATATATTTTTTTCCAACTGCAAAAATCAGCTGCTCCTCGACGGCTTGGCTGCCACGTCGCACCTTTTCTGTCTGAGCTTCACTCGCTACTTTTAAATGCTTGTTTTTACGATCCCATGTAATTAGCTTACAGGACATTAACATAGTGGGTCGCTTAATTTCTTTGCACCAGCCGACTTAAACGACTAACTTCCTCTTTTAACGTGTGCTCCCCTAGCCCACTCATCAACTTCTCATCGACTCGCCACCCATCGCATTAACTATCGGGGTCTTTGAGCAATCGAGCCTTCAGCTAATATGCACCACAAGTCTGAGACTCGCTATCGGCCTCGGTCACTCCCAGCGACGACCTAGCAGCTTTGAAAGCTTGGCTAAAGACATGCCTGCTCTGGCCAGCTCTCACTTCCCCCCAATGAGCTTGTCTTCTTCCTTTTGGTATTCTTCGCATGAAGACCAGCGTACGATCACATCTGCAACAAGCTGAGTGTATCTTGTTGAAAGAAGCAGACCAAGCACAGAGCCCAGGGGTACCACATACTGCTCTACAAATGATCATAGTGCGTTTACTCTAACACTTTGGAGTCTGCTACTGAGACAGGACCTAAACTATTGCAGTATAGTAACAGTGATGCCCAGGCAAAATGAGCAAGAACGACTTGGTGACTAACGGCTATTAATCTTCGCCAATAGATCGAGCAAAAAGCAGAGAATATTTACCTATGTTTGCATCACTAAAAAGTTCGTTATACTCGCTAAGCAACGCTTAATCCCACGAGAGAATAGCTTTACAACCAGGCTAGAACTGAGTGGCTATGTTTGAAGAAGAAATTTAAGAATTTAGTTGGACTGCAGCAATACCTTCAAGTGTCTTGGATAGGACCGGCGGTATAGCAGATGGTTTATAATTGCTCCAAGTTTATTTAGTCTAGTGCTACTTTCTTAATTAGTGGCATCAAAACAGACTTTTGGAAAGGGGCCGGGACAAAAACTGAGAATAAGGTCATACTTGCTTTTATAATTAGGCACGTCCACATTAGATCTATTCATCGTAGAAATAGGGAGTGAGAATAAGGTCTAGAGGGCAGGTAGTCGTCTTAGAGTGGAAAGAAAACTACTGGTTGAGGTCACTCGTAGCCGGCATGAATACAAATATTGAGGTGCTACACTGAATAAAGGGTGTAAATTCTCATGGAAATGTTACTGAGGAACTAGAGTCCAGTGGAGATGCTACTACCTCAGGGACGACCACTAGCTAAGGACCGATTCTGGAAGTGGTTAGGGAGGTAAGTGACTGAAAACATTCTCCACATCGATAACACTCTTTCTTTAGCTCACTTTTAAAATCGGGTAGACGCTGTCTAGTGGCCACTGAATATCTGAGGAATAGTTTACTAGACTCAGAGAGTAGTTCTAAGGGCTCGCCGGAACCCAGCATTTGGGCGTGTTTCCACAAATTTCGCCACCAGGCCTCGTTGATGTTTTACAAGTTTTTCTCGTAATGGCTGGGTGCAATCGTTGAGCTCTCCAGTTCATAATTTATCTCATTGTATTGGCGACCAAATGCACCTAGAATAATCCCTTTTAAAGTTTGCAGAATGAGTTTTTACAATATTCATCCTCGACCTCAACTTTAGCACGTCTCCTAGTCTAATTTTCACATTTAGCCAGATCGTTGCTTTTTGCTCTGGTCCAGAACCGCAGTGAGGCCAGCAGACACTAAAAATAAGAAAGACACAATATTTTGAAATGTAGATGCTCCTCACGGAACGCCAGGCTTTCAGTGCGCCTCCGAAAGCCTATGGGAGGCGTGCCTTCGAAGTGTGAATTCAGACCTAACGAACTGGAAGGCACCAGTCAGTACAAGAAACTAAGGTATAGAGAAACAGATTGACAAGTTAATCACTAAAAATTAAGCACTGTTTCTAGGATCAGTCGACACAATTTGATTTATTTTTATTCATGGCCTGCACTGTCAGACCACGACGAGTAGTTCAATTTGCGGGGGCGATTTACGTCTGACCCAGTTAACCTTTCTGCAATGAGCTCACGAATGGCAATTCTACTTTCCTCCACTTGACTAATTCTAGGCTGCAATAGAAAATACAGTCACAATTTGAATTTCAGTTAAGACGAAGGGGCGATTGAGGAGCTCCGCCTGGCTGCTGGGGTGTCCACTAGATCAACACGCAATGCATCACATGTAGACCTCCATGTAGAGTTTGCAAATGTTCAACAGTATTGACTTTACAGACGTCGAGCAGAGCCTCTTGAGAAACCAGCTTCTCATATTTCTTAAGAAAATAGATTGAGACCTTAGAAACTTCGATACTCTTCCAGATATTGCAGTGAAGCTGGTAGAGTGCGGTCGAGCCGATGCCGGCTATGATCAGTAATGCAAGCGATTTAGTTTGACACTACCAGTGCCAACAGCCAAGGCAGAGTTCGTGTTCAGTAAAACTGCCCGGCCTAATCCCTGCACCGGTCCACTCTCGCCTCCCTCTCAAGGCCACCCTTGCAACAACCCCCCCCCCCCATCCCTTACTCCATGGCCTCTTACATCTCCTGTCCTCCCTCCCCCCACGACCAACGTGCAGTCTCCCAAATGCAATGCCAAAAGCCTGGCTGTGAAGAAGCTGTAAATACTATGGCAATGTGATTACTATACCCCGCCACATCTTTCCGAGCTTGAATGGCTGCTCATAAATCTTTGAATCTACTTTTTTTGAGATCCCATGTCTGGAGTACAGATCGTTTCACTTGCAGAAGTCTACCAATGTGAGCACTTGCATCTACAGTGTGCTGTCAAATCACCTGCTGTCAGCCCCTTCTGCTTCGATTCTCGCAATTCCTGAGACTCAATCGAGAGCGTTTGGTGATCATGCGTCCAGTTTGTATGCCCGGTAGCCTGGATGTCACTCCGAGCTATGGTATCCTCCGTAACATCCCTACGAAACTCCTCTCTCTAAATTACTAGCAGCACCTTGATGTGCAGCTTCAAGCCTGCCAGTGGTGACTTCGTCTCAAAGTTCACCTCCCAGACGGAGAAGATTGCTAGCCATCCTGGCCTCCTGACATAGAGCGCTCCAACGTGCGTTCTTGTTCGTTGCAGAATTCTTCCGAAAATCGAAGTTCTTGCGAACATCGTATACGGAAACGATACAGCTAAGACCTGTTTAAAGTTATTCTGATTGTTATTGGACCGTAGCTCGTAAGAAATTACGTGCCTATGGATATCTAAACGCTTATCGCTTCGGGCTGCTGGGTCTCCCACGCCGGCGGCTGCCTTAGCTTTGTACCCAGGCTGGGTTCGGTTGACAGGGACCGGACGGCTGTAGTGAGGGTTAGGGTCACCGGCTAGGCCGGGGTCGGACCCTACGGCATGGCCGGATGTATGCAGTGACGTGAGGTCACCGGGGCTCTTGGGTACGGGAAGTTGGCCAAGTAAGTCATGGTGTTGGAGGCTCCCTGTCTCGCCGAGTTATGCACATGGATTCGTGCAGGCGTGCTCCGGCGATGCTGCCACGCACGCAAGGGAACGAGTACCCAAGGCCCGAGCGGGGCTGGATAGCTCTCTCGTTGTTGACTTGTTTTTATTCCGCTTTCCCCGTGTAGCGTGTTCGTGACCCCGCCCCCGTGTGTTGGCATCTTTCGGTGGAAGCTTACGACTGTGGTAGTTGTCGACTCGGACTAGCCAGCAGTTACTCAGCCAGCCGGGTTTTGGACGGCGTACGCTCGTACTGTTGGATTCGAAGTCGGTACAATGACAGGACTGCGGAAGCCGACTGACCCCAACTAACACGCTTGTTAGCGCTTGCTGCTTCTTGCGCCCCAGTAGTGTACTGTGTATAGCACCCTCCCTGTAGACTTGTTTAGTTCACCTGTTGTTGTTGGCGCATGCGTTATAAAGATGTTTAACCTGACGGCCGCTCGTCTTACCCTAGCTCGGCGGCATGGCGAGCGGCAGCGTGGCCGGAGTATGGCGGGGTTTGGCGGGAATTAGCCTCTGACCCCTGGAACCCGGTTACATCTTTGCCGGCGGCTAGTAACCTGCTTGTTAGTTATGATCGTCAGCAGCTGTTATCGCTTGGTCATCGCATATCAAATGCATTCCTAGATATTATTGTTGTTGCTAAGATTCACGAGCTATGCATTAACAAAAGAAAAGCACCCAGTTGCCGCCGCGGTGGATGGAACCGCCAGCTCAGACGCCGCTCGTTGGGCGGAACCTGCAAGCTGAGTACCAGCTCGTTCGGTATTCCTAGCATTGTCTCGTACCGCTCAGCACGCTCCCCCACATGCGTCACTGTAAATTCCTCAAACTTAGTGGTCAAGCCTGTTGTAACCCCATCGGCCAGACTTGACGCTTGCCTTTGGAATCCTCGCTCAATGTGCAATAAACCTCTAGTAATAAGCGACCTTATTTCTGAAAATAGTATCGACCTTCTCGACCTACTAGAAACTTGGCTGAAATCGATAAACTGTCCGACAATTAAAGAGGCAACTCCATCTGGTTTCTCGTTCTTTCACACCTCTAGATCAATCAAAACTGGAGGTGGAGTTGCTATTGTCGTGTGCTCGAAATTCAACTTCAAGCCATTTGCCGTACCCTCAAAGCAGCCTTTTGAATCAATTGTCTTGGTCTGACCCGAAAACAAGCTACCGATAGTGGCAGTAGTCTATCGCCCACCAGGTACCAACTCCTCCTTTATCTCAGATTTCTCCGATCTCATTTCGATTCTGTGTGCAAGAACTCGATCCTTCCTCGTAATGGGTGATTTCAACGTTCACTTTGATAACTTATCTGAAGCTTTCAGCCCCGAATTTCGTGCATTGACTGACTCATTGTCTCTTGTGGCTCATGTGCATGGCCCTACCCACATCAATGGTCACACACTCGACCAGATTTTTTCATACAACTGCACTTTGTCACCACCGATTATTACCAAATCCTGCTTATCTGACCACATGCAGATCTCATTCAATCTACAGTGTGCGCCCACACCTTCCTCTAAAATAACCTGTGAATCGCGAAACCTCAAGACCCTTGACATCGATGCTGTCCGTGCCAGAATATCTGCTTTACCTCTGCTGCTCAATCCTCCCTCCGATCTGTCATCATTGCTAGATAGCTTCAACACGACACTAGCTGACACGCTCGACGAGTTTGCCCCTCTGACAAAGCTCACTGTGTGCCCCCGCCCAGACGGCCTATAGTTTACCACAGACATTAAACTAGCCAAGTCTACTAGAGGAAAGCTTGAAAAAGCATACAAAAGATCCGGACGAACTGTCCATTGACAGGCGAGCCGTGATGGCACACTAGGTAAGGCGGTTGCTTTCACGACCTCGGTCCCGAGGTCGTGGGTTCGATTCCTGCGGTGGGCGATCCTTTATCTCCACTGCAAGCTGTGGTGATAGCCGTAAAGGCTCTTCTGTCGCTATACTAAAAGAGGCTGTTTAATCAGCTGGGATTTTTTTATATGAAGACTACTGTAGGTCGTACCAATCGATCCTAGCAACGGCCAAGTCTAGCTTTTATAAAAACATTGTTGAATCACAGATGCACAATCCAAAAATGCTGATGTCGACAATAAACCATCTCCTCAACCGTTCCCAGATTAGCTCCTTACCTGATGATCCTAATGATGATCTAGCCGATCGCTTCTCTCGATTCTTTGTGCAGAAGATAGACAAGATCAGAGAATCCATCCCTGCGATGACAACCTCCCCACTAGAATGCTGTTCCTCGGTTCCTGGCTGCACCTCAATGTCTGCATTTAAGCAGGTCACTAGTGATCTAGTCCTAAAGTTCGTATCGCAATCAAAGAAGACAACAAGTCCTCTGGACCCTATTCCCACTGTCCTGCTCCTACGTTGCATTGATCTGCTGCTGCCATGTATAACTAACATAATTAATATGTCATTAGCCACAGGTCATGTCCCAGCACCTTTCAAAAAAGCTGTAGTCAGACCGCTTCTCAAGAAAGCTACACTTGACCAAGAGAACTTGAGCAACTACCGCCCAGTTTCCCTTCTACCATTCCTATCAAAGACACTCGAACGGGTCGTGGCGGACCAGCTGAACTCGTATATCGAAACCTCACACCTTGCTAGTAAGTTCCAGTCTGGCTTTAGAGCTAATCACTCCACAGAGTCAGCATTGCTTCGGGTATAGAACGACCTACTTAGGAATGCAGACATGGGTAGAGTGTCTCTGCTTGTCTTACTTGATCTTTCGGCTGCTTTTGATACCATCGATCACAAAGTTCTTCTAGAGCGCCTCTCATCTCGCCTGGGCATCACTGGCACTGCTCTGCAGTGGTTCAGGTCCTATCTCAGTGGGAGACTCCAGAGTATTGACGTGAATGGACAAAGATCATCTGAAGTACCTCTGAAATATGGAGTACCTCAGGGCTCAGTGCTAGGTCCGGTTCTTTTCACGGTTTATACTCTCCCTCTTGCTGATGTGATTGCCAAGCACAATCTAGGCTTTCACTTCTATGCGGATGACACTCAGTTGTACCTTTGCTTTGATACCTCCCAACCTTCGAGCGCCTCAAATTCTCTAAACTCACTTGCTGCATGCATTGATGATATCTGCACATGGATGGCAGCAAATTTTCTAAAACGTAACGATGATAAAACTAACCTACTAGTAATGGGCAAACCCAGTGTGATCCAGAGATTGGAAAGGCTGACTCTCAAAACTTGCTCTGCCAGCATATCTCCAGTTGAATCAGCTCGAAATCTAGGTGTCCTATTCCAAAAGCTACCTCTCGTTAGACGATCATATTAGCTCCACAGCCAAATCCGCCTATTTTCAGCTTCAAAATATTGCTAAAATTCGGGCTTGTTTAGATAAAGATACCACATCTAAGTTGGTCCATGGATTCGTGACATCCCGTCTCGACTTCTGCAACTTACTCCTTACTGGCCTACCAGCATGTGCGATCAGGCAATTGCAGCTGGTGCAAAACTCGGCAGCTAGACTTGTCTGCCGTGAGCTTCGCAGTTGCCACATTACTCCACTTCTCGCTGACCTGCACTGGCAACCAGTCAAGCAACGGATTGACTTCAAGGTTTTGTCGCTCACTTTTAGGTCCCTTCATTCTATTGCTCCAGCCTATCTGTCAGATATACTACCCCATCAGGTCAAGCATCGTACCACCTGCTTTTGGGAATCCAACAGTCTACAAATACCTCGTACAAACCTTAAATCCTTTGGAGACCATGCATTTAGTTCATATGCTCCCAAAGCCTGGAACTCCCTCCCGGCCTGCGTCAGAACATACCCTGACCTGACTACATTTAAAAGGAACCTAAAAACACACCTATTTAGGACAGCATTTAGTGGGTCCCTGTGATTCGTTCTTGATGTGCTTATGCGTGCTGACACTGTGCATGCTGCCACTAACCACATTTGCATGCTGACCCGGTGCATGTCACCCCTAACCATGCTATTCATTTCGCTTGTTTTTCAAGCAAGATTTTAATTACCATTCAATTGCATTTCAATTTCCAGCAAACGTAAAGCGCCTAGAGAGAGATTGAGTACTCTGAGGGTGCTTTATCAAGTGAATTATTATTATTATTATTATTATTATTATCCTGACTCTATAGGCACTTCTTCTCCCTCTGATATTCATTAATTTTCAGCAGCCCTGCTTTGCTCACACAATAAATACGTCCTTAATCTCGGGTCTCATTCTCGCTTTCTTAAAAAAATCCCATGTCATTTTTTAAGATAGAAATATCATACAACGAGAACTTGAGCAACTACCACCCAGTCTTGCTACTGCCATTCCTTTAAATACTAGAAAATGTATAGCTAGACCCGCTAAACTCTAGTATCAATTACAAACGTAGTGACAAAATTCCAATACAATTTTAGAGCCAATCACTCGGCTAAGTCAGCACTGCTTGCACCTATCTTGCCTGGGGGTCAAAATATTATTATCTTTAAATCTACACATACTTAAACGTTAGGTCATTAGAACTTTTGCAAAGTTTCATTTTCATAGCTCTATTTGTTTGCTACCTGTACATTTTGCTAGACGAATGTCTGAGGTGTTGCTACAGACTGCACACATTTCCACTAAACTGGGTCTAAATTTTGGGGTATGGGTCATATTACAAGCGACCTAAAAAATCATGCCACTGCTTATTTTCCGGCAAATTCATTTTTTTTGGGCAAATGTTGTTCGTTGAGTGCCTCTGTTATACCGGCCTACCAATCAAAACTTAAGGCTCTTTCGACGAACACACGACTGAAACAGCAAAGAGTGACGATCTGTCTGCCTAGTTTTGTGTTGCATTCTTAGCAACTTTCTTTTTATGGAGTGTTGATGGAATGCACCCATGGCTTCTCCCTGTTCTTCAAAAAAGATAAAGCACTTTTTATTGTTAAATGCACTCTTGCACTATTGATGGTGCACGTTAGGTAACAATGTTCACTTTACCGACTAACGCTTTTTTACATGCATGCCATCCTCTTTCTTTTTCGTCTTCTCGTATTCGTTACAATGATGGCGGCTGAAGTGAACTCAGTTTCTGCCAGTTCTTGCTTTGCGTCTGGAGAATCCACTTTTCTCATCCGTCCGGTAATTTCTGCGCTTGCAATTGTGTGATGCATTGAGTCCGACGACCATATTTGCTACATCCACTGCTTCAACGCTTTGACTAGGAGGACATTCGGTGATGGTAAGCAAGAAATCTGATCGTGTCAACTTACGTGAATGCGTCTGAAGATGTTTCTCAGCACCTAACGAAGTCACGAAACTAATCCTACTAGATTTGAAAGAGTTTGCCAGGTGAAGTCGCACAGGAAGGCATACCCTAGGTTAAAATGCAATTCTTATTGTGCATGTAACTGTTGCTTTAACTTAACTCTTACGACGACTTTGCTGATAATTGCCTAAATGATGGCGTGCTTTCGAATGAGTCTTGTCAAGTCTTTCCAGCAGGCGAGCAGGGCATCATCGAGCGAGCGTTTTCCGCACTCGTGGACCTGAGCACTAAGCATGAGAGAAATGGCAGCAATCTGAAGGCCCCACCGGAAGCTGGTGGAGCTGCATGATTCTTGCTCTTGCCATCTGCGGCCTTTCTTTGACGGGGCGTGCCCTAGTAACAAAATATGAAGAAACTTCGCTTACCTAGGTGCGACCCACCTAAGCCGCCAAAAATGGCATTCTGCTTTACGGAAAGAAGACCGAAGCTGCTAATCTCATGCTATACAACTGTGTGCTGCAGGCTTTAGCTAGCCAGCCCGAGCCGGTCAAGTTCATGTCGTACGACCAAGGTCGTTGCCAGCTCGTTCAAGTTCCGTGTGTACGCCGTCCGGCCTTCGTGATGCCAAACCCTTGCTATCCTTCCTTCTTCAACGGAGCTGCCAACCTTACTCTATCCAGCATGTTGATTGAGCGCTCTCCTACAGCTCTCACCGTTGACAGTTCAGCCTCTTTCGTAGCTGCAGCTGCAATTGCTTTCCCACAATCGGTGTAGCGTTTAGATGGGATAGGGGTAGGGAAATCTCACAACCCAAAATGTCTTTCAGCCCCTGCTCTTCCTAGCCCAACGCTCCTAGCAGCATACATTGCCTGAATGTTTAGGGGCAGCTTAGGCTCTGTCGACCTTACACGACCTTGCTTGGCAACTTTCATCTTCTCACTGTCTTCTTCATTTGCATCTCGCAAGGCTTTCATCTCTTCTCCGCTGGGGGAAGTATATAAAGGCATGTTAACCTGACTATTTTCGCAAATGCGGCTCCTACATCGAAGTGCAAGCGTACTACTCGCAAGACCCACGTAGGTCCGCTCCCCTACAATACACTTAGCTATTACAAGCCGGGCACCGAGCGTAAGCCATCAACGCCGTAGCCAGTGCGGCAACAACAAAAATACGATTTCCAAAAAGAAAAATTATCACCCTCATTCTCTTCTTGCTCTTTCACTACCCGTCGTTTTTTGGGTGAACGCCAGTTACTCACTTCCGGTATATTTCCCTTTAGAAAACATCTGGGTCTTTGATTTTTTTTAATTTTTCCAATTATGTGTCGATCGTCAAAATTTGGGATTGCATTTCTGAGATGTTTACCGTTTAAAAGACCACTAAAAAAATTGATTGATTTTTTGCTCAATTTTCGTATGCTATCCCGTTAAGCTGACGCACATGCGTAGCGTACTGGACTTGCACTGACTCTGCCTCTTGAAATCGTAGACTTTACTCAGTTCATCTCATCGTGATAACTAACTTGGCTAGGAAGATATCACAGCAGTGCTTAGGCCTACGATATCTCAATTCTATGGACTATCGGTCGTGGTCCTGAAGAACCGTTCTTTTACCAGCTGAGCGACTCGCTTCAGAAATGAACGTATCATGCTTACTGGGTCAACAAGTAGGTCACTGAGGCAAATGGACGCCAGGAGCACCGCCACGGTAGGCAAAGAAACCATTCCAAAAAGGCCACTTGAATGGATTGCAGAAGCCTAAGAGTACAATACAAAGGCAATATTTGGTCGGAGCAAACGTGGCTTAAAAACCGTGTTTGCGCTTGCGTTACCTTTCACCTTCAGAGTCTTTGTGAGGTAATGTGACTCGGGAGCCCTTGCAAGTTGGTTGGAGGCCCTACAGGTTGCTTAAGCAGTCGCCGGCTCCCTGGCGTTTTAGGGGGCCGACAGTGGCTCACGGTTGATGACTCGGCAGTCCGGAACATATTCATGAGTTAGTAGTGTCTGAGGGAAAATCCATCTGCCACAAACTGCGGCCAGCTGTCGGGCAGGTTCGCAACGAACCGTGGCTCAACAGTGTGGGAAATAGCATGCATGGAATAGAAGGGCTGCCTGAGGAGTACTAACGACAGACGGAAAGAGAGAGGGCTAGATCTTTCTATGTCGTTTCCTGTCCATAGTGAGGAGACTGGGCTTGGCACGTTCAGCATCTGCTAAAAAGGGCTCGGTGGTAGAATATAGGAGGCGTGTTGCTCGGTCACCCTACCCAGTCCGAAAATAAGTCGTACGGAGGGCTTTCATGGTCATTCTTAAGTCGTTTAGAAAATCTCAGAGCATCAGGCTGAGTGAAAATAATGTTCGATACGAATATCGGCGATTGGCTAAAAGTGGGCTAAGGTACATGGTTCTTTATTTTTGTGAATTGTTTTTGAAAACTGATCTAACCCACGAAAATGAGAATGGTTATAGCTGATTTAGGAGTGTGAAACGTCGTCCGACGGCCGTTACCAAGGTTCAATTCAAAATCGGTGAGCCAGCGTCCGCCGGCCAGGTGCAAACGGTAGAGAATACAAGCCACTTTATCACCGTCGCCCAGTTGTTGGACAGCCTCTTAAATTCCACCTACTACATGTCCGCTCGCTAAAAACCAAGGGGTTACTTATCCACGATCAGGTGGTTCATGAGAAGCTAGATGCATTTCTGTTTACCGAAACCTGGATGACGCCTTGTTCCAGTAGCTGTATTTCTGAGACCAACCCACCCGGGTTCTCATTTTATCAGTCCATACGTTCTGACAAGGTTGATGGCGGGTTGCAATTGTTGTTCGCGAATCGTTTGGCTATGAAATGTGCAGTTTTTCGCATGGGTCATCGTTTGAATTGGTTGCTATCAGGTCTTCATCTAAGACAATGCCTCTCACTGTTGTGATATACCGGCCTACTTCTGGCTGTCAAAACTTGTTTATAGAGGAGTTTTCAGAGTTCCTCGCTAAAATTATTGTGTGTGACAGGATGTAACTGATTGTAGGAGACTTCAATATTCACGTTGACAATGCTAGCAACAGCCATGTCCACTCATTTCTTGACTGTCTGGAGAATTTTGGTTTGGCCCAGCACGTTAAACATAGCACCAGCGTCGGTGGCCACGTTCTAGATCTCGGATCGCTAAGGATGTCCTCCCCACTGACTTTGTGGTGTGCCCACTGACCCTCTCAGATCATTGTTCGGTATTGGTTACTGTTCCTGCTCCCTCGTACGTACAGGGCAATGTCGAATTTGCCAAACGACGTAGCTTACAAAGCGTTGACGTGGACAGGTTTTTGAAATCTGTTTGTGAGGCAGGTCTTCTTGATCTTCATTCAGACTCGACCGGCAGCCTTGATACCCTCACTGATGCGATGAACATGACACTCAGGAGAGCTATAATAATAATAATAATAATAATGTACTTGATAAAGTGCCCACAGAGAACTTAGTCTCTTTCTAGGTGCTTTACATTTGCTGCAAAGGGAAATGCAATTAAAAGGTAAGTAAGATCATGCTTGAAAAACAAACAAAATTAATAACATGGTTAGGGGTGACATGCACAGGGTCAGCATGCAAATGTGGTTAGTGGCAGCATGCACAGTGTCAGCATTCATAAGCACGTGAAGGACGAATCACAGGGACCCACTAAATGCTGTCCTAAATAGGTGTCTTTTAAGATCTTTTTAAATGTGATCAGGTCAGGGGATGTTCTGACGCAGATCGGGAGGGAGTTCCAGGCTTTGGGAGCATATGAACTAAATGCATGGCCTCCAAAGGATTTAAGGTTTGTACGAGGTATTTCTAGACTGTTGGATTCCGAAAAGCAGGTGGTACGATGCTTGGCCTGATGAGGTAGTATATCTGACAGATAGGCTGGAGCCATGGGATGAAGGGACCTAAGAGTGAGCGACAAAACCTTGAAGTCAATCCGTTGCTTGACTGGTTGCCAGTGCAGGTCAGCGAGAAGTGGAGTAATGTGGCAACTGCGAAGCTCACGGCAGACAAGTCTAGCTGCCGAATTTTGCACCAGCTGCAATCGCCTGATCGCACATGCTGGTAGGCCAGTAAGCAGTGACTTGCAGAAGTCGAGACGGGATGTCACGAATGCACGGACCAACTTAGATGTGGTATCTTTATCTAAACAAGCTCGAATTTTAGCAATGTTTTGAAGCTGAAAATAGGCGGATTTGACCGTGGAGCTGATATGGTCGTCTAACGAGAGGTCGCTTTGGAATATGACACCTGGATTTCGAGCTGATTAAACAGGAGATGTGCTTGCAGAGCCAATTTTGAGTGTCAGCCTTTCCAATTTGTGAATCACACTGGGTTTGCCCATAACTAGTAAGTTAGTTTTGTCATTGTTTAGTTTTAGAAAACTTGCTGCCTTCCATGTGAGAATGTATCTCCGTCAGTAACTCCACGAAGTCATAAAGACCATGTGGGTGTTAGGCAGGAGAGTTTTATATAGCTCACTCACAGCCTAAGCGGCTTTCCGTACGCATTCGGTAGCCAACAGACTTCGTCTCACGCAGCAAAGAGAAAGTGGAAAGCATAGCAGAGTTAGGAGAGCAGTTGAGGTAGTGAGTAGCATAGAAGTAGCAGTTCAGGACCGCTGAAAAAGATGTGCCGTAGTCGGCAGTTGGAGAGTAGATGTCGTTGCGTAAGAAAGGATGTCATCAATGCATGTAGCAAGTGAGTTTAGAGAATTTGAGGTGCTCGAAGGCTGAGAGGGATCAAAGCAAAGGTACAACTGAGTGTCATCTGCATAAAAGTGAAAGCCTAGATTGTGCTAGGCAATCACATCAGCAAGAGAGGGAATATAAACCGTGATAAGAACCCGAGCTCTTGACAAGCATGCTCCCGTTCGCTCTATCCGGGTTCAAAGTCGTGGAGATTTCTTTCAATTTACAAAAAACTCCTTAAGATGCGCCGGGTTAAGCTCAGGCGAGAACGTCGTTTCAAGAAATCGGGGTCTGAGGCAGATATAGTCAATTTTAAAGACTTCCTTCGAGTTTACACCCGAAAGCTTAAAAAAACCAGAGCTTCTTTTTTATTAGAAAGCTGAATTCTTGCCAGTCTGACACTAAACAGTACAAGACAGTAAAACATTTACTGGCCAATGCTGTGAGGTCTGACCCCCCAGATATTAAGGGCTCAGCCGAAAAGTTTTCAGCCTTCTTTACTGTAAAAAGTGTGCACATTCGTGCCGCCATTAAGCCCCCTCCGACCAAAGCAATCGCCGTTCCTCAACCTGTGACCTTCCTTAAAAGGTTCTCCAACGTTTTTGCAAGCAATGTGGCAGCCTTAATAAGGTCTAGCAAAAAGAGCTCGTCTCCTGAAGACCCTATACTTTCATCTCTGTGGTTTTCACAAGCAGACAAACTTAGCACTGCCGTAACCAACATTTTTAATGCTTCTTTGGGAAGAGGGGTCGTCCCCAAGTCCTTCAAATCGGCAATCGTTAGACCTATTTTTAGAAAACCTGGATTAGACTCAGATGTCCTAACAAACTATCGCCCAGTTTCCCTTCTTCCTTTCTTGTGAAAGATTCTTGAAAAAACTATTACAAAGCTGCTTGTTGATTTAATCTTAAAAAGAATGAAATGTCAGAAACATTTCAATCAGACTTCAAGAGGCAGCACTCCACTGAAACTGCTCTCCTCCGTGTTAACAATGACATTCTATGTGGCAACGACGACGGGAATGTCACTGCCCTAGCTCTGCTGGATCTGTCTGCTGCCTTCGACACCATTGATCACGAAGTTCTGCTTGAACGATTGAGAACAATGATCGGTCTGGCAGACGAAGCACTGGCGTGGTTTTAATCATACTTGTCTGACCGTGTTCAATAAGTGTCGTGTGTGGGTCAGGTCTCAGACACGAGAAGGGTCACCTGTGGAGTCCCTCAAGGGTCTGTACTTGGTCCCTTGCTGTTCTCCATTTATACACAACCTCTGAGAAAAGTGATTAAGGCCCATGGAATAGGATATAACTTCTATGCTTACGATACTCAGTTGTATTTGTCATTCAAACCATCGGAATCTGCTGCGGCATCTGAGAAAGCGAATGCTTGCCTTGCCGATATTCGATCATGGATGTCGGAAAACCTCCTGAAAATTAATGATGATAAAACCTAACTGCTGCTCATTGGAAACCCTAAGCGTGTGGCTGGAATAAACGACTTTGTCGTCCTAATAGGTGATGCTATTGTGAGGCCATCACCACGTGCTCGAAAATGAGGTGTCGTGTTCGACAGCTGCCTCAATTTCAAAAGCTTCATTCAGAAGACTGCCTCTACAGCTAACCATCACATCCGATCCCTATCCAAGATTAGGACCTGTCTCCCACAGTGGCTTGTAAAAAATTCAACTAGCTCCTTAGTTCTGTCTCGGCTTGATTATTGTAGTTCCCTTTTGGATGGGCTTCCAAAGAAAGCTATTATGCCACTACAGCGGACAATGAATATGGCTGCAAGGCTAGTCTTCAAGTCCCAATGGTTTGAGCACGTGTCACCTTTGCTGAAAGAGCTAGGATGGTTGCCGGGTGAGCAAAGGATACAGAGCAAAGTTCTTTCACTGACCCACAAGGCCCGCCACGGCTTGGCTCCTTCATACCTAGCTGAACTGTTGCATCAGTTTCAGCCTGTTCTCGCACTCAGGTCCTGTGTGAAAAATAAATTAGCTGTCTCATTCCTCCGCTTAAGGACAGTTGGTGACAGAAGCTTTAGCTCTGCAGGTCCTAGACTGTGGAACTCGCTTCCACAATTCTAACGAAACGACAACTACTCTCCTGCTGCCGACTATAACACATCCTTTTCAGCGGTCCTGAGCTGCTACTTCCACGCTACTCACTACCTCAACTGCTCTCCTGACTTTGCTATGCTTCCCACGTTGCCTTTGTTGCGTGAGACGAAGTCTGTTGGCTACCGAATGCGTACCGAAAGCCACTTAGGCTGCGAGTGAGCTATGCAAAACTCTCCTGCGTACCACCCACATGGTATGTATGACTTTGTGCAGTTGCAGACGGAAATACATACATAATATTGCATTACATTACGAAGAGATGCAGCCTTTGTTGGAGAATTAGAATGAGTACTGATTACATAGGAGTACTAACATTAGTCAATTTGAAGACTTGAGTTTTTAATAACTGCCCTTTTCACCGTTCATGAAATAAGGTACCGGATGAGCAGGTATTTATTTTAACGTCGTTATTTACGTGTACGAAAGCAGGACCTGCCCTATTGTGAGTCTGGATCGCCTGCTAATTCATGCAGCACTGACTTTTAGTGAGCTTTACCAGCTTATTTTTAGTTTACCAGCCGTTGAAAGCCATCGGCATAAAGATTGATAGCGAGGAGTCCGTCTCCGTGCCTGTGGGCAGCAGATAAGCAATTCAAATAGCTTTTATGGCCGCTGTCCAGGTTATTACGGAAAGGTATTGAATAATCATCCGATGCAAAGCTGCTTTTAGTGTGGTGCTAAATATGTCGAAGCAGTGCTGTTTGCATTCAGCATCTTGTCACCAAAAGAAGATGAGCATAATTAGTAAGGCTGTTATATTTGTAACCAAATGTGTACTGAAATATTCTTTAGAGGAACACGTCAGCTTTATCATGCAGCGATCATCGTGTACCAGACACATCGCATCGAAATCACTAACCTATGAAGATGTCATCAATTGTCAGTGATTCCGGCATTTCCGTCAGCAATAGGGCGTCTTTACAAATTCCGACTAAGTGCATAGTTATTCGCCTATGCCGTATCGCAAACTCCACACGCACTTCCACTCACTGCCAGACGGACAGGCCCTGTTGCGGCCGACGTCGACCAGACAACGACCTAGTTGTTGAACCTGTGCCCACTACCGATAAGCAATTGCAGTGACCTAGTTGTTGACCCGGTACGCTTTATCTTTAATCTAGTCGCGTGAGCCTCTCAGCTGATAAAAAGGCCTCTCCAGAGCCACAGTCACTTGCTTCAGGAATAGCGAGCTCGACGACAGGTTTGCCAGTAATACTCACAAACTGATGACTCGTGCGAAGCAGAACAGGTATGGCAACAATTTCTCTCAGCAGCTTCAGGTTAGGTGCTGCCTCGATCTGGGTTATTTTGGTGGGACCTGATGGCTTTGGAGCCCGACTGCCAATCTGTGTAGTTGACTTCGGTTCCTTAGGTACCGAGTCTCAGTAATACAACTTACGAAGATGCTTGCACGTTTCTTTTTAGGCTTATTTCCATAGTTAGACTACCCTTGTTAGTGGAGTGCCAGAGCACTCATACAACTGTACTTATAAGTAAGTAAGTACATTTTTGTCACGCAATGCATCCAACGAGATAATTACTATCTGCCCCAGTGTACGGCTCTCGCTAACAGGAAGATAGGGCTTAGGGGCTGGTTTAAGCATGGATGAAGTAAGAGATATTTGCTACGGTTAATATTATGTAGCAGACGACGATTCTAAAGAATCTCTCTTAAAATGTGTTCAATATATTGGGGTGCTTACTAATAATCTGCATTTTACGTGACACAATTTGCAGGTGATATTGTGAGATTATACCGGCTGCAAAAATGTGGCTTCTGGAGTGGACCATACTGTTGTTACTATCGGCCGCAGCTTTGGCTATCACAGGATTGGCAGTGGCGGTTGGATTCTTGAAGCACAAATACCCCCGGGGACCATCGTGGTTCACCTCGCTGAGATCCAATCTGATTGACTTCGAAGACACCCTTAAATACCGCAAAGTTTGGAAGCAGCAGTTCCATCCGGTTTATGCAGTATTCAATGGTAGCAACCCACGAGTTTTCATGACCGACTACGACGTTATACACGACGCCTTCGTTCGCCAAGCTGACTCGTGCAGTTCCAGGCCTTTGGGCTCCATCGTGCAGTCATCCGCCTACTTCGGTAAGGACCATTGTCTATGAGTCCAATGTTTTGACATCTATGGCCAAATAATCGCATCGTTCTTATTAATCTTTGAATTGCTATTCGTTTCTTCGACCAATGCCCATTACAAGAACAAAATTTCGTAAATCATGCGTGTATAATTCATTACAAAATCCACGGGTTTAGAATTTCTTGTTACAAGCTATAATTTCACACACCTCTTACGTTAAGGTTGTCGTTCCTTCTTAGGCTAAGGATGGTGCAGCAGAAGGGGATATCCCCTAGTTTCTGGACTTCTGTTCGGAGTAGATACAATACAGTGCTCAGCCTCACTTAAATTAGCTAATTTATTAACTTCATTCGCAAGCGACGTCTCTGTGCGACCAATTCAGTTTTATCACTGCACTCCTCGCAAACACACCTACGAACCCTACTCAGCAGCCACCATTGTTCCACCGAGTAAGCATTTCACAGCGCCGGTTCAGGCTTCAAAAGGTGGTGTGAGGCTGCCCCCCCAGCTCCCAGCCTTGCGAAGACTCGACCCGGTAGGTCACTGGCTTGCTGTCTGCTTCCGACTTGCTGTCTGGTTGGTCTGACGCGTTCTTCGATCCCTCCAGGATCTCTAACCCCCGGTCGCTCCGGCGTTTTGGCGCACTTCGACGCATCGCCTTCGGCTGAAACTAGATCTCCTGACTCTCCAGACCCTCTGAAAATCCGGGGTCAATCCAAAGCCCTGCTGCTCAGGCGTGTGCTGCACGCAACGTGTGGGCTATTAAGTCGCTATCCATGCCTTCCACTGCCCACCATAAAACAGTAGGTGTATATATATATATATATATATATGTGTGTGTGTGTGTGTGTGTGTGTGTGTGTGTGTGTGTGTGTGTGTGTGTGTATGTATATATGTATGTGCTATCCAATCCATACATATGCATATAATATATATGCTCGGACTTTCAGTCTGGGAATATCACGAAACTTTCAGTTTTAACGAAGATAATAAAATTAAAGCTATTATATTGGGCCCTCAGAGAACTGAATCTCTCTCTCTCTCTCTCTCTCTCTCTCTCTCTCTCTCTCTCTCTCTCTCTCTCTCTCTCTCTCGAGGCACTTTACAGATGCTGCAAAGAAAGCATTGCCAAATGTTTGGTGGCAGCATCCGCAAGTGCAGGCTTAGTGGATATACGTACATGCATATGAAGGACGAATCACAAAGACCCACCAAACGCTGCAATGAGTATATACTTTTTAAGCTTCTTTTCAAATATTAGTCGTTAGGGGATGCTGCAACGTGCATCGATAGCGAGTTCCAGGCTTTGGAAGCATAAAAACCAAAGGCATGGTCTCTAAAAGTTTGGAGGTTTGTACGAGGTGTGGCTGGACGATTTGAGACAGAACAGTAGGTTGGACGATTCTTCGCCTATTGGCGGATTTGTTCTTATAAACAGGCTGGAGCCAGAGAATGATGGGACCTAAAAGTATGTGACAGAGCCCTGAAGTCGATGTGCTGCTTGATAAGAATCTGTAAAGGTTGGAAGAGAAGTGGTGAGGTGTATCATTTGCGACTGTCATGTCAGATGAGCCTAGCTGAAGAGTTTTGCACTAACTGTAAGCTCCTGAATGCAAAATTTGGGAGGCCAGCAAGTACTGAGTTACAGAAAGCAAGACGGAATGTCACAAATGCATTGATTTATTTGGATATAGTGTCCTTGTCTAAGCGAGCCCTAATTTTGGTAATGACCAATTCAGATGTTGAATCCCTGTCTGAGCGAGCCATGATTTTGGCCATGCTATGTAGCTGAAAGTAGGTAGACCTGAAAGCAGTTTTCCTGAATTAACCCTATACCCTAAACCAGACTAACAGTTTATCTGTAAATACATAGAACCCTAAATTTCCCGACGTGCTGCTGAGCAGCAAATCTTAGACAGTAAATGCGATGCATTGAACAAATAACCCATAATCTAACCCATAAACTATGAACCTTTAACTAAAACACGAACGTGCCCATATCAATCGCTTGCAATAAAGTCAATCATAGACTCGTCTACAAAGCCTTCTGAGTTGGCTATAGGCTAAACAGTGCTAGAGATAAAATCCGAAATGCTTGAGACTTGTATATCGTACACCGTAAACTCCGACAGTGTGTATTCTCCTACTACTTATGCACAAATAAAGCTTACCGCCGTTCAATCCCTTGTAGCGATAACTGAGACAAGCCCCTAAAGAAGGTCTGCATATTCTTGAGTGCATTGAGAACGCATCCTTATGTAATCCGGCTGATTCATAAATTATATTTACTTTTAAACTCGCTTCGGAATTCAGTAACGATTTGCATTGCTTTTGCATCATTCAACAGTCACAGCAAATTTCGCACTATCTCTGAACCCTAGAGGTATCTTTTTGTTCGTGTGTAATTTGATTTCTAACCTCTGCATGATTTATCACATCTTGTTAATCAAGCAATCTTTCAGTCCCCGATCGTTAGCTACGGAGTTGACTTCTTACGTCCTTTTTCATCCTGGTCTAACCTTGATGCCTAAGCACTTTCGCATTCTATCTATCTATCTATCTATGCTCTATCTATCTATTATTGATAGCTTGCTTTTGCTAAATCGTTGTGCTAATTCGTGTTCTCAACTCAAGTTTTATAGTGCATGATACAGATTTAATTTTTTTTATCAAGCTATTAAAACGAATCTTTATTTTCTTGTTGCACGAAGACGGTCAGCGTTTTAAACCACACAATATAATCTACGATTTCGTTAGCGAAGACACTATAATGGGACCACGAAAAACGTCCTTACTATTTATTTTTGGGAAGCCTTTGAGCTACTCGTCCATACGTTAGTCTTGCACCAGTGGAATGCGAGTAATCCCAGTCAATTTTAATTATTTGCTGTGATCTAACCAAAACCAAAGCATGGAAAAGCTACTGTTCAAGCAAATTGACAGAAATATGCTGGAAGATACCTGGTGCTGCCAATATTCAAATTAATCTTTTTACTATTTGCTTACCAAAGAAACTTGAATAAGCTTTACTTAGCCAATAACTTTATGGTATTCCTTACTAAAAGTCGAAAGAATATTCGGAAACTGAAGGGTGGTCACAGTTTACAACCGCGTTCGAGATATCGAGTTCTGGCACGATTGTAAATCTGGCTTGGATGGATGTTAAGTTTCTTTAGGATGCTCTTCAAATTGATTCTGTTTTTAATGCGTACTTGTGTGCATATATTTGCGCAAATATATACATGCCTAAATTGCTAAGGTTCGTTAGTTGCAAAGAAGTAGATAAAACGAAGGTCGATAAAGCTACTTTCACAAATCGATCGTTTGCCAGTCGGGAGAATTTATAACTTTTATGAAGCATGAACTTTTAAATGGTGATTGTAACAATGAGAGCACAAGATTAGCATCACAAATGTTTAGAGGCCTTATACGACACGCGACAAATACCCATAATGTAGCAAGTACTTGATTTGCTTAAGTCTCAATAGCAACCAGTTCGCAGTTAAGAGTTCACGTGGTTAAATCCTAAGGCATCTAGCAGAACGAGCTGACATTTCAATCTCAACTAAATTTTATTCTTACAAATATTTAGATGCAGTTTTTATAACCCTGATCCGTTCAGTAAAACTTCTCCTGCATTGGCAGATCTAATCAGGTATCAAAATACCGCCCCTATGGGTGATGGAATTTCGTAGTGCTCAGATTAGATTCTACGCCTACACGAGGCCCAGCTGAACTCAGTGACTGCTTCTACATTTCAGTGAGTGCTTGTCTGCTTGATGCTTGATTTGAAATTACGATTTTGTGGCGGCATACATGCTAATTATGGGGATTGTGCCGTTTAGCAATAGCTCCGATGCAAACAACGCTTGCAGGTAAGGGAATAATTGCATCGCCTCACTGGAAGGAGCAGCGAAAGTTTGCTCTTACCGTACTACGAGAGCAGGGCATGGGCAAGGTGGACATGGAGGTAAAGATCATGGAGGAGGTTGGACCGTTCCTCAAGCAACTGGAGGAGCTGGACGGACGTCCTGTTAACATTGACAGCCGTGTGCACCGAGCAATTTCGAATGTCATTTGCAACATGGTTTTGGGCTCCAGATTTGAGTACGACGATCCTGTTTTCGCATCACTTCTGAATAATGTGTTGAATCAGAACAAATTCTTGAGGAAAATGAGCACCATAAACGCGACGCCACTTAAATTCTTACCAGGAGACTTTTTCGGCTACCACAAATATGTCAAAGATATGGGTGCTAACATGGAATATTTTCTTAATGCTATTCAGCAGCATAAAGAGACCTTGAATCCCGACAGTCCTCGCGATTTTATCGATGCGTATCTCATCCAGATAAAGGAGATGAAGCAGCATAATGGGCAGTCATCTTTCGACGGTAAGCTTTCCCTGAGGCATCGGGTGTTCAGATTGCACGGCAGGAAGTCCGTGTGACTCTGAAAGCTAATCAATAGAAAGGGTAGAACAGCACGTACGAATGCAGGCGCTGATCATGTCGGAGAGGACCAAACGATCATTCTTCCACAACAAAATGGTTTGGGGTTGCTTCTGAAGTACGCAGTTTGTGTTCTTCAGGTTTAAATGATATCCTTCCGTTTCAGCGTATTAAAGTGCTTAGAAAGTACCTAGGCTCTCTCGGGATACTATACGAATGACTTATTATAGCTACTATTAATATCATTATTATCTACCCCGTCCACGGATGGTTATTATCGAGTTATTTAAACTACCTCAGCAACATGCATTATAATAATGGGAGTAAGAATAGACAAGTTTCACCCTTAATGAGTTTAATCCCTTTTTAGGCATTTTATAGGTGCTGGAAAGATAGCGTGGCCAAAAGATTAGTGTTAAATTTTGCAGTGTCATCAAGCATAGCAGTGTTAGATTAGAAATTCACAGGGTCAGCATGCAGATAGGGTTTTTAACGGTGGGGAAAGTCTTAGTCAATATTAACACATAAAGTACGATGTACAAGGACCAACGAAATGCTTTTCAATAAGTGTATTTGTTCTAACTTTCTTATTGATGTTGTCGTGCCGTGACTTGACTCTTGATAGCCTTCGGATTTAAACACGCCTTCTTTAAATTTAGTCTCAGTCCATCAACTCTGTCTGTTAAGACGCTTACTTAAAAACTTTTAAATAGCACTTCACGCAGACATTTACCTGCTATCTTGACAGAACAATCATCAAATAGCCTAAATACAGAGAACAGGTTCTCCCCAATCAGTTTTTAGGCCCTTTCTCTTGCTTTACCCAGAGCAATAAAACAGCGTCACTTCGTCTCGAATTAAACGCTCGTGGCCCAGTTCACGAATATTCACGGGATATTTAAGGATTGTGTATTCAGAACTAAACCTATCATGCCCCAGATTTTAGCCGAAATGTAATGCGTTTGCACTTCGTCAAACAGGTTGTAGGTTAGAGTTATACAACCGGCTATTCTATATTGCTTGCTTAAATTGTGGTGACAGTTGCCAAGGTTTCTCTGCAGGTCGATAAATGAGGCTGTTGAATTAGTTCATCTTTATAAAAATTTAAATAACGAAATAAGCTCTGGTTGGGAGCTAATTACTCTTATATTTCTGGTGAGTTAGAAACACGCGGTGGAATTACCTGGTTGCCCATCTTTAACCGTAATGCCAAACTGCCAATAAAACTTGATGGTAAATAGGACCTATGTCGGTTAAATCATTTCGAATAAAAGAATTTTGAACTTAAATTAGAGATTAATTTTCAAACTTCAGCAGAGTCATTTTAAAATTTCTGTACATTAAATGGTCGACAAAGATATGTAAATTTAGTGACTCGTATTTTTTTCGTTTAATTATCTCTTTCAAAAACATTTTGCCTGGCTCAAATGAATAATTGGGCTAAAATCTAATTACTTATATATTTCATTGATAAGCAAGTTCTTACTACTTAGATATTGCATTATTTTATAAATTTAATTATCTATCCTAAATATCACTTATGATTCAGCCTCGTTCATATGCTTAACCTACGCAATGCCGTGACTCCTCACCTAATGGATTCTGCTGTTGGTGCTTTTATCGGCCCACAGCTAGCGCTTGGCGAAACAAAAAAAGTTTTCTCGCAATTCCATTTAAGGTCAGCCAAAAAACGTGAGATTCATTCCGGAGGTACAAATTCGATGCCATCACTGAAGTTACTTTCGAGTTTTGTCGCTATAAACTCAGAGAAACGAGATGCAGATATCATGAGAGAACCTAAGAAGAGGTTAATAAAATTCCAACTGTCCTATTAAGAAAAACTCAGGCTGTGCTTAGTAACCACGGCACTACGGCATTCGCTTTGACATCAGAAGTTCCTCTCGTTAAACCGAAATCAGTCCGATTGGCTACAGCTAATTTCCAAAACCTTTTCAAGACGCAGACTAGAAACGACAGATCACTTCCTGAATGAGTGCGATACGATCACGAGCGTACACGGTTAAGCCGGGTCAAGTCAGTCATTTACCGGCTACAACACGAGGCATTGTTAGGGAGAATTGAGATTTTATGTGACTCAGCAGACAGACTTTTGGACGGAGGACTCTCAAAAGTAGCGTGCGATGCCTTACTGTTATCGTTTGCCGTGTTTTTAGTGCAATATTCTTTGTCTTCTTAATGTCTACAGTAGCAGCAGCAGCTAAGAACTTCGACTGAGCCCCAAAACGTTAGCAGAGATGGAGTTACGAGAGTTACATTATTGTGGCTCTGACAGAATCATACAATCCGGATTGGGGTGAGCAGAACATTTAAATTTAAAAGCTCAGCACGCACTTAATCATGCTTAAGTTACCCTGTAGCCGTTTTTTCGTGCCGTTCTCTCGGGAACCACAAATGACTTCTATTGGAAGTGGCCACCTGCTGGAGCCAATTATCTCAGGTTCACCTATCCTCAAGTACGACGCGTACATTTAGCGATATAGCCGCCTCCGCAAAGGCAGTAGCCGTCTTAGTCCATTGGCTTGCATTCCATGCTAGAAAGCGTTAACATGAATATAACTGAATACCCTTATTGTTTAGTGTTGCTTAGCAGTCATGATTTTGATAGCAATCATCTTGCAGTCGCTGCATGTGGGCACTGTAGGTAAATAGTTCTACGGATCGGCATTGAACCTGCTCCCGAATTTTTGGCTTTCCCTACGACGTAGTTCCTGGTTTTTCTGGTTAAGAAATGAACTGCGTGGCATCAGTCGCCGAATTGTTCATCGCCGGAACTGACACGACGGCTACCACGCTTCTGTGGGCGTGGTTATTCATGATCATTCACCCAGAAGTTCAGATAAAAGTTCAAAAAGAAATTGATCAGTGCGTTGGTAAGTTTTTCCTGGCTTCATCGTCCGAGCTCTAAATACTCAGGAACCGCGTTCCAAGGAACTTAAAGGCCTAATCTTTCCTCGTGGGTTAAGCTTTTCCAAAAATTGACCAAGCTTGATTTGATTGCAGGATTGCGGCCGCCATCTCTGACAGATAAAGTTAGAATGCCCTACACCGAGGCAGTCCTATCTGAAGTGCTTCGCCTGGCGAATACAGCTGTTGCTTCACTTCCGCACAAGGTAGAAGCTGATATGACAATCGGCGGACATTGTATTCCTAAAGATGCAGTGCTGCACGCCAGCTTATCCGACGTTCACCTGGATGACAGCATCTACTACAGGCCTCAAGAATTCGCCCCACAGCGCTTTCTAACCTCAGATGGAAAGTTTGAAAAGCCAAAGAAGTTAATTCCCTTTGGCATAGGCAAGTAGCATTTCATCCGCCTGTTGTACCGTGTGTGCTTCGTTGTGTCTGCCGACGAAGGAATGGTCGTTCGGTAGACTTTGGTTAGACGTGGGTTAGACATTTGGTTAGACTTCAGCATCGTCTGGAAGAAAATTCTCCTTAGTCTGATAATTAGCAATTGTCCATCTACTTAATTGGTAAACCTTTCTTTAGCAACTAGAACTAAATAATCTGAATTATCCTTTCGATACCCTCGCGAGAAGCGAATTGAAGGAGCCTCGGGGAATGCATGAAGTGGAGCCGTCATGTGGCAGGGGCAGCAGCCGTTAACCGTCCCACGCTATGCCCGAATCCAGGCAGCAGCCACTGACGTCACGTCCAAGCTCAAAGTCGACGAAACATCGAGCCCGAAACAAAAAGCCAAGAACCGCAGTCTGGAAGTGAGTGTGGGTGGCGAATAAGTCCGTGACCCCGAAGCCGTAGACTCTGCCCTGTGCAGGCTGGGCCACCGAAGCCCGGCTTTCCACGTGCCCTGTAAACTCCAGCAGCTTCGGAAAAACACTTCGCTGTGTGACTTAGTGCTAGGTGCCATCAGGATCGGTGGAAGCAGCTAGCACTTCAAGGCCGGGCCGGCGAGATGTGAAGGAAGATCTGCTTGGGCCAACTAACTTGCTGGTGCACCCAGCAACATCACGCCGACCCTTTTGCCAAGATCAAATTCTGTCTTGTTCAGGTGCAGCTAACTGTATATGACATTATCACGTCAGACTTTCTCCCGATAACTAACCGTGTGGCACTCAGGGAATAAACTGACTGACTTGCAGAGGTGCAGAACTTAGTACAGTTTCATTCCTCGTAAGCGATCGTAAAGCGGACTGAAGCCTTATAATAATAATAATAATAATAATGCCTTTCTGATAGCACAAGCTTTTCTGCTTACTTTGGCTGCTATTATCTTATTCATCAGATTTCGCAGTTGCATAGTTCAGAATAAATTGCACCAGCCTGCATGCCTTGATTATTTAAACCGTTGCTTGGATACTGTAGCTATTCTATCTATCTATCAATCAATCTATCTAGCTATTCTATCTATTCTATTATAGCTCATCAAGTCCTGAAGATAAACGGTCCAAATCTTTTGGTCTGAAGCTGGCGGCTCGGCCTTCATCAAATGTTTTCAATTGTTCTATAGCTTCCTAAAAATTCCAACCTGCGAGACAAAACAGTGTATTATGTTTACAACCAAAGCCGTGCTTCTTAGGTGCTTAGCTCTGGCTAGTATGCAATGGTAGTGACAAGTTTCAAGGTGTTTTATTACCCCATCAGATGTGATCTCGTAGAGTACGTGTATCAGCCACCGACAAAGCATGCTGCCTCGCTGACATGCTGACATTGTGCACGTATGTCTTGCAGGTAGACGTGCCTGCCCCGGAGAGAGTCTGGCCAGAGCCGAGTTGTTCCTGTTCTTCACCAGCGTTCTGCAGCACTTCAACATCGAGACTCCGATTGGATGCACAGTCCGGGCAGAGGGCAAAGTTGGACTGGTTCACAAGCCGCTTCCTTATTCGGCCATTTTTAATCGGAGAAGTAGCACCCGTTAGCTAATTATGGCTGCTGTAGCAAAAGTCCCTTCACTCGGAAAAGCATTGTAACGCCAACGTGCGACTACTCTGGCCTTCTGGATTCATATGACTACAACTATTCTGCCTATAACGATAATATTAATAATAATGCACTTGACAAAGCGCCCTCAGAGCGCCCTGCCTACGAGCTGGCTGTTTCTCTCATATCCTTACGAAAAATTATACTTTCCAAATGTCTCTTTGTTATCTGTACACCTAATATCCAGCTGAATAGCACGGCTGTACAATAGAGCATTCCCCTGTTTGTACATTATAGCTCTTGGCCTGATCCGAGATCACATTAGACAAGAAAAACGTAATTGGTCACTCTATATATCGTCATATCAATGAAAATACTGCATATAAAATATACTACATATCAATGAAAATAATAGTACTTGCACACACACACACACACAAACTTATACCTATATATGTATACTTATACAGCCATCGTGCTTGTATGTAGGTAATACATTTGTATATACATTGATTTTTCCTTCGCTTACGGAGCATCATAAATTGGCATTATATCTTGCGTTCCTTTTCTGAATGCATTGAATTTATTTTTCAGTCGTTCAAAAAATAAGCCGAAGCTCGCAATGTTCCCTAAAGTGGAGAAACAATTTAATCTTTTTAGCATAAAGCATCTGGAAAGTGTTTTCGACGATAACGAGTAGCCTGATTACTGCGTTCAAGCAGACAAACCACTGAAAAATGTGCAGCTTCACGAGGCCAGCATAGGGTCAGTTCCGTGCCCGTATCGCACCGTCATAACTGACAGAACACAAACACTATGTATACACACACACACACAAAAACACACACACATACACACACACACACACACACACACACACACACACACACACACACACACACACACACACACATATATATATATATATATATATATATATATATATATATATATATATATATATATATATATAGTATTTCTGGTTGCATGCGCGTAACTGTATATGTGCATTTACTTATTTACGAGATACACAGAGTTGGCATTTTCTCTTACTTTCTGCTTGTTTAGACTGACATTTCGCTTCGTGAAGTCCAGCTGTGCCCTCCTCGCCTATTACAGTTTTCACCAACTGATACAATCTTATTGTAATTTACATGCAATTAAGTCAGTGAAAGAATCTGAGGACATATGCAAGTGTGCACTAGAATACTGGTCGGTCTCCCTTTAGCGAGCAGGCTATAGCACCTAGCAACAAAATACGACAGAGAGCCGATTGCTGTTCGCCGTCACTGCAGCTGAGATCACACCACGGAATACGGCGAAAGGTGGCAAATCACTCTATGAACAAAAAGCAGCTAGTATGAATGGTCTGTACACGGTGGTGGCAGTATATAGTTTCACACTCAAGTTGCTCTTAGATCACTGCTGAGAACCGGATATCGTACATAAAAAAAGAAGCTTCCCAGCCTCCGAGGTGCAGGCACAGCTGAGCCTCACCGGAGCTTTCATCCCCGCCAGATACTAAGTTAGCTGCATTTTTGACGTATTATTGCCATTTCTAACATATATATTTTCTTAGCATGACTCATCAAAATTTCTGAATCATATTTTGCTGCGAAAAGCATGACGCCAACGGAAATATTGTATTCTGAAAAACTCTGGTTGGCTAATTAACATATTTAAAATATAGCATTCATTGCTCGTCGAGGAGAACCGGACCACCATCTTGGAGATCCCCAAGGGCTTGAAATAGAAAATATCAGCTGGATAGTAATAAGAGGGGAAAGTATGGGAGAAGGTGGTTTTAATTTCGGCCTTGAGCATCATCAAGTGGTGTTATTAGATATAACCCCGAAGCAGGCTTAAGGCTTACGACCTACAGAAACTGATGACACGGTCTCCAAGTGATTTTAATTTTGCTGAAAGCTCAGCTCAGTGACTATCAGAGAAGCAGAAGTGTCGAAGAAGCAGACGGTGTCAGAGGGGTCAGAGGGCTTCATCGTTGAAATTAGATCAGCTGGATTAAGAGAAATATAGAGCCTCAAAATGTGTGCCCAACAGCTGAGCTGATGAGCTACTGATTTATGGCATTTGCGGCTAGATAAGCCTAGACATAGAGCTTCGTGAAATGTTTAATTGAAATCTACTTTCAGTTGTCTATTGGCTTTCCAAAAATATAAGTTTTGCTTTTTCTTTAAAACATTTAGAAAATTGTGCAGCAGGTCAAGTGTGCATTTTTCAATGCAAGCTGCATATAGATGGCTTACTCAGTAAATGCAAAATATAAAAAACCTAGGGTACACCTAGTTGTATGTAGAAATAAAGGCTCAGCTTGTGATTGGTAATGACATCTGCGAGATGGAGCATATACATATACATATATATACATATATATATATATATATATATATATATATATATATATATATATATATATATATATATATATATATATATATGTATATGTGAGCCTCCCAGTTCAGAAACAAGAACCACCGGCTCGGAAGCCGTGTGGTTCTTGTTTCTGAACTGGGAGGCTCGGGTAGCACCAGCGACCCCGGCAGGGCAGGGCACCACTGGCTAATATATATAAGCATGTTGAATACTTTAACAAATCTTATTAATACACACACACACACACACACACATATATATATATATATATATATATATATATGGGGCTGAATATTTATCGGTCTTGTTCCGGGCCGCCATAATCAGAACATCCTTGCTGCTGTCAAATGGCACCGTCACATCAGCAATTACTAAATCAATGCCACGGCCACCCTCGCAACAGCCCGGTATCCCTTTCACCCTGGCCTCTCACAGCTCCGGTCCTCCCCCCCCCGTCTTACGTGCAGGCTCCCAAACGCAAGGCAAAAAGTTTGGCAGGGAATAAGCTCGCCGCCGCGAAACTAACTGCCGCTGCCTGGGGAGGTGGGATGGGAGGGAAGAACTCCTGATCATGCCTCTCCCTTCTAGCTCAACCGGCGTGGGGCCACCCCCCAACCATCCTCGGCCTGACTGCAGGACTTGCACGTCAGTTCAGTGCCCCCTTTGTCCTCGGGTTTCCTCCACTCTTTTCCCTCTCTTAGCAGCCACCGCTCACGCCTCCACAACTCTCTCCAGATCTGCTCTCCTCGCTGCCCCTGCATCTGTTCGTCTGCGCCTGAGCATGCCATTCAGCTGCGAAACGCGCACGGCTCATCCTCAATCGGTGTCCCACCCTCCCCCAGCTTGGCTGGGCCTTCATCACCCTTGCTTTCCTTAATCCCAAGCCATACCTTCTCCAGCGGGCGAGCCGCGATGGCACACTAGGTAAGGCGGTTGCTTTCAAGACCTCGGTCCCGAGGTCTTGGCTTCGACTCCTGCGGTGGGCGATCCTTTATCGCCACTGCAAGCAGTGGTGATAGCCGTAAAGGCTCTTCTGTTGCTGTGCAAAAAGAGGCTGTTTAATCAGCTAGGATTTTTTTTTCCAGAGAGCACCTGCGCTCCCCAGCGCGTCCCCGTCTCTCTTTCTCAACCCACCCCCTACTTCCCCAACCCCTGTCTCCAGGGCCACTCCCGGCATGCCATCAGATGCCGTTACTACGCTTGCTGCCACTCCAGTGCCGGGTCAGTCACTGCAAGCCTCGCCCCAGGCCATGCCACTGGAGGAAGTCAGCCCGGTGCCCTGGGACTCGCAGAGCGCCTCGCACTTATAGAGGCTGTACAGGGTCAACAGGGTCAGAGCCATCCAAGAAGTCGTCCCGCCGGCGCCGAGTGCCTACTCTGGCGACTCAGTGGCATGCCGGGCCCACTGACAGGCCGAACCGACAGCCAGGCCGGTTTTCCCCACGCAAATCAGCAGGCTCCTTGCATTGTCACTGCCGCCGTGCAACGTGTGGCACCGAAATCATGGTACCACATAGCCGAGGAGGTCGTTGCCTGCCTTCGCCGAGCCAGCAACACAGCTCCTGGGACCGACCAGCTGGAGTAGCGCCACCTGGGCTTCGTTGACTCTGGCGGCAAGCTCGTCACGGTCATCCCCAACGGCTGCCTACGATTCGGTGACGTCCTGGCTTCCTGCAAATCGGCTTCACCATTCTCATTCACAAGAAGGGTGTGTTACGTTACTGTGTCTTCGGCTGCAGCAGCGCTGGTGGAGTCTCACGGAGACACGAAGACACGAGCGGGCGAACGTGAGCAGTGAACGAGACTCGATCTTTATTCCCCCAGCCGGTACAAACATGGGCTAGGGGCGGACTTACCACGGATAAGGAAGTGCATCCGTGGTGAGCCACCGTGGTGGGCCACATGCCCACATCAGAGGCCGCACCGAGCCAACCGCCCAAAACCCTGCTCATATCAAAGGCCGCACCGAGCCAACCGTGCAACCACCCGCCGAGTCGACAGCGGGCACACACCAGTGGCCGAGAAGCAACAGGCACACACACAACATCCCTTGCCCCATAGAATGTCAAAAAAACCACATAGTCCGCCAGCCTATCAGGGGGCGGCGCTTGCAGGCCGAAGCTCGTGCAACCGTCGGTTCGCTTGCGCTCTCGACTTCCTCAGCGGGCACTGGCCCCGAGCCAGAATTCGAGGTCTCTCTCCCAGCATCTCGTTCGGTCTCAATCCACTCGGGGGTCACGTCGAGATTAGGCTCTTGTAGCCGTGGAACTCGCATCTTAACTTTATCCAGATGCACGACCTTCCGGTGGCCGGGTTCATTAATGATGCACAAGGTGACCGGTCCCAGAACCGTTTCTACTCTCCAGCCACCGAGCCATCGAGGTGCCAGCTTGTGCCTCGGTTGGCTATCCCACAGCCACATCGGATCTCCGGGACGATAAGTGGGTGGTTTTTTCAGTTACCACCGGCTCCTCGCTTTTTCGGCACTTTGAGCCAGCTGTGCATTACCTAACTCTCGGAATTCGGCGAGCTTTTCAATAAGTGACAGGCAATAAGCTTCAGGTGTAGTGCCTGTGTATTCCGCGCTCTCCGCAAGGTTATCGAGGCTCTGCGACTGGCGGCCAAACATCTGCTGGAAGGGGCTGTAGCCCGTAGTTTGGTGTCGAGCCGTCCTGTAAGCGAACAAAAGCAGTGGAAGATGGCTTTCCCACTGCCCGGCTGAGGTTAGACACGAGGTGCAAAGCATAGTAAGTAGCGTTTCGTTCGCTCTTTCTACCATGCTGTCGCCCTGCAGATGGTAAGGCGTCGTTCGCGTCTTGCATATGCCGAAAGCATTGCAGAGCCTGGTTACTATTTCAGCCTCGAAATTGCTGCCCTGGTCCGAGTGCAGAAAGCGCGGCATACCAAAACGAACGAAAATGTTTAACAGAGCCGTCTGCACTGTCTCCACCGATGTGTTTCGCAAAGGCACGGCCTCGAGCCATTTCGTGAAGCTGTCCTGCAGCACCAGTAGGTATTCTCGGCCGCGAGCTGACATGGCAACCTTCAAGATGTCTACAGCTACCATGTCCCACGGCCATCCTACAGCTATTGGTACCAGCGGGGCGTTAGCGAGCTGTGTCCCTTAAACCGATTGGCAAACCTGACATGACCGGCAATATCGCACTACGTCTCGGCTCATATTGACCCAATAAATGTGGTCTCTTCGTTGGACGTACGTCCGTTCTACGCCTTGGTGACCGCTGTCGTCGTGATGTCGTCTGAGCAGTTCTTCTCGTCGGGCTGACGGCGGCGCGACCAACGTATATCTATATTCGGCTCCTGGTCGAGGGCGAAAATAGAGTAGAGGACGCCATCGACCAGTTTTAGCTGGCCCCACATTTGTCGCAACCGCCTTAATGGATGACTGGTCCAAAGTGGTGCTCGGTTTGAACCGGCCTCCAGTGCGTCTACAACCGTCTTCAAAAACGGGTCTCGACGCTGCATCTCTCTGAGGTAGCTTACCTCTTCTACCGGCCGAACCTCAACGAGACACGCTGGCAGGTCTTCGGTTGGCGGGCGCGACTCAGCATCTGCATGAGTGTTCCACTCTTCTGTATGTGATGTCAAAATTCGAATTCCTGTAAGGCGACAGCCCATCGTGCCAGAATCCCTTGTGCTTTCTGCCCGTTAAGCCACGCAAGCGGATTGTGATTGGTTCTGGCCTCAAATCTTCGGCCCAGAAGGTGGTGCCTGAACTTCTTCAAGGCGTATATGAGTGCAAAACACTCTTTTTGGATGGTGCCATAGTTTTGTTAACTAGAAGACAGGGCGCGGCTCTTGAACGCCAGCACTCAGCCTCCTTGCTCCAATATCGCAGCAAGACCTTGGTCACTGGCGTCGGTCGAGACGACGAAATGCTCGGCAGTCGTCGGAAAGGCAAGCACCGGGGCCGTGGCCAGCGACCCCTTTAATAGCTTGAAGTGCTGTTGCTGCGTCTGCTCCCAAGTGTATGGCGTCCCTGTTGCAATCAGTGCATGCAAAGGGGAGGCCAACTCAGCAAAGCCCTTGATGAACCGGCGATAGTAAGACGCCAAGCCCAGAAACTCACGAAGCTCCGACACCGAAGTCGGCGCTGGCCAGTCGGTGACTTGGCGCACTTTCTCCGGGTCAGGGCGCATGCCGTTCCTGTCAAAAACATGCCCAAGTATTTCAATTCCGCCCTTGCAATGTGGCATTTACCCCCAGACAGCGTCAATCCGGCCTTCTGCAGCCTGGAAAATGCTATATTCAAATGGGGGATGTGCTCCACCTCGCTGCAGCTGTAGACCATCACGTCGTCCAAATAAATATAAACGGAGGGCAAAACGCCCAAAACCGAGTCCATTAACTGCTGGACTGTGGCCATAGATTGAGTCTCGTTCACCGCTCACGTTTGCCTGCTCGTGTCTTCGTGTCTCAGTGAGAGTCCACCAGCGCTGCTGCAGCCGGAGACACAGTAACATAACAATGGTAGCAGAGAATGGTTACTGCAACGATGCCGCCGGTGTATGACGGCCGATAGCTGCTCGACCTCTGGATTAAATGCTTTGATGCCTCCACGTCGGCAAACGGCTGGGGCGAGGCATCTTGTACGAGCGAGGTACAAGCATTTCTAATGGTGCTCGTCGTATATCTGGAAATGGAAAGCGGGAAGCGAACGAGACAAGAAGTCAAGGAAGCACTAGAGGAGGCGTTCTCTCCAGAGGAGAGCCGTGGTGAGTACCTTCGCGGCTTTGAAGGCCGTGTACTGCAGGACAGCGAGCCGGTGCGGAACTGTATGTACGACTTGAAGCGCCTGCTCAGACGAGCGATGCCAGACCTAAGCGGCACCGCAAAACAGTCTTTCCTATAGCATATTTTTTGAATGGACTGCCGGACAGTGTGGCCTCCACCATCAAGGCTTAGCCGGACTGTAAAATGCCAGCGGCCGCTCTAAAGCGAGCCATGATTCTAATAGCTGTGCAACGAGGGCGCGAACAGTCTACCGTAGCATCCCTCGATCCAGCCGGAGCGACGCTGCGAACGTCGTCGACGAGCTTACTGCCCGGCTGGCCACCTTAGAGGCCATGCTCCAGCGTATGCGAGTCATAGCAGAGGGCGCATCGGGAGAGCTTGGACGAGAGTCTGCAGTGGTGCTAGCGGGCTCGGCTCGCCATCGCGAGCGCTGGCAGACGGGAAACTTCGGCGGCCCGAAGAAAGTGCAGTGCTGGGAGTGCTCGGGCTTCGACCATGTAGCCCACAACTGTGCTAACCGCAGGAACACACCGACTACCAGATAACCTCAAGGAACCGGGCGAGGCTCTGCGGCTGGCTGGGGGGGGGGCGTGGGCCGAGTCTAGAGAGTGCCCTGTGCTGTACCGCAAAGCTTAGTGGACCGCAAGCACGTTCGTCGTGCGTGACTGTCGTCGTCAGCGACAGAACTACATTAGCATTGATCGACAGTGGTTCATTCGCGTCACTAATTAAGGAAGAGGCAGCCCACCACTGTCCACACTCACCGTACTGCCCGACCTGCACGACCTTAAAGAAGGCAGCCAATCAGCCCTTTTGGGCCACTGGACAGTGCAATCTACAGTTTGTTATAGAGGGCAGATCTGTGCACCATACCTTTCTCGTTGTGAGAGACTTCGTCATTGACATGATCTTGGGAACCGATTTTTAACCTTGCAGAGGGCTCAAATACAATTTCAGGAGCCCTCAAAGGAAGGTTGCCCTCATTTTAAATTGCAATGGCAGGATTGCAATACAGCGGCAGTGGCCAGCGTCGTGGAATAGGACTCAGCATTAGAGCTCGAGACGCGATGTTTGGTGCTGCAGTTCGACTCGGATGACGACACGATAGATATACCACCCAAACCCCAGCCTGCGTCAAAGGCCGCACCGAGCCAACCGTCCAACCACCTGCCGAGAGCAGGGCACACACTAGTGGCCGAGAAGCAACAGGCACACACAACAGGTGACCCGAGCCTGCTGGATAACTTCTGGCCATTCATGCTGCTCCCGAAGCTTTACAAGATGCTCTGGGGCTGCCTGGCCTCCAGGCTGAGCAATTGAGCATGCCCAGTCGGCCTGCGGTCGCACCGGCAGAAGGCCTTTGTCCCTGGGGTCAAAGGCTGCCTCGAGCTGTATTTCCTCATAATGAGTGCCTTCGAGAAGGCAGCCTGCCGCCAGGGCAGCCATGATATCTTCGCGGCGTTTCTGGATCTACAGAACGCCTTCAGAAGCGTCCCGCAAGTGGCTCTACTCCAGGTGTTGCAACATGTCTGCCTGGATGAGGCGATCTGTGCCTGTATGGAGCACCTCTATGCCGGCTTGACCCGAGAGCTGAGAGCCATCGAGGGCAGCCTGGTGCCGTTCAACATCTCCACTGGTATCCCCCCAGAGCGACCCTCTCTCGCCGATCCTCTTCGATCTGGCGACGGTGCCGGTCATCTGCCGGATCGCCAGCCACGCCCACGCCGGCTTCTGCTTGGGCGACTCCAGTCTCTGCGTCTGCACTGTGGCTGACGACCTGGCGCTCTTCTTACGATGGGAGAAGGGCCTCCAGTCGCTTGTGTCAGTTGTGGATGATGCCGCCTACGCCATCGGGCACGTCTTTCGGCCCGAGAAGGGCAGCGTGATCGCACGACAAGGTTCTCGAGCCACCCCGGCCTCAACCAGGCTGCAGCTGCAGCATATTCCGGAGCTTCATGGGGGTACTTGGGTGCAGTACCTAGGAGCCCAGCAAGGGCTTGGGCAACCACGGGCTGAGATAGGGCAGGCCTGTGACTCCCGCACGATGGACATCAATCTTCTTAAGGCCTGCCTTCTCACCCCCTGGCAAAAGCTCGATGCTGTGCCGACGTTCCAGTGCCTGACGCTCGATTATCTATGCTGGGCACTTGTCAACGGGGCAGCTCTGAAGCTGGCCGACAAGATCCATGTCAACCTCTGAGCTCCGTGAAGGGCCTGTCGCATTTTTTGTCAGCACACTTTCAGTTTGCTCCGCGGGCCTCGTCCTCGTCCACTTCTGGCTCAACACTGCAATCCTGCATGCGACCCACGGGTGCAGGATATTGAGCTCGCCGGACGAGATCGTATCGGCAGTCGCCCGCCACCGTCTCGACAAGGCCATCGCCATTGTCGGCGGCACGCCCGGACCCGACGCTGAGCATGCTCGCTTCCCCAGCTCGGAAACGGTCGGCCGTGGAAACAGGATCGGTCCGGCGTCGCTCTGGGCCTAGGCATGCAAGTGCTTAATCGGTCTAAGAGCCTGCCTATACCTGACCGGTTAAGTGATGAAGGTGGCCTTCACGGACCTTGAGGCGCTGGAGCACACCATTGTTTCCCCCTTCATGGTGTCCAATCTCATACAATTTTGCCCGCCTACCTAAGGGCCTGGCCTGGGCCCAACAGCCTCAGCAATGCAGGATCAGCCGTTGCCAGCACACCGACCCGTTCGTGACTGATAATAAGGATAATAATAATACACTTGATAAGGCACCATCGGAGAACTCAATTTCTTTCTAGGCGCTTTACATTTTCTGCAGAGGAAAACGCGGTTGAATGGCTAGTAATATCATGCTTGATAAACAGCATGAATAGCATGGTTAGAGGTGACATGCACAGGATCAGCATTCAAGTGTGGTTAGTGGCAGCATGCAGTGTCAGCACACATAAGCACACGAAGGAAGAATCACGGGGACCCACTAAATTATGTCATAAATGGGCGTATTTATAATTTATTTTTAAACGTGGTCAAGTCAGAGGATGTCATGACGGAAGTTGAGAGTGAGTTCCAGGCTTTGAGAGCATACGAAATAAAAATATGGTCTTCAAATGATTTAAGTTTGTATGAAGTATAGGTAAACAGTTAGTTTTCGAAAAGCGGGTCGGACGATGCTTGGCCTAGTGGGGAGTAGTTCTGATAGGTAGGCTGGAGTCAAGGAATGAAGTGACCTAAAAGTGAGTGACAAAACCTTGAAGTGGATCCGTTGATTGACTGGAAGCCAGTGCAGGTCGGCGAGAAGTAGTGTGATGTAGCAACTGCGACGCTCACGACAGACAAACCTAGCTACTGTGCATGCTGCCACTAACCACATTTGCATGCTGACCTTGTGCATGTCACCCCTAACCATGTTATTCATTTTGTTTGTTTTTGAAGCATGATTTTACTTACCATTTAATTGCAATTCCCTTTGCAGCAAATGTAAAGCGCGTAGAAAGAGATTAAGTTCTCTGAGGGCGCTTTATCAGGTACGTTATTATTATTAGCTGTAAAGTATTGCACCAGCTGTAATGGCCTGATTGCACATGCCAGTAGGCCAGCAAGAAGTGAGTTAAAGAAGTCGAAACGGCATGTCACAAATGCATGGACCAACTTATACGTGGTATCCTTATCTAAGCAAGCCGGATATTAGAAATGTTAAGTAGCAGAAAGGTGGTATACTTGACGGTGGAGCCGATGTGGCCGTCTAATGAAAGGTCACTTTGGAACATGGCACCTAGATTTCGCGCAGATTCAACAGGAGATATGCTGGCTGGCAGAGCCAATTTTGAGAGTTGACCTTTCCAATTTCTATATTACACTGGGTTTGCCCATAGCTAGTAAGTTCGTTTTACCATCATTTGATTTGAGAAAATTTGCTGCCATCCACGTGAGGATGTCATCAATACATGCTGCAAGGGAGTTTAGAGAATTTGCGTTGTTCGAGGGCTGGGATAGGTCAATGCAAACGTACAACTGAGTGTCTTCCGCTTAGAAGTGAAAGCCTAGATTACGCTTGGCAATCACATCAGCAAGAGGGCGAGTCTAAACCGTGAAAAGAACCGACCTAGCGTGGAGCCTCGAGGTACCCTATATTTCACAGGTACCTCGGATGATTTTTGTCCATTCACGTCAATACTCAGGAGTCTCCCACTGAGATAGGAACTGAACCGTTGCAGAGCAGTGCGAGTGATACCCAGGCGAGATGAGAGGCGCTCAAGAACCACTTGATGATTGATGGTATCAAAAACCACCGAAAGATCGAGCAAAACAAGCAGAGATACTCTAACCATGTCTGCATTCCTAAGTAGGTCATTGTACATTCTAAGCAATGCTGGTTTTGTGAAGTGATTAGCTCTAAAGACAGACAGGAACTTACGACCCACAGTCACTTTGTGTGCACCGGCCTTTTGCTGTCGTTCCGAGCTTGGTGCCTAGCCTTTAGCACCGCCTGGACGTGCTTCCGGTCCACGCCGAGATCTGGCGCTCGATTCCTGGAGTGCAAACCAGCTGCTGAGTGTGCGGCTAATCGCGCGAAGCTGTAGGCCACGTACTGAGCAACTGCCGGCCTATGCTATATGCAGTCACTGCTCGCCACAACACCGTCTCGGGCCGCCTGATTACCGCTCTCCCTGAGCGTCTGACGGACTTCGAGTCGGTGGGACGATGCCAATCCACAGCTGGTGGACCGCCTCTGAAGCCAGACGTCATCATCGACAACGGCTTTGACGTGGTCATCGTGTACGTCACCATACCATTCGACAACTAGGCCGGTGTGCTTTGAGTCGAGGCCCGGGCGAAAGTATAAAAGTACCCTGGCATCACCCTCGCCCTGCTATCGAGTGACCACAGGTAAGCAATGTCATCGGTGCCCTCGGTGGCTGGTTTCGAGGAAATGAGGACTGCCTCGCGGACATCTGCATTCCGCTCTGCGAGCTCGAGGCCCTGGGAGGGCTCTGCGTGTCGGTCGGTGTCTCTGGGTCCGAGACCGTCTGAACCCTGCTCCAAACTCACGAGTCTCGGGTTACACCTTTGATTCCGGCCGGGCAGGGTACCCCAGACTAGTTGTGAATATTGTTCCAGTTCTTTTTAAATTTTTTTAATCAAGAAACCTCTCAAACCAAGTTGGGTGAAGATTAATTCACGAAGACATTGCTGCAGTATTTTGAGAAAGAAACAGCCTCGTTGGTCACGAATGACAAGATCATCAAAACTGTGCATCTATGCTTAGCCAAAGCTCCCCTTTCAAATAAAAGATATAATTCATTTGTGTATCGCCCCAAGAGAACTTAATCTATATTCAGGTGCTTCACATATGCCTCAGGGCTCGAGCCCACGATCTCAAACAGACCTTGGTCGGGGCGAGCACCTGAACTGTTGGACCAATCCAGCTCGGCGTATATAAAGACGAGTTATCGGCCGTGCTTATCAGTGTATGCATTCAGGATTGCCACTACCTTTTATCCTTTTCCGCAGGGCTGTCCCCTGCCTGAAAATCTTCACCCTGCCAAATTACCTGAGAATTTTAACATTTCAGCTGTTCTGCTCGTGAAAACCCCAACACGAACCCCCAATGAGTCAAATGAGCAGAGTTTATATTGCAACCCTTTAGCTTACCTTTAAAACATGGGAAATATGGTTCTCAATGCTAATCAGGTGGAAAACTATTATACGTTCTTGCGATGTGCTTCTCTAGAAAGGGTTATGACTTTCTCAGATGTGATAGAAATGCTGCTACTGCAGAGTAAACCTATTTTGCATCAATTTAAGTGTATTCGCATTTTTTAGAGGGACAGCCGAAATCATATTTTAAAACCCTACACTAGCTAGTAAGTTCCAGTCTGCTTTTACAGCTAATCGCTCCATAGAGTCAGCATTGCTTCGGGTTACAACAATCTTCTTAGGAATTTAGACCTAAGAAGAATCTCTACTGGTTTAAGCAGATCTTTCGACAGTGTTTGATGCTATCGATCACCAAGTCCTCATAGAGCGCCTACCAACTTGCCTGGGCATCACTGGCACTGCACTGCAGTGGTTACAGTACTATCTCAGTGGAAGAATCTGGATTATTGACGCGAACAAATAAGATCACCCGAGGAACCACAGAAGTATTGGGTACCTCAGGGCTCTATGCTTGGTCACGTTCTTTTTAAAGTTTTCACTGTAACATATTGTGGCTGTGATTTCCAGGCATAACCCAGACTGTCATTTCTATGCAGATGACACTCAGTTGTACCTTTGCTTTGACCCCTCCCAGCCCTCCAGCATGTCGAATTTTCTCAGTTACCCTGCTGCATGTCTTGATAATATCTCTACATGAATGGCAGCAAACTTTCTTAACGGTTAATATGATAAAACCAAGTCACTAGTTACTAGCAAAGCAAGTAGGATGGCAAAAATGAAAAACTAAACAATCGAAATTGGCTTTGATAGCTTTTTGACTGCTTCTTCTACACGAAATCTATTTGACCGGTGCCAAAGTAACCTTTCACTAGAAGGGCACCTCAGCTTAGCAATCAAGTATGCCTGCTGTCAGCTACATTCAACTGCGAACATTCTGGTTAATTTGAACTGGGATACTACATCTACATTCGTCTAAGCATCTGTGACATTCTGTCTCGACTTTTCTAACTCAATGCTTGATGGGCTAACAGCCAGTGAAATCAGGCATTTGCAGTTGGTGCAAAACCCTGCAGCCAGGCTTATCCATCTTGAGCTTTGCAGTTGCCGCATCACACCGGTTGCGTTCGTTGACCTGCAGTTACTCCTTGTTAAGGAGAACAGCGACTTCAAGGTCCTGTCACTTAATTTTAGGTCTCTTCACCCTCAGGCTCTAGTACATTAGAGCTTCTACACCACTAAGCCAAGCTTCGTACCACCTCTTTCTGAGTCGAATCGTTTACCTACACCTCGTACGATAACCAAATACTTAGGATACCCCGCCTTTAGCTCGTAAGCTCCCAGGGCCTATAGCTCACTTTTGATATTAGTTACGGCATCCTCTGACTTGACGACATTTAAAAGAAGGTAAAACTGCTGTATTTATCACAGTATCCAGTGGGTCATATTATTCGTCCTCTGTGTGCTTATGCTTGCTGACATTGAGCATGCAATCATTAACCATGCGATCGTGCTTTCTTTGCAGCAGGTGTAAAGTTGCCTCAAGAGAGACATCAAGTTCTCTGAGGGTGATATGCAAATGCATAATTATAATTAGTTTTAGCTTGTCATTAACTGCTGACAGCCGAGTGAACTCGCGGACTTTTTGGTTGCTCATCTTATTTTGAGCAGCACATGGTGATAGTTAACTTGGTCAGAACAATATAATGGCAGTGCAAAGTCCTGTGATTTCTCAATTCTATGGACTATCGATAGTAATCCTGACGAACCGCTCTTTTATCACCTGAGTGACTCGCATCACAAATAAACTTATCATACTTACAGGGTCAACAACTAGGTCACAATGGCCCAGGTTTATTATGTAGCACCTCCGTGAGAGACAATCAAAACTGTTCCAAAATGGACACCTAAAAGACTTTCAGGAGCTGAATGGCATAATATACCTCAACGTTTGGTAAAACGTGGCGTAAAAACCATTTTTGCAGAATGTCGTCGCTGTTCTTACTAAAGTTAGCTGCTGACAGTACGGGCTCATAAACTGTTGCCTGCTCGTGCCTACCATCAGAGCTAGGCATGACCTAATCCTGATCCATGTGTTCAAAGCCCTGCCGGATTACCTGTGACAGTGGACAACGCTAGACAGATGCTCTGTAGTGAGTAACAGCTTACTTTGCTCTGACCTCACCATCGACCATGGCACAACCGCAGTTATCATTGACGTGGCTGTCCGATTTGATAATGGCGATGATGCCATGGCAAATGCCACAGATCAAAGGATCATGAAATACGAAGGCATTGATTGTGACTTTCTGTTCCAGGGTCAAGCGTCGGCGTCGCTTATGCCTTTTGTAATAGGAGCACTCGGATAGTGATACACGGGTAATGAGTAGGGCCTCGGTGTGGTTAGCATCAAAGCAGCATACCGGAAGATCTTCTAGAAACCGTGCATCAGGTACGCAGTGTGCAACAGCACCTAGGTGTGGGCATAGTTCCCGCTGATGGAGGCGGACATATTCTAGTTCAGCACATGGTCCCTCTACCAGCAGAGGAGGATGGCACAGTATTCTCACTTATAAGAGTTCATTATTTTACAATAAAATATATTTTGGCTGAAGCTGACAATGCTGAAAAATCGTGTTTGCCTTTGCGATTGATGTCACCATCTTCAGTCTTTGTGAGGAAACGTGACTCGGGTGCCGTGATCATTGGATGAAGGCCCTATGAGTGATCAGACTTCCTAAACAGCCGCCGTTCCTCGAGCAGTTTAGGGGCGTACGGTGGCTCTCGGTTAGTGACTCGCCAATCCGACACAAATCCATGAGCTCGTGACATCTGAAGGGACACTAATCTATCTCAATGTGGCGGATGGTTTTAAAATGAGCATTGGCTCGACAAATCAAAACGATGCATACATGGAATATGAGGACTGCCAGAGGAGTAAAGCTGGGAGACGAAGGGATACGGCGAGATCACGTTACGCAGGACGCCGTCTAGAGTGCATAGACTGAGCTTTGCCGACGTAGTTTCTGCTAACAATGTGCTCAGTATTGGAGCAAGTAGACCTGTTTTTCGGTCGCTCCACTTAGCATGAACACAATTCGTACGGACTGGTGTAGCGAATGTCAGAAAATTGTTAAAGAAATCTCAGAAAAGCAGGCTGTGAAAATGTTTTCTGAAACCCTCTCACAGTGCCGATTGCCTGAAAGTGAGTTTAGTTACACGGCTCTTCGTTAGCTAACTGTGTGGCAAAGTGATCTGACGGACGGAAAAGGGTATTAGTATGGCTGCTTTAGGTGTGTTACTAAGAGATCTAGCATGCATGAGATAATTAGAACGAGTACTAATTTCAGAAGAGTAGGAGCACTAGCCAATATAGCGGACTCGAATTTCAATAAATTCCATTTCTTACGGTCCTCGGAATTCTACCGTATATACAATTAAATAAATAATACCGTAAAAAATACCACTTTGGTAAATGTGCGTTTGAACGGCATTATTTATGAGTAGGAAAACAGGAGCTGCTCGTGAATCCACATATCAAGCGCTCATTCGTACAGAGGTGGCTTTTGGCATGCTTTAGCAAGTTATTTTAGTTACCCGTCCATGAAATCAGTGAGAGTACAAGTGATGATGAGATCATGCCCGCACGCTTGTAGGCATGGCGGCAGATTAGTATGTCAAGTAGCTTTTTGGCCGCTGGCCACGTTAATGGGGAAATTTATCGACCCCGTTGCTGGGGAAATTTATTGACCGATCGCAGGGTGCGACGGTGCACGTACTATTACGGCACCGACTACGTCCGAACAGTGCTACTTGCAGTCGGCTTCTTGCCACCGAAGAAGGATGAGCATAATAAACTAAGGCTGCCCTTATTTTAACCGAAGGATTAGGACTGATTTTCTTTACAGGAACAAGTCGACATTAACATGCAGCCAAAGTTGTGCAGCATGCGTTTTGCGACTCAATCACTAACCTGTAAAGGCATAGCCAATACTTTAGCGGTTCCGGTATTTCTGTCACCAATAAAACGTATCCATTGTTTGGGTAAAGGCATAGCCATTCGCCGTTGCCTTATCGCGACTTGCGCGAGTACTTCTACTGATTTCTAGACTGGCAGGTCATGTTGTGGTTGGCGTTGATAAGACAGCAACCTAGTTGTTGACCTGATAAGCTATATCTGCAAGCAAGTCAAGTGAGCCCCTCGGCGATAAAAGGTCCCTCTCTCTGGAGCCGCTGTCACTTGCTTCTAGTAATTCCTACCGTGAAGCAAAATTTACCAGCATTACTAACAGACTACTCCTGCCAAGCTGATCAGGTATGGCAAAATTGCTCGTAGCTGTCTCGGGTTCAGCGCTGCTCTCCTCGGGGACATTTTTATGGGATCTAATGGCATGTGAGCCCAACAGCAAATCTGTTCGGTAGGGGTACCGTTCCTAAGGTTTCGAATCTAAGTACTCCAAGTTATGCAGGTTTTTTAACATTTTTTCGCATATACAATTCGTTTGCATGGCACCTGAGAGAACTTGATCTCTGTATCAGGCGCTTCCCGTGTGCCTCGGGGCTCGAGCCCACGACCTCGACCAGACCTGGGTCGGGGGCGAGAGCACCTTAACCACTGGGTCACGCCAGCTTCTTATGGCGCCGCCAGAGTTTCCACGAAACTATGCTTATTAGTGCATTTTAGTCAGGCAATGCATTCAAATAGGTAACTGCTGCCTGCCACATTTTTGGCTCACTGTAACTGCACGATATGGCTTAAGCTTTTGTATAAGTCTGGCTGAAGTGATGATCCCTGCCATGGTCAATAATCATTAACAGACAATGACGCGGAAGAAACTCTCTTTAGCCGTGTTTAATATCTTGGGGTGCTAATCACTGACCAACATTTGTACGTGGTAACAGTTGCAGGCACTATTGGAAGTTATACCGCGGCAGGAACATGTGGCTTCTGGAGTGGACCATACTGCTGTTACTGTCGGCCGCTGCGTTGGCTATCGCAGGGCTTGCTACGGCGCTCGGGCTCTTGAAGCGAAAATACCCTAAGGGACCTTCCCTGTTAACCTTGCTGAGGTCCAATCTCATTGATTTCGAAGACATCCTTAAATACCGAACGCTTTGGAAGCGTAAGTTTGGTCCGGTGTATGCCACAATTATTGGTCGCAGCCCAAGAGTTTTCATGACCGACTACGACGTTATACACGACGCCTTCGTTCGCCAAGCTGACCTATGCAGCTCCAGGCCTCGGGGCTCCGGCATACTTACGCGTATGTCCAACTATTCTGGTAAGGAGAATTGTATATAGGCCTAATGCTTTGACTAGTTGCGCGCCAGATAATAGCATTACTCTTGGTAAGCATTGAACTGCTATTCGCTTCTCCGACCGATGCAGGATATCACTGAATTCCCGTATGTCATGCATGTATCGGTTGTTTTAAAATCAATAGCTTTATTGATTTTAATTCTAGGGCTATAACTCCTTGCACCTTTAACGTTAATCCTGCCGTTTCTCCTTACGCTGGTGATTGTTTAGCAAAAGTATGTAACTGTTAGTTGCTGTATTACTACGAGAATTATTGATGACGCAACTTGTAGAGCTTACTTTTGCAATTGACGCAATTGTGTTGCAAGAGGGGAGCTTCAATTTAAGAAAACAGTGGTAACGCCGAACGCTTGGCTGAGGAGGGGTACCCTGCCGCTTACAAGCGGCGTAGCCAACTGCCGAATTTGATTCGTTGCGAGTCTTCGCACAACACGCTGGTCGCCTCGCTAGTAGCGTTTCTAGTGCTAGCCTACTAGCCATTACAAGCGAATTGTGAGTTCGTGGCGTGACCCGTAACAAGATGGACACGTAAATAGGCAGTTTTACGAAGCTCTATTTGGAAGCCCGCTGTGTCGCGTCTTGTTCAGTTTTATCCCCACGCTGCTTGCAAGCACTCAGCAAAACCCACGTACGGACCCCAAGCCGACCGTATGACTAGCCAGCGCGGTCCTGCCGAGTAAACATTTCGAAGCGCCGGTTTTCAGGCTACATGTGGCTCTGCAGAAACCCCTAGCGCCCCGGAAGCAGCAATACAGAAGACCCGACTCCTAAACACCGGAAAACGCTCCTACTTCGCCGCCTTGCTCGTTACGAGAGCGATCCGTCAAGAGTGTGCATGCTCGAACGTGTCTAGCAACCGCAGCGTCCGCCTCTCGAGCCGTCGGCCTTTGGCCGTATACACAACGACTCGGGAACTCCAGCCGTCGTCGAAAGATGATGACGAGGCTGCCTGCCCACAATATGTTGTGAAAACTCAGCTGGCTAGGTCGCCAGGTGGTCGATTTGCCGTATGGTTTGATCGACGCTCCGAAAATCCTCCTGACCTTGACCCTCGGCTGCTCAAACACTTCGGCGCACTATGTCAGTTCGCCTCCAGCTGACGCAGGTTCCCCTGAATCTCCCGACTATCTGCGAGTCGAGCGTCGATCCAGTCTCCTGGTTCTTAGGTTTCGGCTGCATTAAACTTTAGGGCTTTATTGCTCTGCTACAGCCTAAACTATAAACCAGACTAACCGTTTATCTGCACAGACGTGCAGCACGGAAGCTGCCAAAGCAATTGCTAAGCAATGAAATTTTGACCGTACATGTAATTCACCGCTTACACCTACATGCAAAGCTCTTAATCTGAACATCAATTATAAACCGCAACTTAAACCATAAACATGCCAAACCAATTGCCTGCAGTGAAAACCGAGCATCGATTCATCTTCACTGAGCCTTCTAACGCTGCAATGCACCATACAGTGCTAGTGAGTAAATGTGGAATGCTTGCAACACTGCGTTTATCGTTCGCCTATATTATGAATGGATACGGCGTACCAGCAAGCAATGCCTTGCAGCGATAGCTGAGACAAGCCCCCCCCCCATAAAGGTCTTCATGCTCTTGTAGCGAATTAAGAACGCATCCGTCGTTATTCGGAAATGGCTTGTTCCGAAATTGTATTCATCCATAAACTTGATTCGGACTTTGTGTCAATACTTGCATCGCCTTTGCATGATCTCAGTCCCAAATAATATCGCATTTGTCTTTCCATTCCAGCTAAGTTGTCTTTTTGGTTTCTGTGTACTTTGCTAGCTAACCTCTGCATGATGTATCTCATATTTTGGACTTGAGTCCTCCAGCCAGGCGCTTGGAATACCTGCCTTTGTTATTTTACATCCAGGTGCAATCCAGATAACTAAGCACTTTCGCATGCTAGCCTATGCCTAATAGCTTACTTTTAATAAATTCATGTTCATTTGTAGTCTCAAATCGAATTTTAAAGCACGTTGATGAAGATTGTGTTCCATTTTGAAGCTATATAAACGAGTAATTACCTTTATTGCTATGACAGAAAAGGTCTGCATAAGTTTTTTTTAAATCATTCTATATAATGCGTGTTAATTTAAGGATAGACTCTGTTATGAGATCATGAAGAATCTTTCCTTTTGAAAGCCTATGAGGCACTCGTCTGTACTTAAATCTTGTACTAACTTTCAGGCGACGTACAAACTGAAGTCCCCTTTAATAATTTGCACTGATCTGTTAACATCCAAAGCATTACAGCAGGTTCAGCAATATCTGACAGAAATATGAACGCATGCATGACACAGAAATGACACAAGTTAACCTTTTTACTGTCGCTAACCGAGCGCGAGGGGTGAATGCGCTCTATTTAGTCTAATGCTTTGTTGTCTTCCTTATTAAAAATTGTAAACAAAATAAGGACATCGTGCAGTGTTAGCCGTTGACGACCGTGTTCGTAGGCTCGAGCTATACGGGTGAAAGCGAAGGGCTAATGATAAAGATTGAGATGCTCTTCAGATGCTCTCTAAATTAAGCAAATGCTAATTACTTTCTATTTTGTGTGTGATATAAAGTCTTTTGGCTACCAAATGCGTACCAAAAGCCGCTTAGGCTATGAGATTGCTATAAAAACTCTCCTGCGAAACACTTACATGGTCTTGAGGCTTTGTGAAGTTACGGAATGTGATGGACTAGAATGCATTGCATTACAGTATTTATATTTGTGCATATATTTGTGCAAACATTTACATACATGAATTGCTAAGGGTTGCTACGATCAAACGACAAACGGATACAGATAATCTTTAAGCAGGTAGACCTTTTAAGTAGACGAAATACAAGTCTGCAGAGTTGCACATATTCGTTGATCGTGTGCCAATAGGAAGAACGGATCACTTTCTTGAGAGACATGTAGCCGTGATGGCACACTAGGTAAGGCGGTTGCTTTCACGACCTCGGTCACGAGGTCATGGGTTCGATTCCTGCGGTGGGCGATCTTTTATCGCCACTGCAAGCGGTGGTGATAGCCGTAAAGACTCTTCTGTCGCTATACAAAAATAGGCTGTTTAATCAGCTACGATTTTTTATTATTATTATTTTACTTTCAAGGAGTAGTTGGCACGTTGAAGGCATGAGATTAACGTAGAAAATGTTCAGACATCTGATGCCACAAGCGATAAATATCTATGAAGTAGCAAGTAATTTATTGAGTTGAGTCGCAACGGTTGCCAGTTGAAGGCAGTCAAAAAATCTTCGGGTTAAATCCTAATTTATCTACAATAACGAGCAGATGAATGGCGACTTCTAAAATAAATATCTTTTTAAACGAATCTTCAGCAACGATTCGCAACCTATTAATTCATTTAGTGATAATCCTTGTGCTTTAGCAAGTCTAATAAGACATCAAAACAACACATCCCAGAGTGCTTGGAATTTCGTGGTATTTGATCAGATTAGATTCTACACATTTACGAGGCATAGCTGCACTTAGGTGATTATTTCCTGATCCCTTTAAGCGCTTGTGTGCTCGATACTTGATTTTGAACAGGTTTTACTGGCCCAGGCAGTAAATGTTAATTGCCCCAATCAAGCTGGCGTCCAACCGCTCTGATGCAAACAACCATTGCAGATAAGGGAATTATTGCATCTCCTCACTGGAAGGAGCAGCGAAAGTTTGCTCTTACCGTACTACGAGAGCAGGGCATGGGCAAGGTTGACATGGAGATCAAGATCATGGAGGAGGTTAGACCGTTCCTCAAGCAACTGGAGGAGCTGGACGGACGTCCTGTTAACATCGACAGCCATACGCATCGAGCGATTTCTAATGTCATTTGCAACATGGTTTTTGGCTCCCGCTTTGAGTACGACGACCCTGTTTTCGCCTCACTTCTGAATAATTTGTTAAATCAGACCAAGCTCATAAGGAAAATGAGCCTCGTTGACGCGACGCCGCTAAAATTCTTACCTGGAGACATTTTTGGCTACCATGAATATGTCAAAAACCTGGGCACTAATATGCAATATTTTCTGAATGTTATTCAGCAGCATAAGGAGACGTTGAATCCCGAGAGTCCTCGCGATTTTATCGATGCGTATCTCATCCAAATGAAGGAGATGAAGCAGCATAATGAGCAGTCTTCTTTCGACGGTAAGCTTTCCCTGAGGCATTGGGTGTTTTGAGGGCTGTGCCGTAAGTTCTTTTGACTCAGAACAAGAATTACTTGAAAAGGAATTATTACCCCCGGGCATGGATGCGCTCATTATTTCCAATAACACCAAAACGAGCACTATTGTCCAAAATATTTTTCGGCCTTACTGTAGCAGTACGTAGTTCGGGCTCCTCTTGCTCAAACGCCATCTTTCCTTTCCAGCACGTGAAAGTGACTAGAAAGTACTTAACTTTCTCAAGGCCATACCAGAACCACTGAGTGTATTTGTTATTATTCCCTGTTTGATACACCCCCTGTTTTAGCGAGTTATTTAATTCACCCTATAACTGTGCTTGGTAATCATAATAATAGTAGCTATACACTTGTATCTCAGAGAACTGAATCTTTTTACGGGGAATGTCAAGAAAATACCTATAAAATGTGTCCGACAATCGAATATGTGTTAATGGTACCTGTCGAAAGACAAGTACCATTAAAATGTTAATGTTAAAACTGGGACCTGAAGTTCTGATGACTTCCACATAAAAAAAAATTGGTCATGCAAACAACGCCTAACCCAGATGCAAACCGGAAGCGAAAAATAGACAAATAAAAAATTGACTGATCTCTGCATAATAGGCGTCTTGTATTCCAACTTGTCGAGTCTTTATAAAAGTCGCAAGAATGCACCTTAACAACCTTCAAGCATCTTTAGCGATCTACAAAGGTTCAAAAAGTTGAGACATAAGTTGCATATGATGCAGAGATTGGTAAATTTCGTAGTTTTAGATTCGTTGCTTCCGGTTAACATATGGGTTAGGCGTGGTTTGCACAACGAATTTTCACTTTCATGCGGAAATCGTCAGAACTTCTGATCCAAGTTCTAACATATTTGTCTTTCAAAAAGGTACCATACACACGTATTCAATCGTCGGACAAATGCTCTTTAAATGTTATAGATTTTCTTAACTTTCCCCGTTTATGCATTTCATAAATGCTCTAAAGAAAGCGTGACCAAATGATCTGTGTTAACATTGGCAATGTCATCAAGCATAACCTTAGATTTGACGTGTGCAGAGCGAACATGTAGATACGATTAATAACAATAAGCACAGCACCAGCAAACATAATTTTCTTCGCTGAAAATGTAAAGTACCTACAAAGAGATTGAGTTCTCTGAGGGCGCTATATCAAATGCATTTTTATTTTTATTATGACCATTATTATTATTATTATTACAAGCACAAAGGAGATGTATCAATGCGACCCAATTAATACTGTATAATAGAAAGATGATTTTAGGTTCTTTTGCAATGTCATCATGTCATAACTTTATTATAGTTAGCCTTCCGATGTAAAACACATGAAAAATTCAGGAAATTGGTTTATCAACTTCTTTAGTTCTGACCTGCACTTCGAAAAACTCTGCATAGCGAAACGAGCTGTTTGTTATCTGCTATATATCATGATTCGAAACTATATTCAAATAGCCTGAATATAGACAGTTCGTTCTCGCCAAAATACTTTTAGACCCATTCTCCTTCTGCTTTACCCAGAACGATATAAAGTCTATCTTGGCAACAAACGACTCCTATATTGCCGACAGGTGACAAACACACCATGCAAATATCTTGTATCTATATATCTTCAAGCATAATTCCACACTGCAACCAAAATTAGCTACGACTGAAGACCAGTGCCGATGTAATTGTATCTTATATACTGTATTCAAAGCTTATATTATAAGTCAACTCTAAACTTCAGCAGGCTTTCCTGACATTTTGGTTCATTAAAAGGGACACACAAATATAAAATTTACCTGGGCATCAATTATTGTTCAATTCTCTCTTTTGACAAAATAAACCTGTCTCTTATAATAACCTTGAAAGTAATTCAAGAATGCAGCCTAATTCTAAAACTCCTCTTAGCGACGCAATCTTCTCGTGCCTCCCTGATTTTCCGTTTGGCATATTAATGGGCAGTAAGTAAGTAGTTGGCTTAACTAAGAAGTTGCTTTCGTTATTCTGACAAGTTCTGCCAAAAAAGTAAGGTTCATTCTGGAGGTAAAAGGTTAAAGCGGTCATTGAAGTTAGCATCTTGTTTTGTCACAATAAAAAGTCACAGAAACGAGCTGCAGTTCTAATGACGGCAATTGAAAAGTGTTTCGTAATATTCAACATGTAGTTCTAACGGAGAACGTAGGTTTTGGTTAGAAACCTCGATACTGACGTTAACTGGGAGCCAGTATTTCCCCACGGTACGTGCAGCTGTTTCGATTGTCTATAGCTAATTTACAAATCCTCGCCAAGATACGGACTGGAAATGCAAGATTAATGACTGAACGAGCATGGGATGACAGAGGAGGCGTGCACGGTCGAGCTGGATCTTGTGAGTACTCAACACCGGCTGCAACAGGGGCCACTGGTGGAGAGAGTGAGGTTTTGAGTGTCTCAGCAGACAGAACTGTATGTCTAGGACCCTCAAATCGACGCAAATTTTATTAGAGGTGTCATTTGTAACGTTTTTGTGCGAATTCCTTTGACTTCGCGATATCTGCATCAGCGGCTCATGAAGCCTTGTGATCGTCAAAGCCTTCGCTGAAATGTGGTCTCATTGATGGCATTACTGAGGGTCTTCACGATGGATATGCGTAGACCGTGAGCTTTAGCAGAAATGCTGTTTCCCAGATTGCTTTATTGCGGTTCTTATACAATCAAACAGACGGCATTAGGGTACTCGGAACTGGATTTAAGAACGCCGGGCGCACTTAATCATGCTTTCGTCACCCAGTAGCTGCTTTGTTTTACTGATCCCCGGGGAATCAGAAATGACTTCATTCGGAAGTAGCCTGCCACCGGAGCTGATTATCTCAGCTAGACACATCCTCAGGTACGACGCATATATTCAGAATGCTATTCGCCTCCGTTAAAGCAGTGGTGGCTACAGACATTTTGGTAGCACCCAGTGGATGGAAGGTTAACATGAATTTCATTGGCTATCCATATTTCCTAAAGTTTTGCTGAGCATTTTTTATTTTTGTAGCAATACTCCTGCAGATGCAGCAAGTGAGAGACCAGATCGCCATTACTTTTGATCAGCATTGAACCCGAAGTAGAGTTTTCGGCTTTCTCTGCAAAGATGATTATTTTTATTTTTATTTTTAAGAAATGAATTGTGTGGCATCAGTTGCTGAACTGTTCATCGCCGGAACGGATACTACGGCTAACACACTAATGTGGACGTGGTTATTCATGATTATGCACCCTGAAGTTCAACAAAAAGTGCAAAAAGAAATCGACTGGTGTGTTGGTAAGTTTGTCTTTGCTTCCTCTACTGAGCTTTTAATTCCATTAAATCGCTTTAATGCAGTTAAAGTTCCTCTATAGCTTCATCTAGCATTATACATTTATTAATAATTACCAATCTTGATTTTCCTTCAGGATTGCGGCCGCCGTCTCTGAAAGATAAGATTAAAATGCCCTACACCGAGGCAGTGCTATCCGAAGTGCTTCGTCTTTCAGATACTGCTATTACAACGCTTTCCCACAAGGTAGATGCCGAAGTAATAATTGGTGGACATATTATTCCTAAAGACACAATATTGCTTGCCAGTCTTTCCAATGTTCACTTGGACGACAGTATCTTCTCCAGACCTCACCATTTCAACCCGCAGCGTTTTCTCACCCCAGAGGGGGAATTTGAAAAGCCGAAGAAGTTAATTCCTTTTGGTATAGGTAAGTAATATTCCAGCCCCTTATTGCATCGTATTTCATCTCATCCGCCGACGGAAGAATTATTATTCGGCTTAATTTAGAGTGGTCTAGAAAATAATCCATTCTGTCCGATCACAATCTAAAAACTATTTTGTGTACTATTTATAAATCTCTAATTTCAGGTTGCACGCCTTCGATCTTGCCATACTTTAGTCTGTAGATAAGCTTTGAGACGTCTGAGCTCAAAGTATCTTCGCTTCCAATAAAAATATTTTCTCTGCTGCCTATAGCTTGGCTCGGTTCCTTTGTAATAATACTGATAATAACACATTTCCATATCATCCTTTGAGAACACAACCTCTTTCAAGGTAATTTACATTTGCTTCGAAGGAAGCACGGTACTGTCATGTTCGTTATTTTCTCTTTTTACATCATTAAGCTAAACGTGTAATACCTCTCTGTTGCTCACCGTATACTTATCGAAAGCCACTTGAGGTTTTATTGGGGCATAGCAAACTCTTATGCGGAAGACCAATTTTTCCTTCTTGCTTTTTTGGAGTTACTGAAGTAGATAAATATATTGCAATAATTTCTACGTATTTCAGCACGACGCTCATAGAATAATTTATTTGCGGCATCTAGGCTCACATGAGCACTTTCAAATTAATGCAGTGAACCAGATGTGGCTGGACAGTGTCCTAGCATGTTGTTAAAAACACGAATACATCGAGAGCAATTCTTATCGTAACCTGAGCTAGCAGCCAGAGCTCGACAATAAAAATTAAAAACAAATGGCGGACTAGTGTTGATGCTAACTTCGAAGGTAGTTAAGATGAATTAAAAACTTTTATATGCTATCGATCACTGTCCATTTCGCCCGCCAATCTGCTTTTAGAAGCTGCACAAAATCAACTTAAATTTTTTCAAGTTGCCTAAGGATAATCACCAGCAACTGAAATGCAGCATATTTCTGCACCTAATTTCCTGTAAAATCTTCGTTCGGTAATTAAGACAAAACAAGATAAATCTTCCTTGCGATACAAGTGATACAAGCGCCTATACGCGGAAACTAGTACTGAAAGGGGACTCAGAAAAAAAGATTCGGAAGGAAGACTCCAACGTGTGAGACGAACAAAGTAAGGTGATTACAACTATACCCGCATGCGAACAAGCCACTCTTTGGCAAGCTTGCAGAGCGAGCGACAAATTGTATTACCGAGTTCGTTAGACTCTTCAGGTTCGGTCTCAAGTAATACGCACATCAGCCAGCTATGTGGCATTCTGACTCTTTGACTTTTTGCTCAGATTATCGGATTGATTGTTGTAATTACATTTTAGCAGGGCTGCCAAAGAAAGCAACTAGGCCACTGCAGCTGGTTATGAATATGGCTGCATGGCTAATATTCAATTCCCAGCTGTTTGAGCATGTGTCTCCTCTGCTAAAAGTGCTAGGATGGATGCCAGTTGAGCAACGGATAGAGAGCAAAGTTCTTTCGCTGACCCACGAGGCCCACCACGGCTCGGCTACTTCATACCTAGCTGAACTGCGACGCCAGTTCCAGCCTGTTCGCGCCCTCAGGTCCTGTATGGACAATAAATTGGCTGTTCCCTTCCTCCGCTTAAAAACCTTTGGCGACAGAAGCTTCAGCTCTGCAGGTCCTAGACTGTGGAACTCGCTTCCATCATTCTTACGCGAGGACAACTACTCTCCTGCTTCCGACTATGGCTCATCCTTTCCAGCGGTCCTGAGCTGCTACTACCATGCTACTCATTACCTCAAGTGCTCTCCTGACTCTGCTATGCTTCCCACTTTATCTTTGTTGCGTGAGACGAAGTCTGTCGGCTACCGAATGCGTACCGAAAGCCGCTTAGGCTGTGAGTTCGCTTTACAAAGTTCCCCTCCTTAACGGCCGCATAGTCTGTATGGCTTTGTGGAGTTGCAGACAGAGAAACATTACATTACATTTCAGGGAGACGTGCGTGCCCCGGAGAGAGTCTGGCCAGAGCTGAGTTGTTCCTGTTCTTCACCAGCGTTCTGCAGCACTTCAACATCGAGACTCCGATTGGATGCACAGTCCGGGCAGAGGGCAAAGTTGGTCTGGTTCACAAGCCGCTTCCTTATCCAACCATTTTCAAACGGAGGAGTAACTGCTGATAGGATAACATGGCTTTCAGTCCTTGGTGTGTGTTGCATGTCGCTACATCACACGTGACTGATTCTCTGTTTTCTAGTTCAAAGGTCATGCTATATCGGCTGTTTGAGTTAGTTATGGCTTCTACCGCTGAAGCTCTTGCACATTGAACGACATGGTAACGTCCTTGTGCGAATACATCAGTATTCTGGAATTTTGAGTTGTCGATTTTTAGTATTTATCGGAAGGATACAGGGCTATAGGCTAGCTAGCTCCTTAAATCCTTCAGAAATAATTAAACTTCTCCAACTTCTCGTGTTATTAAGTACGCATCATATCTAGCTGCAAGAGCTAATATGGTAACCGGTTGGGCAACGGATACAGAGCAAAGTTCTTAGGCTGACCCACAAGGCCCGCCACGGCTTGGCTCCTTCGTACCTAGCTGAACTGCTGCATCAGTTTCAGCCTGTTCGCGCCCTCGGGTCCTGTATGGACAATAAATTAGCTGTCCCATTCCTCCGCTTAAAGATGGTTGGCGACAGAAGCTTTAGCTCTGCAGATCCTAGACTGTGGAACACGCTTCCACAATTCTTACGCAACGACAACTACTCTCCTACTGCCGACTATGGCACATCGTTTTCAGCGGTCCTGAGCTGCTAAACGACCAATGCCGAAGCAGCGGTGTATGTTTATTGTCTTCGAACTGCGAAAATAATTTGTTTGTTTGTTATCTTCTTTCTGAAAGATTTCCTTAATAAAAGGCCAGCAGCTATAGAAAATATGTGGATGATGTAAGCGTATGATTGCACTCAAGTTTCACGCACATTATAGAGCTGAGAGCTCTCTGTGTTTCTAAATGAAAAAGAAGCCAGAAAAACTCCGGTCTATATAGTGCCGCAGTCGAAAGCTTTTACTGCCTCGAAGAGCAAGTGCAGCATCTGCTCGACCTCAATATTGTCATTTTTAACAGACATGTTTTTCTTCGCGTAACTCGACAGTCCTGTTGTATTCACTTGTGTGACGCTAAGCCAGAGACCGTCTAAAATATTTTATGATGACACTCTTGCTGGCGAATTAAAGTAATAAAACTTAGCATTTGTCGCCCCCCCCCCCCGACGAGAAATGAACGAAATCACGATTATGAAGCTCCTCGTTTTAAAAGAAAATAGCAGCCAGATAAAAATAAGAGCAGAAAGTACGTGAAAATAGTGTTTTTTTTTGCTTTAAACTTCGACAAGTCATGTGATGTGATATCACTCATTAGTAGGTTCAAATCTTTTGGCCTTAAGGAACTGGAGGCACGGTCTCCAAACGATTTGAATTCGGCAGGAAGCGACCAGTGTCAGAGGAGTAGGCAGTGTAAGCGGACCCAAAGACTAAGTGTTGAAGTTAGATAAGCTAGATCGCGAGAAAGATACAACCGAAAAACGTGTGTCAGTTCCTCACAGTCGATGTGCAGCCATATTTTTGGTATTGGTGATGGATATGCGTAGACCGCTTCTAATAGGTGATGCTCTTGTGCGACCATCGCCATGTGCTCGAAATTTAGTTGTCATTTTCGACTGCTGCCTAAATTTTTTAAACTTCATTCAGAAGACTGCTTCTACAGCTAGCCATAACTTCCGATCCCTATCTAACAATATGAGCTGTCTTCCACAGTGGCATGCAAAAAATGTAACTAGCTTCTTAGTTCTGTCTCGGCTGGATTATTGTAATTCCCTTTTGGCTGGACTACCAAAACAAAGCGACTAGGCCACTGCAGCGGGCTATGAATATGACTGAAAGGCTAGTTTTCAAGTCCCAGAGGTTTGACCACGAGTCTCCTTTGCTACTGAAAGAGCTAGGATGGCTGCTGATTGATCATTTGACCTTTGCCGTTGACCTTTGACCTTTGCATTCCTCAGCTTAAAGACCATGGGCAACAGAGACTGCCCCAAGAGAACTTGACCTCTACTCAGGCGCTTCACATATGCCTCGTGGCTCGAGCCCACGACCTCAATCAGACCTTGGTCGGAGCGAGCAACTTAACCACTAGACCAAACCAGCTCGGCATAACACCAACCTAATATTTATCGGAAAACCTGGTGACACCTGAAGTTGGGACTGCTCATCCTTAAGATTCCTTCATTTAGCATCCTTTTTATGACATATTTGCGTAATGTGGCCTTGCAAATCCAAATTAACTTTTCATTCCTGATGTACATTGCCTATGCCGTAGAGTCAACTTAATTTCTGATCAGGAACATTGCTGATATCGGAAATTGTATCGGCAAGAGAACGGTAGTAGAACTAGTTCACTTTTTTGTGAAATTGCTGTAGATTGTATGGCTATACCTCGGGCAAACCTCAAATCGTTTGCATATCCTGCCTCCGTATGCATTCAAAGCTGAGAACTCTCTCCTGACTGACGTGGTAACGTTACCTTACATAAAGAAATAAAAAAAATAAAAACGCACCTGCTAATCATATTACTCAATTAGTCTTCGCAATTCGCCTTTTGTGGGCCTATGCTTGCTCACACTACGCATGCTACCACTAAGAATACTCCGCATTTCGAGTCTGTGCACGGCACCTGTAACCATGTCATGCTTGTTAAAATTGTGCGCGTTACTGCTAATACTTATAATAATAATGATAATAATAATACACTTGATAAAGCGCCCTCAGAGAACTCAATCTCTTTCTAGGCACTTTCAATTTGCTGCAAAGGGAAATGCTATTGAATGGTGACTAATACATGCTTGATAAACAGCATGAATAACATGGTTAGGGGTGACGTGCACAGGGTCAGCATGCAAGTGTGGTTAGTGACAGCCTGCAGTGTCAGCTCGCATAAACACATATGGGACGAATCACAGGGACCCACACAATTCGGTACTAAATAGGTGCGTTTTAAAGTTCTTTTTAAATTTGTTCAAGTCAGGGGACGTCGTGACGCAAGTCGGGAGTGAGTTCCAGGCTTTGGAAGCATACGAACTAAATGCACGGTCTCCAAAGGATTTGAGGTTCGTATGAGGTATAGGTAAACTGCTAGATACCGAAAAGCGGGTGGTACGATGCTTGGTCTGTTGAGGAAGTAGATCTGATAGTTAGGCTGGAGTCAAAGAATAAATTGACCAAAACATGAGGGACAAAACCTTGAAGTCAATCCGTTGCTTGACTGGAAGCCAGTGCATGTCGGCGAGAAGTTGCGAACAAGTCCGCGAGAAGATACTTGTTTGTGCACCAAGTTTTAAGGCACTAGAAATAGATTAAGTTTCCGAGGGCATTGTACAAATGCAATATTAGTACTACCAGATTATTACAATTCTCTCTATTTAGGACTCTCGGCCCAATGCCCTTAACCGTCTACAACTGGTGATAAACTCAACACGGCCGCCTTCTAGTTTGTCGTTGATGCTGTATAGCTACAATATCCAACCATTTCTTTGTGAGCCTTAATAGCTGCCCAGCAAACCTTTAATGTACTTTCAGATCCTCTGTCTGGCGTACGGGTCACCTCACTCGTTTGCACATGCCTGCATTTGCAACCAAACAAAGAGAAAGTGGGAAGCATAGCAGAGTCAGGAGAGCAGTTGAGGTTGCATATAAGTAGCAGCTCAGGACCGCTGAAAAAGATGTGCAATAGTCGGCAGTAGGAAAGTAGTTGTCGTTGCGTGGGAATTTTGGAAGCGAGTTCCACAGTCTAGGACCTGCAGAGCTAAAGCTTCTGTCGCCGACTGTCTTTATGCGGAGGAATGGGACAGCTGATTTATTGTCCACACAGGACCTCAGGGCACGAACAGGCTGAAACTGATGCAGCAGTTCAGCTAGGTACGAATGAGCCAAGCCGTGGTGGGCCTTGTTGGTCAGCCTAAGAACTTTGCTCTGTATCCTTTGCTCAACCGGAAACCATCCTAGCTCTTTCAGCAAAGGAGACATGTGCGCAAACCGCTGGGACTTGAAGACCAGCATTGCAGCCATATTCATAGTCCGCTGAGGTGGCATAATAGCTTTCTTTGGTAGCCCAGCCAAAAGGGAATTACAATAATTAAGCCGAGATAGATCTAAAGAGCTAGTTAACTTTTTTACAAGCCACTGTGGGAGACAGCTCCTAATCTTGATAGGGATCGGATGGGATGGCTAGCTGTTGAGGCAGTCTTCTGAATGAAGCTTTTGAAATTGAGGCAGCTGTCGAACACGACACCTAAATTACGAGCACGTGGTGAAGGTCGCCAGTCCTTCTTGATAGCCTCTCATCTCACCTAAGCATGACTGACAATGCACTGTAATTTTCTAAGTCCTATCTCTTTGCGAGAACTAAATGAATGCATTGAGGGCGAGATTTCGATGTTTCGGGATATAGTAGTGTAAGTAGAGCTTTTGAGTTGATAATTGGGTCGCAATGACGGCAGCCGCTTGCGGAACCTCATTGTCTCCAAAATCACATCACGGCTATCTCCCTCCGGCTTACAGAGGCAGCCTCCGTTCTCTAACGTATTTTATTCTTGTGGTTTTCATGTTATGTGTGGTTCATTCCTTATAACTTACCTTGATGTAGCGCATCAGCTCTTATCAGAAGATAACTGCACCTGTTCCTAGATTTACACTGCTTAGTATTATTTGGCAGGGAGCTGCGAAGTTAACGTCTGGGGGGCTGACTTTGTCCTCGGGCTCAATCATGATGCCCGCTGCATAAAATATGACCGGTACAACGCCTAGAGCCCTTAATCTTGAGATGCCTATATATGACAGCATTTAGTGGGTCTCTGTAATTCGTCCTTGATGTGCTGACACTGTGCATGCTGCCACTAACCACATTTGCATGCTGACCCTGTGCTTGTCACCCCTTACCATGTTATTCATGATGTTTATCAAACATGATACCACTCACCATTCGATCGTGTTTCCTTTTCAGCAAATGAAAAGCACCTAGAAAGAGATTGATTGCTCTTAGGGCGTTGTATCAAGTGTAGTAGTATTATTATTGTTATTATACCACAAGCTCTGCCGCGTACTCACCACACTGGACGGGTGCTTTTTGAGAGCTACCAGACGAATGATACCAGCTAATCTTCGAGAAAATATGCTCGCGCAACTTTAAGAAAGCTACCCTGGATTCCTGCGAATAAAATCCACTGTCAAAAGTGTTGTGTGTTGGCCAAACATCGACGCTGACATCGAGGCACTGAGCGGAGCATTCGCATGCTGCAACTCAGTTGGCAGCTCAGCACCATCCGAGGACCGTTGGACGTTGGCCCCTGAGAGGATCCTCGGCAGCGTGTTCATTCAGTTCATTCGCTTAGCCCTCAGGACTATTGCCTTTTCTTAACAGTTGTTGACGCTTTCTCAAAGTGGCCTCGAGTGTTCGCCTTGGACTTTGCCACTTCTCAGTCCACCATATCAGCACTATTTGCACGTCAGAGCCTTCCACTTTGTGACGGCCACTATGGCATCAAACATATGTTGACTCCCTCTACCAACCACTGAGGAATCAGTTACCTGGTAGGTTAGGCAGACCTTCAAGCAATTCTACGCATCATCTACTGGGATGTTAAAGACAAGGATTGACACATTTTCGCTTGGTGCCGCATCATCCAAACGGATGGAAAGTAATATTCACCTGCTGTACGGCTAATAGGCTGCACTCTCCGAACTGTATTAGATCTCCTTCGACCACAACCTGCCCTGCTAATTAAGCCCACATCTCCTTGAGAGAAAGGCTGTAGCATGCAAAGGGTTGGTTGTGGTACAAGAACTACCTGAAGTCGTCCGACACTTCGTCACTGGCAGAGTGGTAGCCAGTAGTGGACACCGAATGTGTGCCAAGCAAGCAGCAGCTGACATCTTAGTGTGCTATACCGACAAGCTTCGAAAGAGGACTTGTATGTCTTACAAAGTTCAAACGCCCAGCAACAGGTCCTGTACACGAACGACACTGTGACAGTCTGCTGTTCTAGCCACGCATACAGTTGGCATGCCATTAGCTTTGCTTTCTCTGCCTGATGCAAGTGCTAAAAGCGTCCGTGACGGAAGAAACGCATGCCAAGGCAGGTTCCTTCACAGAGGAGCAGCTAACTTATGCCAAGTTGGTCACAAGAACTTAAATCCAATCTTTGGGAGAGGGCTGGTGCTGAAACATTCCTTGGGATCCACTTTGTAAAATCTCGTTCACAGTTTAAGGACATTTTATTGAAGTGAGCGCATTTATTGAGAAATGATGATGTTCAGCTCTAGTATTTCTTATGTTATTTTTTTAATTCCTTCAGTCTTATTAACTTACCTTCATATAGCACTTCGGCGCTTGTCCACAGACTACACTGCTAGGCATTCATACGATAAGAGAGACACAATAAACGTCTGGTGGGGTGACCTGATCCTCAGGCTTAATCACCAGGCACGCTGCATAGATTAATGTTTATCTCTGCCTGCAGATGTTATAGTGCACTGTAATGCTCTAGGTCCTATATGTGTGAGAGACTTAAAAAAGTCAAGGTCGGGATTATGGGGCAGGAAGCGCTTTCGAATAGGCAAGTGGGGCCCAACCGTTGATAGCCACTCGTGAAACCTTGCAGTCACCACGGCCAGCCCATCGTGGCTTATTTCCTCTCTCTCTCTCTCTCTCTCTCTCTCTCTCTCTCTCTCTCTCTCTCTCTCTCTCTCTCTCTCTCTCTCTCATCATCATCATCATCATCGTAAAAATGCTGTCTCAATTTGACGAACCCAAGTATGCCGACTGTGCGCCTTTGCTAGATCTTCAGCTCAGAGCGGTGGCATGCCGGATCGGCCACCCATCACAACCGAGTTGCTGGTGCGGGCTGCAGCCGACGAAATGGCCGGCTTGGCTGCCGGTGCAGTATGGGATGGTCCAATCGCCGAGTGTTTGTCCTGGCTTCGAACTAAGCTCGTTTAAGGAGCATATTTTGGCGACAGTATTTGGCAACCGGTGAGCGGAGCCTAAGCTGATGCCTAAATATGCTCTAGCGCCGCCTTAGTGCAAGCCCAGCAGTGTCGATGCCGCCATTAGAATTCTTCCAGAGAAGGGCTGTGTTTCGGAGCACCGCTCAGCCAGATCACACGCCAGGGACGCCATCCGCCGAGATCTTCGCGAACAGCGTTTTTTCGCTAGAGACAGGCGTCGCAGATTGAGGACTACTGGTGAGCAGCGCATGAACATAGTTTGGCTTTAGCTACGGCACACTGAGCTCGCAGGAACGCAAATGCGTGAGTGCAACATTGAGCAACAGTAACTCTAAGAGCCGCTCAGGTTCAGGGTACCGCAGGAATCTGTGCTTTCAGGTCCTAGCATCCTTTTTTCATCTATCTAAACTACTTTTTGAAGGCTATACGTCGTCACCGGCTCCTCTGGCTGCAGTCGCTTAGCTGCGACTCTAAACCAATCTCAAATCCTAAGGAGACGGTGCCAGGAGTTCATAATCTCCCAAAGCCCAGAACTCACTCCCCCAATGTCGTCACGACTGCCCTTGCTTCGAAAGAAGGAAGAAAGATCTTAGTTAATTTAAAAGCCTGATTTACGTAGCTGTAGAGGATCTTGTAGGCCAATCGCAACCGGGTGCAGGGCCATAAAGAATTGCCCGCTGCACGACTCAAATGTTCGACATGGGTCGTGAAGAGCGAGCACCTTACCTTCTGGGCTGAGACCCTTGATGTCATTTAAAAAGAAGCCAAGCCCGCAGCTGATCCTCACAGCGTTTACTGGGTCCGTAGGCATTGTCATTGCAAGACTATGCTTGGTCACATGACACGTAGTATCACGAAGCAAACGACAAGCTTCGTGATACAGAAGACTTAAAGTGCCAAGCACTTTAATTAGCTCCTCTTGAGCGCTATCCAAGCACCTTACTCTTATTGTTATTATTAGTATTACTATAATTATTAATAAACAGCAAACTTTAGCCTCCAGAGATGTATGTCTGTCTTGCAGCCGCACTCGGGCGATCGCACGCGCCACGTAGGCTGAGTATTACTCGCGCACAGCCGCCACGTCGCTCGGCTTTGGACTCCTTTCTCGACGTGGCAAGCCACTCCGACTCGAAGCGGTTTTGGCTAGATCGAGTACCTTAGCCACGGGATAAACACAGGAGCATTGATTGCGATTCTTTCAGTGCCATTAGATTGGTTAGCATCTTCTACAACTCCTGTCAGTATTGCTGCTCATGCTCCGCCCGTTCCTCGTCATACCTACCCGCTTGCGTTGCTGCTGTTCGCAAGCCGCGCTTCGACACATTAGGAGTATTAAATATACCGACTTCCTTATAACTGCTAATGTACGCCAGGCTTTTCTGGTTTCAAGAACACAATTTCCCAAAGCATGTTTAATCTTTTCATTCTTCACTTATTGATGGTTGGTGGTTCGCTTTTCGTTCAGGTTATAAATGTGTACGCCCTATCTGAATTTTTGAAATTTTTCTGGATGGTAAATGCTCGCGGTCAAGGCACCCTTCTGATCAGTATTAGTTTGACATCCTCAGCCCATAAACACTTGCGTTTCATCCATAACAATCATTTTTGGGAGTTAGTGGTTCCAAAGTTTGAGGCGATCAATAAAGGGCTTGAATGCAATTGCACATTTAATAGCTTCAGTAACTTACAGCTTGAACAGTGTAACTGATCTTGTTAGGGACACTTCCTATTGTTGAAGGAAGCTATACAAATAATTCAACGATGCTTTGGATTATTTTTGGGATGTTTCTAACTGTCGTGCCACTGTAATGGAAAATTCTTAAATGTCAGCCATGTGCACAACCGAAGCCTTTGCTCTTCTGACAGAAATCCATTCGCAGGTGATGCGTTCTAGCTTGAGAATTACTTGCATTTGACCTGATACACATTCGCGTCTCTTAGCACTTCCCTTGTCCACCTGATGAATTAAATTAAGCTAATATGCTCACTGTTTTGCACCATTTAGAGGCCCGAATTCATCTATTTACAAAAAGACACAACATTCTTGTTATGGCTTTTGAAATTGTATTCCGTTAAAATTTTAAAAATAGATTAAACATTAAGACATTGTGAGTTTCGCAGTGTTTAATTTCGATTGCTCTATTCGTTTGCTACCTGTGCACCTCTCTATGCAAATACCAGAGAACAGTCATAACTTCATTCCCTCTTAACTGTGATAATTTTCTTGGTAAAGATTAAATTAAAAGCGTTCTGAAAAATGTTGCCAGAGCATTTTTCTAAGTTAGGTCTTATTTTCGTTTAAACACTGTTCTGTGAGCATCCCTGGCTTACCAATCAAAACCCGAAGGCGTGTCCCACGAATACTCGACCGAAACAGCAGAGTTACGATCTCACTCACTCCTCTCTCTCTCTCTCCCTCTCTCTCTCTCTCTCTCTCTCTCTCTCTCGTTCTCTCTCTCGTTCTCTCACAAATCAAGCAATGCATTCGGAGAAGTAGAAAAGCTTGGCCTTCTTCATAGAATATGTCGCACTTTTAATAAAGAATGCACCGTAGCACCGCTGATGGTGCACGGTACTCAACAATATACTCTTTCCCGACAAACCTGTCTTACATGTATACCTTAATTTTCTCTTTCCGCGAGCTGCAACTCCCTGGTTTGTGACTAGTGAATCGACTTCTCTCATGCACACTCCCATTTCTGAGCTGGCGATCGTAGGCTGCATTAAGTCGGACGTCAGGATTTGCTGCATCGGCAGGTTAAAGACTGCGACAAGGAGAAAAGTTGGTGACGGTAAGGGAGAACGTTACTAATGTAAACATAACTTATAGGAAAGTCCATTGGAGCTTAGAGCTATTAGTTACTAGCGTAAGCTTAACTTACATGAAATTCCATCGCACTGTTGCTTAGCACGTAACCAACCGTGCTGGCTTGGCCTACTTGTTAAGGCGCTCTCCCCGACCAAGGTCAAGATGAACGCATCTGATGGCCGAGGTCGTGGGCTTGAGCACCATGTCATGTGTGCATTGCCTAAATTGACATTAGGTTCTGTTAGGAAACTATACAGATGAATTACATTTCTTCTATTTGATATAGCCGTGGAACTAGACCCCTAGTTTGTACAGAATACGCTAGGTGACGTCGTTCATGAAGGGATACAGTAGGTTCGAATCAGTATATGCGTTTCTTATTGCGCATTTCCTGGTTGCTTTAACTCGACTCTTTTGACGACCTTGCTGATAATTTCATCGTTGTCGTAGTTCATCTGCAAGAGCGTCGCTTAGCTTCACAGCAGGCTAAGAGCATCGAGGTAGCGGGTTCCGAGCACCAGGACCTGAGAACACCGAAGAGAAATGGCTGCCATCCGACGACCCCTGCGAGGAGCTTGCCACGCAGCATGATTTGCTATATTTCCGTCTGCGGCCATTTATTGGGCAGAGGGCGTTAGTAACAAAATGAGTAGAAATTCGGTTTACCTACTCGGTACTCATTAGCGTCACGAAATGTGAGATAATGACGCAGCCTGGTTACGGTAGTCCCGAGCTGCCCAAGGTAACGGCATTCCGTTTCCGGGAAAGTCCAAGGAAGCGGTGCAGCCTCGTGCACGTTGCCCTGCACCTAGCCGCCCACCGCGGCCTTTAGCTGGCCGCCAGCTCGGGACGTCTAATTAATGCAAGGGTCATGTGACCCCGACCTTGGCTAGCTCCTCGCTTTCGGCCTGACCGCCGGCCGGCCTTCGTGGACGCAATATCCTCTCTCTCCTTCCTCTTCTACGAAGCTGCCGATCAGACTACAGCCAGCAGGTTCAACGAGGCGCGCGTATCGGCGGCAGAGCGTGGCAAAGAGCCGAGCAGATCGACTCCAACCCTCGACCGCCAGCTAGCCTGTCAACGCGTACACAGCAGCCGCCGTGAGTGTTGAAATTTGAACACGAGCCTTGCGTAAGCGTTTTGCCTCGCCTTCGCAAATTTTCGCTCTTCTTCGTAGCTTTAGTTGCGTTACAGCATCATCTAAGATACGGAGAAGCTTGCTGCTACCCATTTTTTTAAGCTCGGGCTGGAGTCAGTAGGGGTGTATTGCGTCGCTACACTGGTCGTGCCCTTATTTCGTCCTCGCATCAATCTGCCTAGTACCGATGGCTGTCCTTCAGTTAATTCGTCAGTGCTAAAACGATTGCTTGCAATGCAGGTACATGTCTATTATAAATATATATTTTTAGTTCGTCTAATCTCATGTAGCACATCTTGATAGTTAACTTGGCCCGGGCGATATTACAATAGTGCTCAGGCATGTGATTTCTCAATTCTGTAAACTATTGCCAGTGGTACTGGCTCTGCTATCGGCTGAGTGACTCGCATTGCAAGTCGGCTTATCACACCTGCAGGGTTAACGGGTGGGTCACTGAGGTGAAAGTCCACTCTAGCACACCGTCGGGAGAGACGACCAAAATCATTCCAAAAGGGCCACCTTATTGCATTTGGAGAAGAATTATGAATCAAACGTAATATTTGGTTGGTTCAAACGTTACGTTTGGTAGGAGCAAACATAGCTTAGAAACCATGTCTGCCCTTGCGATTGATATCAGCTTCTTCAGTCTGTGTGAGGGAAGGTGACTTAGCAACCCGAGAACGTTGGCCGTACGTCCTACGGGAGATAAGGCGGCCTACGCAGTCGACCGCTCTCTAGCATTAGAGGGGCAGACAGTGGCTCCCGGGCTGATGACTCGGCAGTCCAACGCAAATTCATGCTGCAGGCGTCTGAGCGGACATTCATCTACTGCAAGTAGCCGCCAGCTGTCGGTTTGGTTCTGAACGAACAATGGCTCGATATTACAAAAACAATGCGTGGCATGGAATATGAGGATCGCCGGTGTACTACAGAGACAGAGAGAGAGAGAGAGAGAGAGAGAGAGAGAGAGAGAGAAAGAGAGACAGACAGACAGACAGACAGACAGACAGATAGAGAGAGAGACATAGACAGAGAGACAGTGAGAGAGAGAGAGATAGAGAGAGAGAGAGACAGAGCGACAGAGAGAGACAGAGACACAGGCAGAGAGACAGAGACAGAGAGACAGACAGACAGAAAGAGAGACAGAGAGACACAGAGAGACACGGAGAGAGGGAGATACAGAGAGAGAGAGAGAGAGAGAGAGAGAGAGAGAGAGAGAGAGAGAGAGACAGAGAGAGAGAGAGAGAGACAGAGAGAGAGAGAGAGAGACAGACAGACAGACAGACAGAGACAGACAGAGAGAGAGACAGAGAGAGAGACAGACAGACAGAATGAGAGAGAGAGAGAGAGAGAGGGAGGGAGAGAGAGAGAGAGAGAGGGAGGGAGAGGGAGAGAGAGAGAGCGCTGCTTGATGGCTCTGTACGCCAGTAGCCGTCCAGAGTCCGTATGCTGGATCTGGCTGGCGAGGTTTCTGTTAATAACCTGCTTGACGTTGGAGCCAGAAGACTTGTTGCTCGGTTGCCCTAGTCAGCCCGGTAACAGTGGGTACTGAGGGCTGTCACGGTCGTGTTGGACTAATTTTTTTTTAAATCTCATGATATCAGGCTGAGTGCAAATAACGTCAGAAACCCAGCAACAGCGTTTAGCTGAAAGTGCGCTTCGTTAAACGGCTCTTTGTTAGAAACTGGTTTTTGGGAAAACTGGCCTAACACTTGGGGAAGAGGACGGTTAGGCGTGCTTCAAGGGTTTTACGAAGAGATATAGATTTGTAAGAAAAATAGAACGATGTTACCTATTTCTGATAAGTAATAGCACTAGTCAATTTTTCAGACTACAATATTTTCATTAACGGCCGTTTCTCATGGTCCTTGAAATAAGGTACCGAGTGAGTTAGTATAGAACTGAACGGCGTTGATTTTGAGTACTAAAGCAGGACCTGCCCTATCGTGGACCGCTTCTTCGCGTGCTCGTTCATGCAGCGATGCTGTTTGGCGTGCTGTACCAAGTAATTTTAGTTCACTGGACTATGGAATGCATAATATTATAAATGGACGATGAGGAGATTGCCTGCATGCTTTTAGGCAGCAGATAAGTAAGTCAAGTAGCTTTCTAGTAGCCAACCAGGTTACCTGGAAAACGTATTGACTGATCATCCGATGCGACGTTGATGTATTATTATGATTATGTATTATATTATATATTATATATTATATATTATGATTATATATTATGATGTATTATTATAATGGCACCGGACTACTTCCGAGCAGTGCTTTTTGCAACATCATGTCACTGAAGGAGGATGAGCTATACTTACTAATGCTGCACCTATTTTAAAGAAACGAGTAGGATTGATTCTTTACAGGAATACGTCAACATTGACATGCAGCCAGCATCGGGCACCAGGCACATTGTAACGCAACTACTAATCTATGAAGACGCAGCTAATGTTTAGTGGTTCTAATATTTTTGCCACCAATAGAGCATATCAATATTTGCGTAAGGGCCCTAGCCATTCGCCGCTGCCTTATCGAAAGTTTCGCAAGCAGTTCCACTGGTTGCTAGACTGACAGGTCCTATCGTTCGTGGCTGACGTCGACCAGACGGTGACCTAGTTATTGACCCTGTCAGCTTTATCAGTAGCAAGTCATGTGAGCCACTCGGCGGATAAAAAGGTCTCTCTCTCTCTCTCCCCGGAGCCACTGTCACTTGCTTTAGGAATTGTGAGCTTGATGCCAAAGTGGTCAGTATCGCTGATAGACTACTCCTTCCAAGCTGACCAGGTATGGCAAAACTCCTCTTAACTGCGTCGGGTTTGGTGCTGCTGTTATCTGTAACATTTGGGTCCGATCTAATGGTATTTGAGCTCAACAGCAAATCTGTTAGGTTGAATTTGGTTCCTACGGTACCGAATCTCAGTAATACAATTTATGAAGGTGCTTGCACGGTTGTCTGCAGGCTTATTTCCATAGGTAGACTAGATTTTGTTATTTTAGTGCCAGGGCTTTCACGAAACTGTAATTATAAGTACCTTTAGTCATGCAATGCATTTAACGAGGTAATTACTGTCCGCCCCAGTGTATGGCTCGCGTTGACTGTAAGATAGGGCTTGGGCTGGTTTAAGCCTAGGTGAAGTGATTGAACGTGGTGCAGTCAATTTTAACGCATAAAGTCTCTAAAAAAACAGTCTCCGAAAGTGCACAATATCTTTGGGTGCTTACTAGTAATCTGAACTTTTGACGCTTTAACAGGTGGAGGAATTGTGAATTTATACCAGCAGCGAAATGTGGCTTCTGGATTGGATCTTACATTTGTTACTGTCGGCCGTAGCCTTGGCTATCATAGGGTTGGCTGCTGCACTCGGAATCTTGAAGCAAAAATACCCCAGGGGCCCATCGTGGTTAACCTCGCTGAGATCCAGTCTGATTGATTTCGAAGACATCCTTAAATACCGCAAGAATTGGAAGCGTCAGTTTGATCCGGTGTATGCAATATTCAACGGTCGCAACCCTCGAGTTTTTATGACCGACTACGACGTTATACACGACGCCTTCGTTCGCCAAGCTGACTTATGCAGCTCCAGGCCTTCGGGCTCCGGCGTACTAATGTCCATCTACTCCGGTAAGGAATTTTGTTCATGTCAAATACCGTGACTAGTCGCGACCCCTATAATCGCATACGTCTCAGCTCTTAGAATTACTCTCGTAATAGCTCTACACTTCTCCTTACATTACCATTAGTGTGCTCGCATTCCGTACTTTGCGTGTATATCTTAAATCGTAACCCGAAAGCTTGATGGTTGTACGCCTCTGGACTCTGAAGGCATAAATCTATATCAAAGGAAATGTGATTTTGGAGTCTATAACTATACTTAACCCGACCCCCCTTTTATGTTAGTGCAGCTGTTTCTTACTATGCGAGCGCTTGTGCAACCGCAGTGGGTACGCCATAGTTGCTGGAATACTGCGTAAAATAAGAATAACTAAACGTTCATCGTTTTCCTTTGCAAATAATGGTATTCGTGCTGCATAGGTGAACCTACAACTTTAGAAATATAATTTAAGAAAACAATTTATATATAATATAATTTATAATTATCTATATATATTATATTATAAAATTTTATAATACAGTTATAATTTTAATTTACAGCTACAATTTTAGAATACAGTTGAAAAGCCGAACTGGCGATGGAATAGGCGTACCCAGCCGCTTGCAGAGCGGCGTAGCCAACAAACGAATTCGATTCAACGCGCGCCTACGCACAATAAGAAGGCAGCCTCGCCTACAGGGTTTCTGGCGCTAGCCTATTTGCGGTTACTCAAGAGGTCTTGAGCTTACGGCGTGACCTTGACTGAGATGCACCCATAAATAATAGGTGATTAAATGGAGCCGCATTCGCAAGCACTTAAAGTCGCTGCATGTCTAGTTCAGTTTTATCCCCACACTAACTCCTCCCAAACATTCGAAGAGACACATGTACGGACTCCACCCGATAACCAGGGCACTCTTAGAGTGGCAAACCCTGCAGCACTCGTTCAGGTTCTCAGCGGCTCTGCAGAATACCTTAATGCCACGAACGAACGACGCTCTAATAAAGTTCCGTCTCTAAAATTCCGGTGAAGGTTCGTATTTCGCTCTCTTAGCCACTGGACAATCAACAAGCAGTCGAGCAATCTGGCAATCGAATGCGAGTGCGCATGTCTGCGAACGTGTCTGCCGTGCAGCGTCCGCCTCTCGAGCCGTCGGCCGCGCACACCCGACTCTACAACTCGCGCTGTCTTCCAAAGGTGGGATGTGAGGGTGCCACCCCGTCCTCCCCCCCCCCGCTCCCTGCCTTGCGAAGAGTCAACCCGGTAGGTCACTGGCTGGCCGACTTGGTGCTGTCTGCTGATGTGCCGAAAATCGTCCTGGATAGACTCTACCATGGGATCAGTGAAAATCTTTCTGTTTCCTTTAGGAAGCCTATGAGCTACTCGTCCGTGCGTCGACCTTTCGCTAATTGCCATGCAAGTAACTGATTCCATTCAACCTCAATAGCATGCTCCGATCTGTTTAGAACCAATGTATTGACAAGCAACATGTTAAAATAGTTGCAAGTCGCAATAGCAACTGTTGGTAGTAAAGAGATCACTTGGCTAAATCCTAAGGTATCTACAAGAACGAGCTGAAAAGGTTTTGTCTTCTAAATAATATGCAGTTGCGAATAGATTTTTAGCAACAACCACCTAGCAAATTAACTCATTAGAAGGTCTACTTAGATATCAAAGATGGCACCACTACGGTTGCTTTGAATTGCATAGTGCTCAGAATAGATTCAACACGTACACAAAGTACAGCTGCATTGAGTGGCTGCTTTTGCATCCCCGTGAGTGCTGATGCGCTTGATGCATGATTTTGAATCAGTATTGTTTCGCAGCGTTGGCCATTAATGTTATTTGTGGGAATCGCGTCGTTCAGCAACGGCTCCAATGCAAGCCACTCTTGCAGATAAGGGAATAATTGCATCGCCTCACTGGAAGGAGCAGCGAAAGTTTGCTCTTACCGTTCTACGAGAGCAGGGCATGGGCAAGGTGGACATGGAGGTCAAGATCATGGAGGAGGTTGGACCGTTCCTCAAGCAACTGGAGGAGCTGGACGGACGTGCTGCTGACATCGACAGCCATATGCATCGAGCAATTTCAAATGTCATCTGCAACCTGGTTCTCGGCTCCCGCTTTGAGTACGAAGATCCTGTTTTCGCTTCACTTCTGAATAATTGGTTAAATCATGGCAAGTTCATACGGAAAATGAGCCTCATCGACGTTACGCCACTAAAATTGTTACCCGGAGATATTTTTGGCTATCATAAATATATCAAGGATCTGCATACTAATTTGGAGTATTTTACGAATGCTATTCAGCAGCATAAGGAGACGTTGAATCCCGACAGTCCTCGCGATTTTATCGATGCCTATCTCATCCAGATGAAGGAGATGAAACAACGAAACGAGCAGTCTTCATTTGACGGTAAGCGTTTCCTGAGGCTGTGGCTGTTACGTAGACTTGGTCGGTAGTCCTCTTGATTGTGAAAGCTGATTATTAAAAAATTGATGATAGTCGCTAGGCATGCTGGCGTTAGTTATGTCCGAAAGCACCTAAACAATCACTCTTCTTCCAAAGAAAGTTAAGCCTTGATTCATTAGTGAGTAGTTCGGGTTCTTCGTGTTTAAACGCCACGTTTTTGCTGCATGTTAAAGTGCCTAAAAAGTAATTTTTCTCACTTGGCGCGCTTTACGAATTACTCGTCTTAGTTGTTATTATTATTATTAGCTGCCCTGTGCCTGTATGGTTTTAATCTGGTTACTTAAATTACCTTACTACTATGCTTTAAAATAAAACTAAAAAAAAACAATTTATTTGTATAGCAGCTTCGGGAAACTGAATCTCGTTCTAGGTACTTCACAGATGCTGTACATTTACCTTAAAGGAACAATTAGTGGTTGCATTAGATATATCATCAAACAAAAAGCTGCTAGATTTTACATGGTCTCTCATTTCACAGGGTGAACGTTTAAATATCTTCAGTAGCAGTGGGCATGCTATCAGCACCATAAGCACATGATGCTCAAGGAACTACTTAATTATAAAATAAACAGGTATGTTTAAGCTTCTTTTTAAATTTCGTCATACAATGGCTTTAATCTTGCTAGCCTTTCGATATGTAATACCTCTTTGAAAGTCTAGGCTCTCAATATTTCAACATCTATACTTCAGATCAACTTAGCAAAACTGCACGTAGTGGAGCATGCACACTGCAACGATCAGTTGTTTATATGCTATCAATCATGCCAAAGTCATACTCAAATGGCCTAAAGGCAGGGGGCTGGGTCTCCTAAACCTACTTGAGACCCCTTCTCCGTCTGCTTTACCTAGACAAATATAATGGCCTCACCTCACTGCGTAATGTAAGAGTTTGCGGCCCAATTGATAAATAGTCAGCCGTTATGGATGGTTTGTTCAGCATTTAATGTGTCATAGTCCTAGATCTTAGTCTAGGGGTAATGTGCTGGAACTTTGCGATACAGGTCGTGGATTCAACTCCTGCAGCAGACAAATCTTTGTGCCTGCTGTAAACATGGTGATAGCCTCAAATGCTCTTCTGCCACTGGATAACTGAGGCTGTTGAATCAGCTGATTTTTAAATAATTAAATCTAAATAGCACAAGAGTATCTACTCCAACGGCTCCTAATTAACCGAATAGTGAGAATACAGGATGTAAATATCGTATTTAAATCTTAGCCTAATTCCACACTGCCACCAAAACTAGCCGGGTCGAAGGACCAATGCCGGTGCAATCATAACCTATAAATCTTCTTCAAATTCCGATCGTAGGTCAATTAGCAGGCGTATCTAACATGTTGGTCCATCGTACGGCACACCTAATACGAAAGCCACCCGTCTCTCATCATAATCTTTAAAATATTCAAGGATTAGCCTCTCACAAACTTAATCTTAGCGACGCAGTGATGTCATGCCTCCCCGATTTTTCTTTTGGCATATTTATGGGGATCACAGTAAATGGCTGGTTAGACTAAGAAGTTTTCCAATATTCTTAAAGATTTCTGCCAAACAGCTAAGGTTCATTCTGGAAGTAAACGTTTAAATCTGTCACTGACGTTACCATCTCCGTTTGTCTCCAGTAAGTCACAGAAACGAGCAGCATTTCTAATGACGGAACTTGCAAAGTGCTTAGTAAAATTTAACTGCCGTTTTAACGGCGAACGAGGGCTGTGGCTAGTAATCATGGTTCGGAAGCCATTTGGGCACAAGCAATTCCCTAGGTTCCTGCAGCTGTTCCACATGCATGGTTGAGCTGGATCTTGTGGTACCGAAAACCGGATGCAACAGGTGGCATTGGTGGAGGTGTGGGGTTTTGAGTAACTAGCAAATGTAAAGCGCCTAGAGAGAGATTGAGTTCTCTGAGGGCGCTTTATGAAGTGCATTATTATTATTAACTGAGTAGACAGATCTGTTGGTATAGATCTTTCAAAGTAAACGTAAATTTGCTAACGGTGTCGTTTGAGGTATTTTTAAGCGAATTTCTTCACCATAGTGATGTCTGCATCAGCAGCTCATGAAGCATTGTGATTGCAAAAGCTTTAGCAGAAATGTGGTTTCGTTTATCGCATTATTGAGGGTCTTCACCTTGAATATGCGTAGACGCTGAGCGTTAGCAGAAATGGGATTTCAATTATAGCATTATTGCTTGTCCTATAGAATCGGACAGTCTGAATTGGGGTCGTAGAACTTTTTTTAAGAGCACAGCACGCACTTAATCATGCTTTCGTGGCACTGTAGCTTTCTTACTGCTCACTCGGAAACCGCAAATGACGCATTTCGGAAGTACCCTACCACTGGAGTTGATCATCTCAGCATCAAATATCCTCAAATGCGATGCCCACATTCAGCATTATACTCACCTCCATTAAGGCAGTGGTTGTCATAGACGTTTGGCTTGCATCTCATGCACGGAAGAGTTACCCGAAATTTAAGTTACTATCCTGATTGCTTAGTGTTGCTGAGCAGTTTAGCAATCTTCTTGCAGACGCAGCGTGATGGGAGGGGCTGTAGATGACTGGCCTTTTTGACCAGCATAGAACCCGCCGCCCAGTGTTCGGCTTTCTCTGCGACGAAGTTCCTTCTGGTTCATCTTTTTAAGAAATGAACTGTGTGGCATCAGTTGCCGAACTATTCGTCGCCGGAACGGATACTACGGCTAACACGTTAATATGGGCGTGGTTATTCATGATTATTCACCCCGAAGTTCAACTTAAAGTGCAAAAAGAAATTGACCAGTGTGTTGGTAAGTTTGCCTTCGCATCCTCAGCTGAGCTTTCAATATCATGGAACTGCTGTAACGCACTTAAAGATCTTTTTGAAGCTTCCTCGAGCATTATGGATGTCCTAAAATTGACTAAGCTTGATTTGACTTCAGGATTAAGACCGCCGTCTCTGAAGGATAAGGTTAGAATGCCCTACACCGAGGCAGTCCTATCCGAAGTGCTTCGTCTGGCAAATACAGCTATTGACACACTTCCTCACAGGATAGACACTGATTTGACAATCGGTGGACAATTCCTTCGTAAAGATACTGTGCTGCACGCCAGCCTTTCCGACGTTCACTTGGATGACAAAATCTACCCCAAACCTCACCAATTCAACCCACAGCGTTTTCTTACCTCAGAGGGGGAGTTTGAAAAGGCAAAGAAGTTAATTCCCTTTGGTATAGGTAAGTAATGTTCCATTCGCTTATTACATTGTGTTTCATTGCGCCAACGAACGTTTAAACTTGGATTAGGCTTATTTCATCGTTGACTAGAAGTATACTTTCCTTTGTCCGATTGATAGACAACGATTACTGCACATATGACTATACCTTCCGGTAGCATACCTCGGAGCTTATCAGACTTTAGTCTAAAAATAAACGTTGACAAGTCCAAGCTCAAATTCTCTAGGCCTTCGGTCAAGAAGGTATTTCAACTGCCAATAGCTTGCTTGATTCCTCGGTATGTGACCACGAATGCATTGCGCGTAAATCTAATCATTAGGAAAAGGAGTCAGTATCCAACATTAAGAAGAACCAACAAACAGTGAACCAGTTTCAATATGAAATGTGAAAGTATTCAAAGTACTTTTGTAAATGCAATATACTGTCAATCTTATCTATTTCTCCAAACAATGTTTCTATGTTGGCTATAAAAAAAATCCATTTAATTCTCCTGTCGCATGTAATTAACTTCAAGCAACTGAGAAGCAGCATTACTTCACTATCTAGTTTCGTATAAAATCTTCATTTGGTAACCAGGACTCAAAATTTAAATTCCCCTTGCGATGCAATTGCTCCTAGTGCTAGTGCGGAACATGATACCGAATGCGAATCCGGAAAGAAGATTTCTCCAGCTGCCTTTCCTGCCTATATGTAAAATGGCAGCTGCCCTCAGGGGATGTGCATTTGAAGCACACTCAGTGGTACGGAGCGGAGCCTGCGAAGTTAGCTACCCATAATTTCCAGCGTGCGAGACAAACAATGCAAGTGTTTACCACTACAGCTGTGCTGCGTACGACCCTTGCCTTGGCCATCGTGCATAGCTAGCGACTAATTCCAAAGCCATGTTTCGTTTACTTCATTAGATGTGATCTCGACGAGTATGTTTATCAGCAACCTACAAAGCATGTCGCCTCAGATACTTTGTACTCGTATGGCTTGCAGGTAGACGTGCGTGTCCCGGAGAGAGTCTGGCCAGAGCCGAGTTGTTCCTGTTCTTCACCAGCGTTCTGCAGCACTTCAACATCGAGACTCCGATTGGATGCACAGTCCGGGCAGAGGGCAAAGTTGGTCTGGTTCACAAGCCGCTTCCTTATTCAGCCATTTTCAAACGGAGGAGTAACGGCTGAGAAGATAATACGGATTTTCTTCGTTTTTGTAGCACGCTGCTACATCACACTTGACTGGTCCTTTCCTTTTTCTCGTTCCAAAGTAATGTTATAATTTGAGCCAATTATGGCTTCTGTGGCTGAATTTTCTTCAGCTGGAACAGCATTGTAACGTCCTTGTGCGAGTATACTAACCTTCTGGAACTTGGAGCTGTCGTAGGTTAGTATTAATCGGAGGGGAAAAGTGAATTTTTCAGATTTTTAGTGTTGCCGTGGAATAATCCTAATAAAAAATTAAATAATTAGATTCGGCGTTCCTAGTTGCAAAATGCTCACGTCATTTGTTGAGTAGGTAAATCGTCAATGTGCTTCTGATGGCATCGAGAGAAAACAGCTAGTATGAGCCTTCCTCCAGTTCTCTAGATCGGTTCTGGGCAATAAGCAAGCTCGCCCTCTCTTATCCTTAAAAAGTGATTTCCATGATTTCCGACGCATCATATCTATCTTTACACCTAATTTCCAGCTGAATAGCGCGGTCAGAATATATTGTATTCCCTGTTTTTATATACTAGCACTTAGCCTGGTCAGACAGCACTGCAGACATGCAAAAGGCATGAGCGTCAATACTTGAATATCCTGGATCCTCCATAAATAAATAAATGTTAGTTGATTTAACAAATATCAAGCCTCATTACACTGGCAGAAGAGCCTTGATGGCTTTAGCCACTTCTTACAGTGAACTATAAAGGATTGCACACTAAAAGACTCGAACCCACGATTTCGGTCGTGATAAGCGACCACCTGGCTATCACGGCTCTGTATACCAATTGTTTGCTTGTGTGTGTGTGTGTGTGTGTGTGTGTGTGTGTGTGTGTGTGTGTGTGTGTGTGTGTGTGTGCGCGTGTGTGTGTACGTGTACGTGTGTGAGAGTGTGTGTGCACATGCAAAGAATAGCTATTGCATCAGGTGGCATGCTAGTCGCACACTGTCATTACACTGAGCTCATTCCAGCTGAACCCTCCTTGCCTCTTTCAGTTTTCACCAGCCAATGCAATATAATCCTACGTTACGTGTGATTAAGTCAATGGAAGAATCTGAGGACATACGCAGGTGTGAGCGACGGTACTGATTCGTCTCCTTTTATCGAGCACCCAGCTACCGAGCACCCAAGCAGAGTCGGATCGCAATCACTTTTGCTGAAACCTCAGAAAATCACGAAGAGCAGCTAATCACCCTACGAAAGACAAACAGCCAAAACATTCACTCAAAGATAGATCATTAGTAATAATAATAATAATAATAATAATAATAATAGATTTGTCTAGCACTCTAAGAGAACATAATCTCTTTCTATGCACTTTCAATTTGCTGCAAAAGATAGAATGATTGATCGGTTAACTGTAGCATGCTCAATGACAGCAGGGTTAGAGGTGAAATACACAGGGTCAGAATGAAAATATGGTGAATGGCAGTATGCACAAAGCTGGCATGCATAAGCACACAAAGGAAGAATTGCATGGATCAAACAAGCGATCTTCTCTGTGGATCGTGAATTTACTTTTTTCGGTCCACAGAACACGGCTCCACTCATCAGCTTTAACGTGGGGCGTGGTGACGAGCCCATGGCTGAATGCTTTTTCGTCGGTTCTCGTTCATTAACGGTCTGCATTTGCAGCCACTTCAAAACATGCCGTACCACGAGAGCCTCCAGAAAACAATATATCAATATTTAAAGTTTCGACCTTTGGCCTCTACTAAAGACCTGGAGAGAGAGAGCACGAAATGGGTCACTTTGTCCTTTGACCGATCACAGCCAGCTTGAGTAGGTGGTAGGCATCCCTTTTGCTGTCGTGTTGTAGGTCAGAGCTTGCTAAAACTGTCCATGCTATCACCCTGAAAATACTTACTCAGATTTTTGGTAACAGACCAATTGCTAAGCCGTAATGGCTCACTGGGTAAGGCGGTTGCTTTTCAAGACCTTGGCCCCGAGGTCGTGGGTTCGAATCCTGTCGTGGGCGATCCTTTATCGTCACTGCAAGCGGTGGTGATAGCCGTAAAGGCTCTTCTGTCGCTAAACAAAAAGATGCTGTTAAATCAGCTAGCATTTTTTTACCAAGTTTCCGTGCCCCTCTCACCTTACGTATACCAATTACGTGACAGGCAAATATTTGGCCTTTAATTTAGATTTTTATCTACTTTGTAAAAGATTTCCATTGCGAAAGACAGGCAGCAACTATAGGAGCCGTGCGAATGGTGTAAGCGTTTGTTTGCAATCACGTCGGAAAAAAGGAAAAGTATAAGCCATGAAAAGAACCGGACCTAGCAAGGAGCCCTGAGGTACCCTATATTTTAGAGGTTCCTCGGATAATCTTTGTCCGTTCACATCAATACTTTGGAGTCTCCCACTGAGATATGACCTGAACCATTGCAATGCAATGCCAATAATTTTCAGGCGGGATGAGACGCGCTCAAGAAGGATTTGGCCATCAATTTTATCAAAAACTGCCGAAAGATAGACCAAAACAAGCAGGGATTGGGAATATTTGCACTTGAGAAGTGATACTAATTTTCGTCCGGTTGGCGAATGTCATTTCCCCACAAATAGAGCAAAAATAATTGTTTCCGATATTAAAGCGCTTTAAAGGCATTACTTCTCTGTATTGTACCTTAATGGATAAAATAATAATAGTTTCATATATCTGTCAACTCAAACTGTCTCTACTTTCGCACAAAGTCTGAAATATTCTGTAACTCACTGCTTGCTGGCCTACCGGCATAGGCAATCACGCGCTTGCAGCTGGTGCAAAACTCTGCAGCTAGGCTTGTCTGTCGTGAGTGTCGCAGTTGCCACATAACACCACTTCTCGCCAACTTGCACTGGCTTTCAGTCAAGCAACGGATCGACTTCAAGGTTTTGTCGCTCACTTTTAGGTTCCTTCATTCTTTGGCTCCAGCCTATCTCTCTGATCTACTCCCCCACCAGGCCAAGCATCGTACCACCCGCTTTTCAGGATCCAACAGTCTGGAAATACCTCGTACCAACCTAAAATCCTTTGGAGACCGTGCATTTAGTACGTATGCTCCCAAAGCCTGGAACTCCCTCCCGACTTGCGTCACGACATCCCCTGACTTGACCACATTTAAAAAGAGCTTAAAAGCACACCTATTTAGGACAGCATTTAGTGGGTCCCTGTGATTCGTCCTTGATGTGCTTATGTGTGCTGACACTGTGCATGCTGCCACTAACCACATTTGCATGCTGACCCTGTGCATGTCAGCCCTAACCATGTTATTCATGTTGTTTATCAAGCATGATATTACTCACCATTCAATTGCATTTCCCTTTGCAGCAAATGTAAAGCGCCTAGAAAGAGACTGAGTTCTCTAATGGCGCTTTATCAAGTGCATTATTATTGTTATTATTCTTATATTTAAAAGCTCTACTTTTTCCGGCTGAGCTGTAAGACGTCAGCTTACTGCAGCAGCTCCCTGGCAGTAGTACTGCATTGCATCACAAAAAGACGTAATCAACTCGGTAAAATTTTGCATGACGGTATTATACGAAGCGAATTACTACTACATCAGTCTAGGTTTATTTAGGAGGTGGTTGTATAAGTACTGGATTTTACAACATAAAAAATGATTTATGTGAAATATCTTCAAAACGAGAGCCAATTCAAATTTACATGGTTATATTCGCGTTCAACACACCTAGATACTACAGATTAGGGCATTTTTAAGTCATTAATGATTTCAATGCTGATCAGTTTTATTTACTTTCATGCACAAATGGTCCTAAAATTGCATTTTTATTGCCACGTCTAGAGATTAAAGATAGAAAGTCATTCCTGTAAAAATCAATTGCTAATACGCTTCAAGCCGCAGGCGATACTATACCGGAAGAACAGATTGTCCTCCTGCACACTTAATTAGCTATCGGAGTCGTGGCAGCAACTGATAATGGCCCTTGAAGCAAGGGATATGCGAGACTTAACGCTTGACTTTGTTCAGAGCAGGCTGTGGTATGAGCGTATGAGGCGGCAAAATTGGCTTTCCCTTGAGCGTGAAAGGGATGGCTCCTGCGGTTTCGAGTGAGGCATGGAAAGCCAGCTCAGCGGCTCATTGCTCACGGAAAACAGCATGCCTACAAGTTTAACGGTAAGTGTCACTACTGTTTGGAAGTCAGTCACAAGACCTCGCGATGTTTTAAAAGGAAGAGAGAAGAGAATGCCAAACCTGAGGCTTACACAGCAATTGACGACTGCTGGTTTTCACTAATGACTCGATTGCCTACCAGCTACCATCGCAGCTGGAGTGGCTTGTAGATTCTGGAGCCACACGGCATATGTGCTATGAGCCACAAATACTTACACACTGCCAGACAATTGCTGGCAGCGTCGTGGTTGGTGACAGAGAAGTGCTTGAAGCGATCGGAATTGGTATGGTATGTGTTCAGCTGGGTGTCGACAGTACATGGCGCAAAGCTGAACTGCGAAATGTTTTAATTGTACCCAAACTTGCCAAGAACTCTTTCGTTAAGCCAGTGTGTCAATAGAGGCTATAAGGGGGGTTTGGCGGTGATCATGTATCATTTACCATAATTGGGTCGACAGAAGTGGCTGCTTCTAGCAGAAGACAGCAAAAACTCTTCGATCTGCTAGGTACTTCTTTAAGACAGCATACAGCACCGATGGAGCTCACTCATTTAAACTTGTCTCAGGTGATACAAGGTGAGCTACGTCACTCGGACTTCACTGCGTGGAGGCCAGGGGAGCATGCTACGAAGCTCCTCGAACGACCTGCTTCAGCAGAAGCTGGGCAGCAGCATATGCTAGCTGTGACTGGCAGCGCATCTACGAATCATCAACCTAATCTGCAATATGTTAGGCTAGCGGCAAAGGTTGTGATTGATTGCAGCGATGAGTCAATGACCTTGCGCGATTCTCTGAGCAGCACGGCAGCACATTTGTGGACTGCTGCTAATGATGATGAAATTTGCAACATGATTTTTGGCTCCCGATTTGAGTACGACGATCCTGGTTTCGCCTCACTTCTGAATAATTGGTTAAATCAGACCATGCTCATACGGCAAATGAGCCTCATTGACGCGACACCGCTTAAATTTTTACCTGGAGACATTGGCTATCATAAACATTTAAAAGACGCGGTTATTAATATGGAATATTTCATGAATGCTATTCAGAAGCATAGGGAGACATTTAATCCTCGAGATTTCAGCCATGCTTATGCCATCCAGATGAAGGAGATGAAGCAACGAAACGAGCAGTCTTTATTTGACTGTAAGCATTTCCTTATGCTTTAGGTGTTTTGAGTGCAGGGCCGGAAGTCCGTTTGACTCTGAAAGCGGAATAATGGAAAAGAGACGACAGACTTTAAACATGCAAGCGTTAATTATGTCCACGAGCACCAAATAAGCAAGCTTCTTCATGTGTAAACGGCGCCTTTCCTTTCCAGTATAATAAAGTGCCTAGAAAATATAATTTCTCTCTCGTGAAGCCATTGAAAATGACTTAAAACAGTTATCATCATTGATAATACTATCTGCTTTGAGCACCTAAGATTTCATCTTAGTTAATTAAATTACCTCAACATTATGCTTTGTAATAGTAGTTATAATAATAAATTTGTGTAGCGCCCTTAGAGAACTGAATTTCCTCCTGGTTACTTTAAAAATTCTGTAAAGAAGGCATCACCAAAGAATTAGTAGCAGCATTCGTAATGTTATCAAGGATAACAGCGTTAGATGTGACATGCACAGTGTCAACATGTTAATATGGTTAGTGGCAGTGAGCACAGTGCCGGCACGCATAAGCACACAAAGGACGAATCACAAGGACCCACTAAATGCTGTACTAAACGGGTTTTACGAGCATTTTTTTAAATACCGTCATTTCATGGCTCTAATCTAGTTAGTCTTATGACGTGGTACACCTTCTTAAAAAGTTAAGCTATTGTTTTATGAACTTCATTAGTTCCGACCTGTACTTAAAGAAACTGTATGTGCAACGAGCATTTAGTTATCTGCAATTAATCATCACGAAACGATACTTTTTATGTTCACTTAAGTTTAATTTCTCATTGAATTCTCACTTTTAAAGACATTAAACCTTTCTATCACAATAATCTCCACACTTTTCCAGGATTCAGCCTTACTCACAAACTTAATCTTCGCAAAGAGTGCGCCTCGCGCGCCTCGTGGGTTTTCCTTTCGGCAGCATTTGTGGGCAGCACGGCAAACGGTTGGAAAACAAGGAAGTTTTTTCACACATTTCTGAACAAAATCTGCCAACAAAGTCAGGTTCATTCTGGACGTACCAGGTCAAAGCAGTCACCAAAGTTAGCATCGGCTTTTGTTGATACAAATTCGGGGAAATGAGCTGCAGTTCAAATGAGAGAACTCGAGAAGAGGTTAGTAAACTTATAGCAGTCCTTATAACGAAGAACGAGGGCTGCTGCTAGTAACCGCGGTACGGACGTGAGCCTGAGACCGGCAGTTCCCTTCGGTACCCAAGCTGGTTTGCTTGACCATAGCGAATTCGCATGTTCTCGCTTAGACACGGACTGGGGATGCATGGGTAGGTAATACCTGAATGAGCACGGCACGATAACAGGCGGGCGCGGTCGAGCTGGATCTTGTGGGTACCGGAAACCGGATGCAACGGGTGGCACTGGTGGAGTGGAGGGCTTTTACGCGACTCAGTAGACAGACTTTTGGACAAAGCACTCTCAAAGTTAACGTACAATTTCGCAGCGGCATCGTTTGCAGCGTTTGTCGTGCGAATTGCTTCGACTTCGTAATGTCTAGAGCAGCAGCTAAGGAAGCCGGGTTGGCGCCACAGCTTAAGCAGAAGCCGGCTTTCAAATATTGCAGTACTGCAGACTGTCTGATAGAATCATTGAGTCCGTAGTCCGGGGTACGCAATACTCAATTCAAGAGCACGTAGAGTAATTAATCGCGCTTTCGTTACATGGCGGCTCTACTTTCTGAACGCTCCCTCGGGAACCGCAAATGTCTTGTTTCGGAAGTGACTTTGCCATAGTAGTCGACCATCTCAGCTTCTCGTATCCTTAAGTACATTCAGCATTACAGTGGCCTCCGTTAAGGCGGTGTTAGTCATAGACATTTGGCTTGCACCGCATGCATGTAAGTGTTAACGCGACGAATTTCATTGGTAATCATGATTGCCTAGAGTGTTGCTGAGCTGCTGTGACTTTGGCAGCAGTCCTTTTGCTGGCGCCGCATGCACGGACTGTAGATAACTTTAACCGTTTGGTCTGCATAGCAACCGCCGCCTAGTTGTTTGTGGCTTTCCCTGCGACCACGTTCCTTTTGATTTAATGGTACACTTCCCCACAAGGTAGACACCACCGATATGACAATCGGCGGACATTGTGTTCCTAAAGACGCAGTGTTGCACGCCAGCCTTTCCGACGTTCACTTGGATGACAGCATATACCCCAAGCCTCACCAATTCAACCCACAGCGTTTTCTAACCTTAGCGGGGGGGGGGGGATTTGAAAAGCCAAAAAAGTGTATTCCCTTTGGTATAGGTAAGTAATATTCCATCCACCTATCGTGTCGTGCTTCAATGCATCCGCGGACGTATGAACTTTTATTCGGCTGACTTCAGCATCGCCTAGAACAATATTTTTATTTTACAGATTATTAGTCAATATTTATTGTATATACGACTGTATAAATCAATAATTTTTGGTAGTATGCATCGGAGCTTATCAGAATTTAGCCTGCAGATAAGCATTAAGAAATACAAGTTTCAAGTTGTTAGGCTTCCAGTCAAGAAATAATTTCTATCGCCAATAACTGCTCGGTTCCTAATACGCTTGCGTTTGATGTTTTCTCTTTTTACGTCACTATTTCTTTACTGACTTTTTAATACCTGTCTCCTGAACAAGTGAGCTTTTGAGTAATGATGTCACTGTTAAGGGGAATGTCAACAAATACTTAAACAATTTGTCAGACGATTGAATATGTGTTCAGGGTACCTTTCGAAAGACAAAAATGTTTGAGCTGGAATCAAAGGTTCTGACGACTTCTGCATCCGCATGAAAGAAAATGTTTTAGCAAAACCACGTCTAACGCGAATGTAAACCGGAAGTAACACTTTTGCAAAATAACTATTTACCAATCTCTGCATAATTATGACTTCTATCTCAACTTGGTGCATTTTGGTAGTTCGAGATATATGCGTGAAGCTTGTTGAGGTGCATTCATTCTTGTGACTTTTATACAGCTTAACTTGCAGTGTAGTTTGCGCCTTGCGAAATCCGTAACTCGGCTAATACTTCACGCGTCGGAGTAAAATTTGAGTCCAGCTCTGCTTGCTTTAACTGACGAAAGAAAAACGTTTGATTTCGGTTGGATATATTTTTTCGTACGCAAACATTCTAAAGCTTCATTTTCTGTAATCGTCGACATGTAGAACAAAATTTGCAAAACCGAAAAAAATCAAAAAATGTTTGACCGAGGAATTGGCTGCCATTTCCATGTAAGCACTAATGAAAGCAGCATGAAATCCTGAAGCGCAGCTAACAACATAGAGCGCCAATGCTCGTTAGCCAAATATGGCGTCAGTAAAGTGGCCCATGCCATAACGTATTAAGTCACTATCCACGGCGCAAGGATGTCTATTCAACCGTAGCAAAAGGCTACAGCTGTCCAGAAGCAGCCAAATGGTACAAAAGTACTCTAGATCAACGACCAAGTAGCAACTGACTCCCCGGCTTGAGGCATAGAGCGCAACAGATTTAACACATCCACTATGCTTAACTGAGGCATACTATACCGCCAAGGACTGGACTATGACCGGTTCCTAGTCATTAAAATTTGAGACCAGCGATTAATACCTCGGTAGTCATAATCAGGCTGGTATATGAAGGAAAGTTAATATTTGTAAATTGATTAATATAGGGAAACTAAGAAGCAGAGAAGAGACTTGGCTTTGCTCACAGTAAAAGCAAACTTACACGTAAAGGATTTAAAATAACAGCAGCAGTGCTGCAGGTAAGTAGGAAGCCATAAATAGAATACCCCAATAACAACGAGGAAGTTCCAAAAAACTTGCGAATAGATCATCGAGATCAATAATTATCAAAACAAATTTAAAGAGTTCTATAGGTACTCTTGGCATGCACTGTAAATACCTTAATTTTCAGCATTAACTAAGCTAACAAAAGAAAGCTTATTTGTTTGTGTCCTGTCCAGATAAATGAGCTCCTGCAATTTTATGATTACGTGGCTACGAAAAATGTTAGTCATTGCTAAGTCAGCATTGCTGAATTTTGGCATGATGCAGCTTCTTTTTGTGGTTGCGGAGGGTATTGACTTTTAACTTTGGCACCAGTATTGTGAGACCTTTTTTTGCACATTTCAAGCAGTGCAATCTGAAGAGGGTCGTAGTTCAACTGTGATCATCTGGCTTCATATGACCTCGTCTCGTGACCACTGAAATAAGCAAACGTGAATCATTAGCCACGATATCCTGGCCTCCACTTCGATGGAGCCTCAATCACGACCGGGTGCTTTGAGCTGCTTGTATGAGATGGACGAATCTCAGGAACCCTAGAAATTCTGGCAGCAGTTTATATGCAACCTCACATACCACGTGCTCCAACTCGTTATTATGCGATAGCCCCCCACCAAGCTGCTACTAATGAAGTTCTCCCAACGATGAAGAAATTACTGCTAGATCTTTTGACAGCGTTTCAAACTGTTGATTTCCCAAGTCCTTCTTGAGCACCTTCCATCTGGCATTGCTGTCACTGGCACTGCAGTGCACTGGTTTAGGACGTATCTCGGAATTTGTATTCTTCCTGTTAATGATAGAATTGCTGAGCAGAATCCATCTGTATCTCCGTCAGTAACTCTACAAAGCCACAAAGACTACGTGGGTGTTACGTAAGAGAGTTTTGTATAGTGCAGTCACAGCCTACGAGGCTTTCGGTACGCATTCCGTAATCAACTGACTTCATTTCATGCAGCAAGGAGAAAGGGTGAGCATAGCAGTCGGGTGAGCAGTTAAAGTACTGACTAATATGGACGTAGCAGCTCAGGACGGCTGGAAAGAAAGTGCCATTGAAGGCAGCAGGAGAGTAGTTGTCGTTGGGGAATAATTGTGGAAGTGAGTTTTACAGCCTAGGATCTGTGATCAAAAGCTTGCATTATTACGCATTTGACACATAGCTATACACTTGTTCGGTCTCTCTGCGCCTCCCAGCATTTCGAACTCTCTCAACTCCCTCAAAGAATATAGAGCATGCATGTGCAATTAGATGACTGCTAACTATAACAAGAGAGCCGACGATATAAATTGCTTACAGGTTAAAGGAAACACTTTTTTTCCCGAATTTGACAACTCTACACTTCAACTGGACTCGGCCAGGTTTTCCTTCTCTAGCATCTGCAAAAAATTCTAGCGTTGCGTTTAGAAAGTTAGAAAGCCTTCAATGGACACTCACAATAGCACAAGCGGCAAGTATACCTACTGTAGGCAACGTACAACTGCAACGTTTAGGCCTGCTTATGCATGATACCACAACCAATCTACGTCCCGTCCTGATTTCTATAACTCACTACTCGCATTATTTTGCTGCCTTTTTTAATAAGATCGTTCAAGTTAGTTTAAAACATTTGGTAATCAGGCTAATCTACCGTGACCATCGCTGACATTTCTGCATTCCTCATCGAACTGTACGGATTTTTTCAAAAAGCATCGTATTGAATTAATCATTTTTTCTGGCCAATCAATAAAAACTGTTTAAAATATATACTAGGCTTCATATCGACCGCTCTTCTAACTCATGTCTTTTAGCTGTGCCTCAAACCCAGCTCAAATCCTTTAGACACCGAGACTCTAGTTTGCTTGTTCCCAAAAACCTGGACTTCTCTCGAGCCATACGTTCACGACAAACCTTAACTTGGCTGCATCCGAACAGAAGCTAAAAAAACTGTTCACAGCATTTGCTCTGCCCCTGCGAATTGTCATCGTGTCCTTATAATTGATGGAACCGCGCACGGTAGCTTTAGCCAATTGACGAGGTGATTATTATTCCAATTACAGGCTTAACTAACAAGGTGCCTTGGGGAGCCTTCTTCTGATGTCTAAGCAGTCTAGCTAGCGATATCTCGCCTGCGAGCGACACAGCACAGCAACACATATCAAAGTAGCTGCAGACGTGAAAGCAAAGCTTGCAACCATGAGAAGCCTGACACAAAGAAACTTTCGAAGAGAACTCCCGTTGAAGCTAGACCGAACAGCCGGGCCCTATATGCTGTTTGCTGGGAGCTGCTGTTTTCTAAAATCTAGCGAGGTTTAGTTTGACAAAGGAACACAAAGCGGACAGTAATCACTTTCTAATCCGAGACGTAAATGAAAGGTGTGGCTCTCATGCACACAAACCAAACGATCGAGCCGTTGGTGATCCAACGACCCATGAGCGCGAAACATACCTCGCACGAGTGACCGTGTGAGTTAGGGATAGGCTTTTGCTTGGACAGTAGGCTTATCCTAGAACTAGAGGCTTGCATTATCACTACCTACCTATTTTACTTACTTTGGCCGTGGTTTCTATACTAATCAAATCTCTCAGTCTCATGGTTCAGCGTAAATTTCTCTAGCCCGCGTGCCTTGATTATTCAAAAGCGTTGCTTGGATTCAACGTGGATTCTATCATCTGGTAATCGAGGCACAAAGCACAACAGTGCGAACCTTTTGGTCTATGGCTGGCTACTCGGCCTTCATCAAATGGTTTAAATTTTGCTATCGCTTCCCAAGGTTTCCAACGTGCGAGGCAAATACTAGCAATTTGGTGTGATTGCAACTACAGGCGAGGGGCGTGACGAGGCCGCTCTTGCTGCATCATGCAGAGCTAGCCCCTAATGTCAAAGCCGAGATCGTTTGCCTCATCAGATTCGGTCTCTAGGAATACGTGCAATAGCCAAGTATACAGAATTCTGCCTCGCTGACATTGTGCACGTATGTCTTGCAGGTAGACGTGCGTGCCCCGGAGAGAGCCTGGCCAGAGCCGAGTTGTTCCTGTTCTTCACCAGCGTTCTGCAGCACTTCAACATCGAGACTCCGATTGGATGCACAGTCCGGGCAGAGGGCAAAGTTGGTCTGGTTCACAAGCCGCTTCCTTATTCAGCCATTTTCAAAGGGAGTAGTAGCTGATAAGATAACATGTATTTCTGTCGTCAGTTTATGTTGCATGCCGTTACATCACATATGAATGATGCTCTTTTTTCTAGTTCAAATGTGATGCTACTTGGAATGTTGAGCCAATTATGGCTCCTGCTGCTGAAGCTCTTGCACATGGAACAAGATTGTAACGTCTTTGTGCGACTACCCCAGTTTTCTGGAACTTCGAGCTGTTGTATTTTAGTATTAATCGAAGGGCACGATGAAGTTTTTTGGCTTTTAGTGCCGGCACGGAATAATCCTTATTTATTAAATGCAAGCTCGTGAAATCGGTCTCCCTTATTCCCAAATGATCTGGCGCACTGATGAGGAGGGAAATTGCTAAGGCACTTCTGTTGGCTTCGAGAGAAAGCAGCAAGCATCAGCCTTCCATCTACTGCGAAGAACGGTTCAGGGCAATAAGCTGGCTGGCTCTCTCATATCCTTTAGAAATAATTAAACATTTCCTATGTCTCATATCTATCTTTCACAACATTTTCAGCTGAATAACACGGTGATAAGACCTAGTAATTCCGTCTGTGTATGTTAGCTGTTGGCATGTATACATTTATATATGTGTGTGTGTGCGTGCGAGCATGCGTGTGTTTAAATGCCTGTATGCAGGTGTATGTGTGTTTGCGTGTGTGTGCGTGTGTATGAGTGTGTGTGTGTGCGTGCGTGTGGGGGTAGGTGTGTGAGAGTTCGTGCGCACATGCACAGAATTGCATCAGGTGTCATGCTAGTCTTACACTGTCATTTTATTGAGCTCATTCCAGCTGTACCCTCCTTGCCTAATACAGTTTTCACCAGCCAATACAATCTAATAATAATAATAATAATGCACTTGATAAAACACCCTTAGAGAATTCAATCTCTTTCTAGGTGCTTTACATTTGCTGCAAAGGGTAAGGTGCCAGCTCTTCACGAGGTCGTGACGAGCCAGAACAGGTTGGTTCTCCAGCGGTCGGTTGGAGTCTTCCAGTGGTTGGCCTTGTATTGACCACTGCAAGCAGTGGTGATAGCCGTGAAGGCTTTTCTGCCAATATATAAATGAGGCTGTTAAATCAGCTTAACCTTTGAATGGCCTTGAAACTTCCCAGACTTGCCCACTTCAAGTCTTTCAGATGACGAAAACAAATGCACAGCACAGAGGATAGCTATAACCAACTAAGCCCACGATCTTTACTGTGCAGCATACCTGGTTTAGTTCGTATTTGAGTTAGCTTAGCAGGAGCACATACAAGGAGCCGTTAACAAATCGGTCGTCTCATGTTGAGACGCCAGCTTGACACAGCGACCAGTTTTTCGTCGGTCGCATGTGCCAGATCTCTGTTGCATGGTATGTCACTTGAAGCTTCAGCATATATTTACATATAAATCGTGCCACCTGTAGCAATCTGTTCGTGGCACTTGGGCTCAGCTCGTGCCCCATACCAAAAACAGCAGAAAATACGATCAAGACACTAGTGCCGGACCATCAGATTACAGCGAGACTATAATAGCATGGCAGCTGCACCAAATAAATACGCAAGACCTTTGAAATGCCTTGATAAGCATTGTCAAGACGAGGCCAGTAATGTCGCTAAGAAATGGCAAGGATGCACCCTTTAAAGCATACCTTGTCGGATTAAAAAGTGTTGGTGTAAAAGAAACAAGCGACTCATAGCATGCTCTGGCACTTCAATAGGCCCTGTCGGCGAAGCTGTCACTAGCAGAGGTTTGTGACAACTGACTGATGAGCCGACTGGGTGAGACTGATTGGTCTGTAGCAGCAGCTGCTGCCGGGTTCAAGAGTCAGTGGCTACCCAGAAAAATAATTTAAGTGCAAAAACTGCTCCAAAAATGCTCAGGCACAGCCTAGTGAGCAGCAACGGCCTGCCAGCCAAAGTGCACGGTCAGGTGTCGGAGGCTCCGGTTTGTGAAATAATGGCATCTGGTAGCTTGGTGCATCTAGCCGGCCAGCAACTCTCTGACTTACGACGGCAGCCACGTGTCACTAAGGACACTGACACATCGGTCATGATGACACTTTGTCATGAGTCGTTGTCGTTTAATTAGTGATGTTTTTTGTAGTTGCTTCGCCGAGGGAAAGCTGGCCGGCGCTGATCACCGGTGAGACGATAACGTCTACTTTGCCGAACTCGAAGCCCGAAGATGAGGAGATACTGCCGTGCGGCTCCTGGCTAAGCTCCACCATCCGCGAAGCAGTGGCAGCAGAAGCAGCTGTGGCTGTCGCGATGTCACTGCCACTGCTGCACTGACGCTGTTTGCCAACATCTGCGGCATGCCAGCCGACTTTGCTGACGATTTTTGCAAACGAATTCCAGCAAAAAGGCAAGAGCCGAGAGCTTCCGACGATATCGTCCCCATCCGAAGTGTAGTCGTCAGCAATATGCATGAGCGTGCGCGACGATTTCACTGGAGAAAAGAGCGATCTTACAGTCAAGTTGCTTGAAAGTGGCAATGACAAACTCAGCACATCCAAGAAATCCTAGCCAAAAAAGCTAGGGGAAGATGGGTCAAAGACGTGTCGCTGGGTGCGAAGCACTCACTTGATGGCGTTGAATAGGCATCAGGACCAGCCAGCTGATGCGACCAGTGATCGCCTGGTGTGAACACTCCAGCTGGAGCAAAGCTCGTGTTGGAAGGTGACCATCCTCCAATGAAGACCGCAAAGCACATGAATAGCACCTAACAAGCAAACGAGTGCCAGAGTTTGAATACTTGTATATGAGTGCTCAGCCTCATGCAACAACTGCCAATTGACATGCTTCGGAACTGTTAGACTCGCCAAGTTGCTGCTGTTTGTACTACTTTTGTTTACTATAGAAGACTTTGATTTTAAGATTGTCCTGGGATAATGGCTCGCATTATATTAACAGCTAATAACGCAGCCAACAGGCATCCCAGACTCTGAGCACCTCTTGCAGCCAGTTCAATCATCTTGATGGCTGACCGGCGTGTGCAATACTCAGGACAAAAGGAAGTCGGCGCTGAGTGGTGGCTGGGCATATGGGAGTCCGAGCAGTGATGCTGTTCACCGGACAACGATAGAGAAGCTCCATTGCATTTTGCTATGACAAAAAATCCGACGACTCGAAACACAGACATGCTCCAAACCGAGTGCTGCACAGACTTAGTCGTGCAGCCAAAAGTGTGTCCAGGATTCAGACAATGTTAAGGGTGCTTGATCGTTCGGAATCAGTCACCTGTGAGGGCACTCAGCTGCCTCGTCCGGGTAGCTCTGTGTTCCAACCCTGAATCCAGCACTGCGAAGCAAGCTCTCTGCGGTTCCAGCCAACCTGGGCACAGTGTCTTCACCATGACTCGGGGTGGAGTTATCAGACAGTGATACATCACTATACAAGGCATTACAAACTAGAGCATGCCTGCCGAGTGGGAGGGGGATTAGGGACTAGCCGGCAGGGAAAGAAGGGCTGGCAGAGCCAACTTGGCAAGTCATTTCCCTGAGGATGACAGGCTAGCTTAGTCTTGCTTGACTGCAGGGGTGTATTTTTTCCGCAGCTGCTTCCACCAATAGATCAAAGTAAGCAATGCCAGACAAGTCAGTCTGCTAACGGTTTACTCCATCATTACACAAATGCTGCTGCACGTAGGACGATTGGCTAAAAGCCAATCGAGATTGTAAGGGTGGGGCTCAGTCTTACTTTCAGATAACAGGCCTTACTGAGATCTCATCGATAGCCAGTGTCATCAAGCCTACGCCATCCCCGACCTGCTAGCGCCGACCATGGCGACAGGGCAGCACCAGCTGGCTGCGCTACATGGTCGTATAAGGCAGACAGCTGCCAGAGAAGAGATATCCGAAAGAACTGACCAGTATTCCCCCCACCGGGTGTGAGACTGGGGGGGGGGAGATTATAAGCGCCGGAAACACAAGTCCGGCTAGCCATCCACTGGACAACTCTGGCTGGCCATTCGCTTGCACTGAGCCCCACTAAGGGGATCCTCTACTAGTAGCTCAGATGAGGTGGCTCAAGCTAATGCAGCGATCTGAACACTAGCAAACAAAAAACGCCTCTATGGTTGCCCGGATGCAGGCCGGCGGCCTGCTGGAAAGCCACTCCATCACAGTCGACCAGCAGCCGGCTGCACAGCCTCGGGGCCAATCACACAGAGCACTGTGCCGGTCGCGGGCACTGCGAGTATTGCTCGGCTAAGGGGCCGTGGCTGGGTATGTAATAATAACAATAATAGCAATCCTACATTTGTATAGCGCCCTCAGAGAACTTAACCTCCCTCTGGGCACTTTACACGCTGCAAATCGTACGGCGATCGCAGCAACGAGCAGCCGAGCGGCGCCGCGGTAGCAGCAGCTGGCTAACTCACCGCCAGGCAGGTGCCGGCCTGCGAGGCTGAGGGCGAGCGCAGCGACGACGGCAGGGCGCCCTTGACGAGCGCCTGCAGCTTCTGCAGCTGCTCGAGCAGCGAGCGGTTGCTGCTCTGAAAGGAGTCGCACTTCCGCCGAAGGTCGCCGTTGTCACGCGACAGGTCCTCGACGCGGCGTTCGAGCGTGTCGACGTACTCCTTCTTCTTGCGGCGGCTCTCCTGCGCCGATATCTTGTTCTTGATCTTGCGGCGCACCTTCTTGAGGTTTCGCTCCTCCTGCTTGGTCAGCGGCAGGCGAGTGGGCACTGCGTAGCCCTCGCTCACCAGCGTTCGCTTCTCCTCCTCGGTGAGCATCAGAGCACCGGACGTGGGGATCTGCGACGGCCGCCGAGGCGGGAAAGCACGCGCACACTGCTTAGGGGCACATCTAGCTCGACAGACGGCGATCGCGCAGGTGATAATCGCCGCACTGCTTGCAGAGCAAAGCCGGTTCGGGCAAAGAAGGCGGTTCGGCCTGAATAAAGCAAGCTGCAAGCTGTACGGCTGCCTTTCCTCCTAAATCCATAAACTTTTCCTGGATTGGTAGTGTAAACCCCTTGACTCGGAGGAGAGTCAGCATCGGTAAGGAGGAAGGTCACTAGTGTAAATGCAGCAGCATTCACTTGTCAGCAACCGCAATGCACGGCTGGAAGACTGCGCTCAGCCCTGTAGCCACCATTGCTTGCTGTCTTTCGCGGACTGGTCGAGTCACAACGGGTGCTGCCGTCAGGGTGGCAACAACAGCCAACATGTTTGTCTTAGTAAATGTCTTAGTAAAACGATGTCTGTAGCTACTGTCCCCAGAATAATGAGGCACACAGAGAGGGGTAGATTGATTCACATGTTCTACAATCGACTATTGTTATGCCACCAGGGCGATATGATTCTCAACGAAGACTTTGCAAGAGCACTGGCCTGTGGCATACATTCATCTTCGTATTTATCTCATCTGTTCCTGACAACATGCTGTTCCTGGCCACTGGCCTGGCTCTCTGCAGCCGTCGGCTATGGATATTTTTGTACCAGTCCACGTTGGAATATGGTCGACGCATTTCAGCACGTGGCCACTGGAATTGCCTAACATTAAAGGTAAAATACTAACACATTTGTTCATTCAGTGGCTTCTTATCGCACAGGAGGATTTCTCTCACCTCTGGACTCGCCCCCCCCCGAAACCCAAAAATCAGATCGTGGATGCACAGTTAGCAACAGGATAACTCTGTCACTGGCGATTGTGGTTCCGGATTCTGATGCTACTCTAGAGGTAACATCCCACTCACCGATGGTCATTACACGGATAAAAGAAGCACCTGGCTTAGCAAACTCGTGGGCTGTCCATAAATTCGAATGTGACTACAGACAACCATTTAATTACATTCGTTATCGTCTAACATACCGCAAAATTTTCTTCTTTGCTCCCTAGAGCTGTGATGAATTTTGGCACGTACCCAGTGACCTCTGAGTACCTTTACTAAGTTTGTGAATAGCCACCTGTGATTTCAAAGCTCCCAAATTTAAGCAATCCAGAGACCCTTCAGACGCTGGGAATAAGCAAGAATGCTGGTAGACGTAACCAGAAAAGGCCTGCCCTGGACAATGAAAAGCCGGCCTGCATCCGGATGCCCTCGGGATTGTAGCAGGAAGGAGGCTAGGCTCCATAAAAATAGATTGCCTTAAGGCAGTGTGCCACCCTGAAACACTCCAGAACGGCACAGGCAGAAGAAAAATGTCCTCTAGATCGTAGGAGCACAGGAATCGATAGCTAATCAAGAGGGCTCATCGCCAACTAGTTTTATTGCTCACACTACTATCAGTGTGGAATAAAGTAATAGCCATGTCTGCATCTTGCTGCTTTACAGCAAGAAGAAACCTGCAGCGAATTGCTGGACCCCCGCTGTCCATCACTTCTAGAGATAAAAACAATAAATTTATATAGCACTTTCAGAGAATTAAATTTTTTCCAAGGCACTTTACTTACATTGTAAATGAAGCATGCCAAAAGTCGTACTTAGGCAAGATTTAAGCTTTAATTGTATGCAGATGACACACAGCTGTACCTGTTCTTTGATTCCTGCCTGCCCTCCAGCATGTGTAACTCTCACAGTTCTATTGTTGCATGGATTGCTGACATTCCCACTTAGGGGCAACTTACTTTCTCCAATTGAACGACAACAAAGCCAACTTACTAGCCATGGGCACACCTGGTGCTAATCATAAACAGGAAAACCTAACACACATAATAGGACCAGCCAGAATACCACCTGAAGTATCTGCACTCAGGTGTCTAGTTGCAAAATGACCTTTTGCTAGACAATCACATCAGCTCCACAGTCAAGTGCATACTTTGAGCCACGTAACACAGAAAAGATATAGGCCTACTCTTTTAGCCTTCCAATATATATATATACATATATATATATATATATATATATATATATATATATATATATATATATATATATATATATATATATATATATATATATATATATATATATATATACACCTATGTGTGTGTATGTTTGTGTAGCTACGTAACATAGAAAAGATGCGGGCCTACTTAGATAGGGATATCCACGTTGTATCATTTAGACAGAGACTCCTCATCCACGTCGGTCAATGCATTTGTCACATCCAATCTCGACTTCTGTAATTTAAGACTCATCTTCTTTCCTTACAGGTCTACCGGCATGTGCAGTAACAAGGTGCTTACCATTGGTACAAAACTCGGCAGCCTTTCTCTTTCTCTCTCTCTCGTGCGTGTGTGTGTGTGTGTGTGCATGTATATAGTGTAGTGTGGCGGCACACTAGGTAACTCGGTTGCTATTCACGACCTCGTTCCCGAGATCGTGGGTTCGAATCATGTGGTGGGCGATCCTTTATTACGCTGTAAGCGGTGGTGATAGCATTAAAGGCTCTTCTGCTTCTATATAAAAGAGACTGTTAAGTCATCTAGCCTTATTATTATATGCATACATCTCTCTCACTCTGAAATCCTTACCAATCAGGCTAGGAATTGTAAAACCATCTCTTCTGACTCAAATCTTATAGCTGTGCCTCTAACCAACCTCAAATCCTCTTAATTATAGCTGATTTAACAGCCTCCTTTTTATAGCAACCAAATAGCCTTATGGCTATCACCACCATTTGCAGTATGCAATAAAAGATTGCTCACTGTATGACTCAAACCTACAGCTGGGCTCAGACCCAGTTGCTATATTGAGCCATTAGTTCATTTGCTCCCAAAGTCTGGAACTCACCCCCCCCCCGACTGACCTGGCGACTCTGCTGACTTGACATTAAAAAAAAAACACCTATTCCTCACAGCATTTGCTGGGTCGGTGTTAATAGTTCCCTGTGTGCTTCTGGATGCACACACTGTGCATGTTATCACTAACCAATTGACATGCTTCCTTTACAGCATACGTGAAGTACTTTGATACAGATTTAGACCTCTTACGGCACTAGGCACACATTATTATTGTTGTTATTGTTATGATTAGGATACGAATGTGGCCATAGCTGTAAATTACAATCGCGTTCAAAACCAATGCTTTGATACGGCTTCAACTGCCGTCAGTCTGGAACCAAGAGAGTGCTTTATTACATGCACACTTCTCCCTAAAACTCATTGGTGGTCCGAATGCAGTAGATCGGTCTGGCAGGCTTCACTCTGCTGTACGGTGCTGCACTGGCCCGGGTCGAGTTACTTGGGTAATTTGTGAAGGGGGCACATGCATGTCTAAAGGTAGGAAATAGCTATGGTTACCTAAGGGCAAGGGGCACGACCAAGGTGCAGGATGAAAGGGCAACTCGAGGCCGAGAGCAGCAGGAGCAGCCAACGGCTGCTGCTTACCCGACCAGGGCAGCTCTTCGGGAGACTCGGCAACGACTCGAGATGGCAGCAAAAAAAGCTAATTGATTCGAACAGCAGCTGGATTTACAACCAAAAAAAAACCGAGGGGCCCCAGTCAACAGACCAATGGCATAAACCGATCGCGACTTTAGAGCTTCAGCAGATGAGGACTGGCTACCCTGGACCTAGGGAGAGACTGCTCCTCCCCTCCCTCCCTCAAGGCAGGCCAAGCCTCTCCACAGGAAATAGCACTACTGCAGAGCAGCTTCCTCCTAGGGTATGGCATGTGACTTGATGAGACTGAGGCTTTAGGAGGTTTGTTCGACAACATGCATAAGCCACACATGTAAGCATACGGGAGTGCAAGCTTGTGCGTGCACACAAGAGAGTTCAGCACTCGACAGCCCTTCGAGGGCACCCAGGGACTGCCTAAATCACAAGCAAGCCGGAGTACAGACGTGGGACGGGGGGGGGGGGGGGGGGCATCTCTGGCGCTGGCCAGCTGGTCCAGCATAGCAGACGAGCAGTTCCAGACAGAGGCAGGATATCGGGATGAGACCACGAAGGCAACAGATGTGGCTGAAACAGCATGACTCGGTGCATGGTAAAAAAGGCATCTCAGCATGCTCAGGTCGAGTGCTTGAGCATGGGCCAGCCTGCTTCCTGGTAACCTGTAGGGCGCAGCCCAATCGCAGCATTGCACCCGGGTTCCATACAGTAATTAATCACGGATCTGGTGGCAAGCAACTGTACATCCGGACCGGGCTAGGGCTGGGATAACCAGACAGGGAGCCTGAGAAGGAACTCCACTGCATGCACGGTCCCCAACTTTCGGCAGAAGGCCAGAGCAATACCCACTACCCCCCCCCCCCAGTCGGCCATCTGTCTCCTCCCCTCCCTGTAAGCTCATCAATCCAATCGGTGATTTGATGTCGGGCACCCTTAGAGTAAGGTGCCAAAAGGCGTTGGCAGCAGCTCTGGGGTTGAGTCAGACCTAGCCGTGAACTCCCTGCTAAGCTGATGCAAGCCGGCTTATTATTGACGTCTGGCTCTTTAGCCAACTCCAGCTGGCTGGGCTACTGGGCATAATGCGATTGGCTTGTAACAGAAGCCGAAGTCGGTAGCCTCCCACAGAACCAGCTGTGGCATAGGGGTGTGCAATAATGAGCTACAGGTCGACCCTTCAGTAATGCTCAGACGAGCTACTAGCAGGCAAAGAGCCCAGCTAAATTGTTCCCACACTAGAGAACCAGCAGCAGCAGCAGCAACAGCCGGCAGCAGCTTTAGTAGAGCTCCGGGCAGGCAGCTCGGATCAGGTGGCAGTGATGATGATGATATGGTCTCTCTCAGAAGGCAAGGCAGCTCACCAATCTCCTGCAAATCACCTCGTCCGGCTCATTGGTGGTCTGTTAGCTTGGCAAGGACCATTGCTTAGTGCCTGGGGTGCACGCAGCCCAGAGACAATGCCAGCAGAGGCACAGTGCACTGTGTGCAAAGGCACTGATTGGCTACCGACTATGGGTCATGGCAAAAACAAAAAACTAAAACACGGTTGACCCTCGATACCAGACCAGGGAACTAACGACAAGACAGGCCAGCCATTCTCACATGCAGAAGAAGCCGGCCTGTGCTGGACGGCTGCAGCGCTGAAGGTAGAGCTGCAGGTAGAGGCTAGCTCGCGCTCCTCTCGAAACTGCTAACAGACATCATGCACACAACAAACTGACCGACTGACCACTCACCGGCTGCGAGTAGGGCGCTGCGGCTGAGCCCTGGGCAGATCGGCTGCTGCCGCCGCCGGCTTTGTGCTGCATCGAGCCGCCACCAAGATGCACCACTTCGACGATTGGTGACGGCGAGCGACTCGACGCGCCTCGCTGCCGCAGACTGCTGCAGCCGCCATCGCTGTCGCCACTGGCGGCCGAGCTGGGCGGCGTTGGCGGAAGGCTGTCGCTGAACTCATCTGCAACGGCAGGGCAATAGAAGAGGGGGTGCTGCTGTACGGCAGCTACAAGGGCGCCACTGACTAAACGAGAGGACTGACGAAGGCCTGTGCAAAAGCTTCCTACCGGATGCAGCCGTGGCCCAGGACAAGAGAAAGCACGCCAGCCAAAGAGCAGCCGAGAGAGAGAGAGAGAGAGGAGAGAGAGAGAGAGAGAGAGAGAGAGAGACAGAGAGAGACAGAGAGAGAGACAGAGACAGGGAGAGAGAGAGAGAGAGAGAGAGAGAGAGAGAGAGAGAGAGACAGAGGTCGAAATCTCACAGAAAGCCAGGCTGCCGCTGTGTGCAAACCAGAGCTTCGGCACACGCGCCGTCCAGAATGAAGCTGCCAGCCAGCTGTATGGTCATCGGGTCCACCGCCCCCTCCGACATTGGCTGCAGGCTCTGTCTCGTGTACTTTCGGCTCCTGGCAGAGCTCTCGTTGCACTTTTTCCGAGGCGCAAACTGAGGCCTACCCCAATGATCAAGTCAATGAGGAGAGCCACATTCAAGCATGATCGGGTGGTGGCAAATAATGTGCCGGGTTAAGCCTAACCGTCAAGATTCCATTTGCAGCAAATGTAAAGTGCCTAGAGAGAGATTGAGTTCTCTGAGGGCACTTTATCAAGTGCATTATTATCATTATTATTATTATTATTAAGAGGTGGCAACTCACCAGACAAGCCCTTTCCGGGACGGTCCTGAGGGAGGAGGTGGGAAGGAGCTAGCTGCACAACCTTGGTTATGCCTCAGCAAGCAAGCACGTCGAGTGCAACGAAGAGCAGCAGCCCCAGCACATCAACCTAGGGACCACTCCAGTGGCATATCGGCAGTGCCATCACAGCCGACTAATTGGCTTGCAATCAACAGCAGATGAACGATGGACCGCAGAGGATCTTGTTGAACTCGTGGCACTTGCATGATGTTGAGCAGAGCACTTCTAAGCATCTGCATAGTGCAGCCTGAACTGGGGGAGGGGAGAGAGGAGGGTGGATAACACCGATTAGTTTTTGTTTCTAAACTATGCTGCGTTGTGTTAAAACTGGTGTGCTACATTCAAACTGCTGACACACTTTTTGCCAGCAAGTATAAATGCCAAGCCATATTCCGTGGTAAATGGCTGAGACAGTGCCGATGAGCGTGCAACTGCTGGCTGGCTGGCCGCTGGTGCCACCATTGATTTGAGCCGAGCAAAGGGCTCACCCATTGATTCGCATGTGCTGTTCAGAGGACTGCCTGGACCGGCCAGGGTGCAGGCAGCAGGCTCCAGCTTTATGCTGACTCTTGTCAGCTGCTGGCACCCGGCTTCCGCAGGCTTCGTGAGCAAGGCAGCTGCAGCCGACCTCGGCTGCTTGCGCTGCTGCTGCATCTGCTGCGCAGCGGCGGCTGCAGCAGTGAGCACCACCATCGCTGCAGTTGCTGCCGTCGGCTGCTGCGGTCTTAGGAGGCTCTGCAAAAGAGTAACCAGGCGAGAGGGGGTCAGAGCTGGCGACTCGGCAGAGCCAGCAGCAGCAGCAGCAGCTCATGGTCAGCCAACTTACTCGGTACGGCATGAGTGAACCTTTGCTGGCCCCACAGGCCTAACAAGTTGAGGGGGGTTGGCCCTGGCCCCCTTGGACAATGCGAAGGGGCGTGTCAGACAGCGATCTGTGGAGGCATCTCCAGCCTACCTACACATGCATGCAAGGTCAAAGCCTACCTCTGGCTGGCCTGAAAACTGCAGGTCTTTCGGGTCCTGCTCACCGAGGCCAATTGAGCGACAAGCATAAGGCCGATCGGCTGAGTCACCACACAAGCAGCAAAAACGGCGCCACCGAGCGGAGGGAAACAAAGCTGAAGAAGAATGCAGATGATGAAGTCTTAGATATAATCTTAAAAATCCAGCCAGCACATACATGCTTAGCCAATCAGCTTCACAATAAGACTCCAGCTTCGGAGAATGAGAGACCCCACTCACCACAGCAACAGTAAGGCTTTGAAGATCGCTCGATGGACAGTATTGCAAGCCTACAGCCTACACGTACTGTAGATAGCCGCAAAGGCTCTTCTGCCGCTTTACAAAATGAGGTTGTTAAATCAGCTAATATATATACAGGCCGAGCACCTTAAGCTAGAACTTGAGCAAAGGCAACAGCATTTAATTATTCTGCAATCAGCACCTCAATCCTTGTTTTGAGAACACGGTTGCCTAGGTAATTGACAGTCGTGGAGTATTCTCCTTCGTGTGGAGCAGCTTTCAAAAGGATCATCTAGCTGAAGAATTACGAAAGAGACTAGTTCACATACTTGCAGCTTAGGATCTTATCCAGAATCAGTGTTTTGGGTATAACCTTTTCAAAGAGAATAGCTCTTCGAAAGATATTGAGAAGGACTCGTAATTGGTATACCTGTATGCACTAATGTACCCACGACCCTGAATAGCAATACTTGGCGCACTCAATTATACAATATGGATTGAGCACAAGCGATTGGCACTGTATCGCTAAACGCGGTGGAAAAAAAGGGAGCAGCACAGAGCAGTCGTTAGATGGGAGAGCGAGAAAGAAGGTGATGCTTGCAACAGTAGCTCACCAGTGGTTGACTGGCCCGCCTTGCCTCAAAGACCACAGGCTCTGTCTTTATAGCAACCAATGGACTTTCACTAGATGCAGGCTGGCAGATGGGTAAGTCAGGAGTGCCGACTGAAACTTGGCTCTCCTCGCCAGCCGCTACAGCATCATCAAGCGATGGGACTGCTGAAGATGTGCCGCCCGACATGGAGTAGCTGTGTTCAGAGTGCACGCGTGGAGATCGAGCAGCTTCCGACATCATCCTGTCGTTTAAAACCGGGTCGTCCTGGCCTAGCACAGTGAACGAGTCCAGCCAGTCCGGTGCAAGACAGTCGTAGTCCTCCTGCAAGATTGAGTGCAACTGCTGCAAGCCATCGTCTTGGCTAGCGATCTGGCTACATAAATCACTTTTTAAAATTGGTAAGGCTAAACCTGGCGGCAACATTAGCATGAAGTAGAGTAGTAGACTGCCGGGAAACAAGCTACATCCTAAATATGTCAAGCTAGCTGCTGCGATAAATGGGTTTAAGGTAGAGCCAGAAGAAAAGGTTGAGTGCCTCCTCCCCCAGGCTCGGATAACAGGCAAGGTTAGAGCAAACAGCTAGGGGCCACACCCGTGGCACTTGCCATGACCCAGCCGATCCTGATCTGCTGGTGCGACTGGCTAGCATTGAAGCAATGTCAACAGCTCGAACGAATGGGTCGCACGAGTACAGGCCGAGAATTCAGCCCCGCGGTTCAGCGGCCCTCCGTGACGCAAGGAACTGGCGTCACCAGCCAATGCTGCTGCGATCGCTAGATGAAAAGACCTTTGTTCCGGCAGTGGCAGTGGACACACGGGAACGACGTAAGTGCCGGTCGGCGTCTTTGGCGCCGGTTTATTTGCATAAAAACTGGGTGGATTACAAAAGCAGCTATGCTAATAAGCGAGAAACAGCGAGAGACGTCTGCTTTCGCCAATACTGAGGTACGCTATTTTCGGAGCAGCAATAGCTGGAAAATGTTTGCACTCATACAGTCGACCATGCAATGTACAGAGAGCACTTCGACCCTATACTGCCCCACCAATCAAAACAAGATATGCAAGGCGGACGAGACCAATCTTGGGCCATCTTAAGAGTCATATAGCCGTGGCCGGATCATCGATCTAGTTTACCGACCGCCGCCGTTGGAGACCTTGCAAAACAGCCGCAGTCGCATCCAAAAACCAACATTCAATTCTGAGGAAGCAGACGCAAGGAAACGTAAGAATGAGTGTAGCTGACACAGCGACGAGATAAACAATAGCCACGATACACTTTGGCTTTCACGCAGGGAGATTTTGAGCAGCAGCAATAGCAGCAGCAATAGCAGCAGCTGCAGCGGTGAGCCCGGCCTTCGATTTGAATGACCGGCTCAGCTGAACGGCCGAGGGAGAAGAAACTAGAGTCCATTGATTGCATAAACATCAAGCCATACGGTACCTACAACTACTGCCTCAACATCACTTATTTAAAATTCGGGTCCGCCAAGGCCATATGTGGGCTGCGAAAATCGCTCAGCCGAGAGGTAACATATGGTGAATCCGAAAACCGGAGCAAGCAAAATTCACACCTGCCGAGGGGCGTTGAAAACATCGTCATCGGGTAGATCCTGAAAGTTGCAAGCCTCGTCCATTTCGCAAAGCCGGTCAGGGATTCCGAAAGTATCCATAGTGTGGGAGGGGTCCCGTTGTCCGACGAATTCTTATCCTCATGCAGCGCAGGCTGACACAGATGTGACTCCCGGTACCACCCCAGTACGCTGGCGTAGTGATCTGGTCACATGACCGTACTTTGAAAGAAGTAATAATAGAATCTTTAAAATATCATTAAATTGTATAAATAAAAATCTAATAATTTAAATTACATAATAAGTGAAAATCTAATAAACTGGGATATACGAAGGCAAATGAAACAGGAGAGACAAGTCTCATTGACCTCGAGGTCAGTGAAAGCCCTCCAACCGCCTCCGGCCCGGCCTTAGTGGCGGCGCGTCGTATTCGCATTTACATACATTGTTTGCTCTAACGCAGTAGAAAATTAAGTTTAGTAGTTGATTGCTACCGGCTGCCTCAGATTCGTTGCCTCGCCACTATCTCCTAATATACGTCGTCGGCTGAGCAGACGGCGAATTTCAGCTTAGCTCATGGGTGGGACTGTCATGCCACCTTGTTCCTAACAGCGATAGGCGAGTGGTTTGGGAACAGAGGACCCCCGACCCGAATCCGTCACGAGTGACTCGAAGGCCTGGAATTCTGGATACGCAGGAGCTTGTTTCACTGGTCAGCTTTCTCACAGCCTCGACATCGCATCCTCCGTTACTCTTACTGCACTCGGAGAAACACGCTCTGTCGCCTGTGCTTTCTCTGGCGGCGGGCCGGATGTGTCGCTGGCGTGAGTCTAAACCGAGAAAGACAGCAGCGTTTAAAATACTACCGTCTAACACTGGTAGCGTCGGCTGCGTGTGAATGCCTGGAGATTCGCGGCGAGATACTGTGCTTGCTGTTCGGACAGGGTACTGAAGTTGCTGCTGCTTCGTGCCGCTAGCATTGACGTCCGACGTAAGTGCTGCAGTGTGACACGTTAGAATTACCTAACCGTGGGTTTCCAATGCCCCTCTTGGAAATATGCATGTGAACCTTTAAAAATGTCACAGTCTCGCTGGCGGAAGAACTGCACTTGGACATCCTGGGGGCTGTCCTTTTGGATTTCCATCTCCAGGAAGTTGTCATATTTACTGCACCATAGCATCAGGTGAAGCGAACCTGGTTGGATCTTGGAAAATCTATATGCATCTTCGAAAATCTATATGCAACTTCGATAACATATATGCATATGTACAGAATTTCTAGAAATTTTCGTTTAAGGTGGACAGTCACTGAGCTTCTCCGTGGCTTATTTAGCTCACAGAGGAGGAGCGTGAATGCATTGCGCACACTTTGCCGTGCCTTGATGAGACACTACCAGCTGGCGACCGGGAGGCAGTGGTTTTGATACCGATCGTCTTGCACGAATCGTTTCTCGTTTCTCCCTTTCACTCTGCCACTCTTCCAGTGGGACCTTTCTTTCTTGCAATTGTAGTTGGTTGGAGTCTTGCTAACGTTGTCCGGCAGACCGAGGGCAAGGCTTGCGCGCTCGAGTGCAGCACCATTGCCGAGTAGTTAAATAGCTTTGGCCACGACAACCGAGTGCCTCGGGGCTGTGCTGATGCCTCTCTGGTGTAGTCACTCGAATATCGATAAAAGCATGCAGACATCTGGCACTTGCGAAACCTCTGTTGCATTTCTGAAGCTGCAGCTGGAACTCCGTCCTGCATAGTGCACATCCATTGCAGAAATGATAGGACACGACGGCTTGCAAGTAAAGGCGAGAGTTGAATTAACTTATGCTTCTTTCTGCTACACCCCTTCCACTGGTTTCGTTCATACTCCCTGCTCACTCTAGGTGCAACTGAAGGATCACCACCTGCTTCTGCTTCTACAGGAGGTGCTCGTTTAGCTGCAAATACGATGTGCAATATAATTTGATGTTGTGATTATTTGCCGTGCCACATGCTAGACAAAAGATACACTAAGAACTTATATGTGGCACGTGGAGAGCTGCAGCTGACCAAAATCTTGTGCAGAAGTGTGTGAGGGCTGCTATGCTAAGTCACTGTCGAGTCACTGTGCTCGAGTACGCTGATAAATCAACTTGGTAGTGCTGCATTCAGGCTTACCATGACATAAGGAGAGATTACAATAAATATTAAGTGTACTCTTAATGATGAACGATGCCTGTAGTTGAAAGAATTTGACTGAGCTACAGCAAACTATATTTGTATTATCAGATGCAGACCTTATTGGAGCCTATGTCTACATGTGCAGGCTTGTGGTAGAACACTGGCGAAAGCTGCTCATAGTTTAATGTGCAGCAAACTGTCATATGCACGGGCCACCACCTATTATCTTACAGCATGAGCACTGGCCAGCAAAGATATTAACCATGAATGAGCTACAAATTCAAAAGTACTGTATGTATAATCATAAACCTGGAGCAAGTATGCAAGAATGTCAATTGCTGACACAAATTCTGATGGTGATTCGATTGCTGAGAGCGACCTATGCAATAAGGCACTTACAGTTCGTACAAACCTCTGCAACCAGGCTTGTTTGTGTATCTCCATCTGTAGCTCCACAAACACTGGGTGTGTGCTAAGCATGAGGGTTTTTATAGCACACTCAGAGCTTAAGCGGCTTACAGTATGCATACGGCAGCCAACAGACAGCTCCAGCTCGCGCAACATATAGAATGTGTATAGGAAGCATAGCTGAGTTAGAAGAACAGCTGATGTAGGGAGTAGCATGAAAGTAGCAGTTGAGGACTTCTGGACACAATATGCCACTGTCTTTCGTGACCATCGCAGTTGCCAAAGTAAACCACTTCTCACCGACCTGTAGAGTTATGTCTAGCTTGATTGGGGAGTAGTTCTGATAGGCTGGAGCAAGACAATGAAGGCACTTAAAAGTCACAGACAAAACCTTGACGTCGGTGCGCTGCTTGATGGGAAACCAGTGCACCTGCTGTTCTGACAAGCCGCTTAGTTATTCCTGGAACAAACCTCAAATCCATTAGTAACCGGGCCTTTAGTTTGTATGCTCACAATCCCCGGAACTCACTACCGACTGACGTCGCAACATCCTCAGACTTGACGACACTTAAAATAAAAGCTAAAAATTAAACCTGTTCCTCACAGCATTTGCTGGGTCTGCATGAACTGTTTTTGTGTGCTTGTGTGTGCTAACACTCTACTTGTTATCACTAACCGTATTGACAAGCTTCCCTTACAGACTATGTACAGTTCCAAGAGGGAGATTTAGTTCTTTGAGATGCCTAATCGCCAAGCGGATGTTTTTCGGAAGCTGAAATTATACTGTGGCATGAATTTTAGCAATTCACTTGAGAAGCTCTTTGGCCATTTCTTGGTAATAAATTTGATGCATGCTTGAGAAAAAACTGTTCAGCCTTTTCCACAGGAATGTGAGTACAGTTCTCAGATTGCATGAACCCGATGTTACTGTGTTGACAGCTTTGACTGGAGACGTCACCTAGTTGTATGATGCAAACAGCCGTATCGGCAGGTAGTCAGTGAGCTTCTGAATATGGTTAGCTCTGATTGCTGAAGTATTGAATCCTTCAACATGAACAGGGGAGGAGCAATAGGCAATTTCATCGAATCTTGGTCAGATTTATCAAAGGTGCAACAATTATTTCAATCAAACATGCATCTGGTATAAGTACCTTAACAACTCTCATCAGTGCCTATGCATAACTGCTAATGGTATCGTCCCTAGCCAATAGATGTAATCTGTAAGCAATAAACCAATGCTACTGACATTGTAGCATACCCCAAAGTAATTCCAGAATTGGGGGTAATTTTCAATCAATGGGTGCTAGCTATTCATTTATTGCCTAGCATGAGCTCAGGAACCAGAGCAGGCATATACTGCTTATTGAGCAATTTTGTTATGGTGGTTTTATCAGCAGCAGCAGCAGTGTCGTTCTTACTAGCCAGGATCCGGCGTTGGGTGCTTGCAGTACCTGTAACATGCACAGTACCAGATTGCTGCCGGGACAAACTTTTCGAAGGGCATCACAGTTGTCGTTCGTGAAGAATATTATCTTCCCTATCACTTGTGGTTTGTGTTTCTGTGTGCATGATTCAGCTCACTGGGAGCTCTGGCACACTGCCTGTGCAGACAGACCGGTAGTGCCTTAAATCACCCCAGGGTTTAATAGCTGGTGTCTGTTGCCTATGGGAGGGGCCTGCCCAGCTGTGGCCTGGTGGCTGTGGTTAGTCCACAGGCCGGCTTTATCCTCCCTCTAACCCACGGGGATAAGCTGTGACTGGGAGGGAGTGAGAGGACAGGGGACGTCAGTGCAGGAGAGAACAGTTGTGTTTGGGGAGCGCTGCTGGGGCCTGCGAAAATATAGGCTCCTGTGAGCCAGTTTCGGTGTTCTGCCTACGCCTGGCCTGCGTACATACTCAGTTGAGAGAGCATTGTTTAATCTACATCACTCTCAGACCAAAGCAGCACACCACAAATGAATTGCAAATGAAAGTATTATTAGTCCGTACAGACGCAGTCATCTTCACGATTCATGCAAGGCTACACCACATTGTAAATAACTGGCAGCAAAGAGTCTTGCAGATCAAATGCCTCTTCAAGTGCTGTCTGCGCTGTGTATTAGGTAACTACAACCCCTGAGGTATGCCAGCAAATTCTCTGTTTGTGTGTGTGTGTGTGTGTGCTCGTGTGCTCGTGTGCTCGTGTGCTCGTGTGCTCGTGTGCTCGTGTGCTCGTGTGCTCGTGTGCTCGTGTGCTCGTGTGCTCGTGTGCTCGTGTGCTCGTGTGCTCGTGTGCTCGTGTGCTCGTGTGCTCGTGTGCTCGTGTGCTCGTGTGCTCGTGTGCTCGTGTGCGCGTGTGCGCGTGCATGCGTGCGTGTGTGTGTGTGTGTGTGTGTGTGTGTGTGTGTGTGTGTGTGTGTGTGTGTGTGTGTGTGTGTGTGTGTGTCATAAACATGAATGCAAGGAGGTCAGGCTGATCCGCATTCCCAGTGTCAGGAAACAAATCCACGTTCTGCTGACTACTGATCTTCGTAGTGGGCATGCCGAACAAAAGATAAACTATGAATAATAAAAGCATTGCCTGTAGTGGCTCGACAAGCATGGTATCGTTGCTATTAGCTGCCTTACCCTTTGCAGCAGACAGATGAACATCTCCGGCAGGCTACGACTATTCCTCCCAGCACACTTTATAGGACTGGGCTTAGAGCATATGCAAAACAGGATGTCATGCTAGGGATAACCCCTAACAAAAGATATGAGCATCCCTCACGATTTTAGAAGCATCTCTCACTCTCGTTAAACTTGTCGTTAAGCACATGCACCAACTGGTGACAATATTTTATATTCAGCAGCTTGTATCGATCTGTTCCACTAATGACCTACCTTTCTGGGTCTTTGGCCATAATCTGGGCCAAGCGCCAAGTTATGTGTTAGTGAAAGGGAATGGCTTGAAGCAAACAGAGGTCGTTGAAATAGTGTTTCATCTCTTCGCGGACATCTTAAACTTAAGAGCAGCTGCTGCTTTAATAGGAAAACTGTGCTGCTCCTTCAAACTGGCATGCAAAGGTTATGTGCTGTAATGTGCATATTTTTGGATCTGCTCGTGCAATGAACAAGCTTAATAATAGCAATAATAACAATAATACACTTGATAAAGCACCCTCGGAGAACTCAATCTTTTTCTAGGCGCTTTACATTTTTATGTCACCAATGCTTAGACTCTACTCTTGAAAGGTGCTGCACAGTTGGCTAGCTTATCGCGGGTACATTATGTTATCTTATCTGATTTACTTGGCCCCTCGGGTCCATAGCAGTATGTGCTTCAAGGTCAATGTCAGTGGCATGAGCTAAGCCACAAAGTTAGCATTCTGCATTATGCTAACGCCTGCTTCCTAAATACATTGTGCTGGAAACTGTGTGCAGTCTAACCCAGAAACGAACGCTGCTAAATAATGCAGTGCCGGTAGCCAAGCAAGTACTCATAAGCATGTCGAAGGCCAAAACTGATTATACACCAAGATGCTGTCAGTGCATAACACTTCAGCTTATATGCTGGCTAGAATGGGTGTGCATGCATTCAAGCTGCCTTGCATAACTGCTGTACAATACAGAGAAGGTTGTGCGAAATGCTTGGGTAGCACCTTCAAAGGCCCTGGGGCAGATGCAGATACCACTAAACAAGAGCACTGAAACCAACCGCAGCCAGCATGTTGGTCTGCAACATACAAAATTGTGCATAGTCAGTAAGTAAGGTAGTCGGGTGATCAGAGAGCCTGGTTTATGTAGTGGCTGAAGAGCCTGATTGGCTGTCACCAAACTTGCTGTGGTCAACAAACGATTGCCTGCTGCATAACTCGAACCCACTACCTGGGTCGTGAAGTTCGAGTACCTTATCCCTGGGCTAAGACCAGAGGCATAAATGATAGCTACCTTGACTTCGTCCTTCTCTCCTCTATGAGAGGTCCTGGGCACTCTCACGTGACCTTGGATGCAGCCCAGATACTTTGCAGCCATTAGCTGGCCTCCATCTCCTCAAAGACAGACTGCCTCAGTGGCCAACTGGCTCAACTTCTTCACCAATTTCGCTGGGACCCGTGAGCAACGAACACAGATTCATAGATACTTGTCATGCTCTTGCTTTTAATGCATCTACTTAGGACAGCATTTAGAAGGTCCCTGTGATTCGTCCTTTACGTGCTTATGCCTGCTGACACTGTTGCCGTCTCCAATGACTGGCTCAGGCAGATGAGTTCCTCCTCGGTAGAATGAAAAGGATACCACTCTGGACTATTAAGCGCTCGTGACTAATGAAGTCCAGTGAGTGAACTTCGCACTCTAATGACATTTATCAAAGAAGTATGTTAAAAAGCATTACCAATTATAATCACGCTAATAGCAGTAAGCGATGCAATTGCATTTACTCTTATAATTAGAATTGTTGTATACAATTTTTTACAAAGTTTTAGATGCAGTGAAGTGGAATGAAGTGAAGGTTAGCTGATAAAACAGGAAAATTTATATACAGCGGCAGCCGAGCCTTGGCGGCAATCTTCCCCTCTTGCAGTGACTAGACCAGCCAGTGCAGTGACCAGACCAGCTGATCATGGTCCAAAGAGAGCTGCTGCGATTATGTCTTCGCAATGTATGCAGGCAAAGTCAGAAGTCGCGCCAAAAATTGGTTAATCTCAATAGATACGGCGCTCGTAAGTCTGCCTATCGTGTCTATCGCGTATACGGTCCGCAGTATTCGGCGAGCAAGCTGCAAGCTACTAATTGCGCCGTTTTTCGCTACTTCGATCTTGATGATTTTACGAATTTTCACTCGGCAGGAATGACGCCTTTAGTAGCAGCATAAGACATTTTCGAAGGAAAGCTATCTGCCGCTTCCGTCGTTTGTAGCTGCAAGCAAATGTATGAATACTCACTATTTCCAAAATAGTGTAGCCGTTCGAACGGAGCTAGCCCACTCGCTGTGCGTCTGTTACGTGACGCTCTGGAGTGTCTCCAACTCAGTAGTCGGGCTCAAAAGTATAACATGCTGTGCTTGTTAACGGAACATACCTTCAACAAAGAGGGCTGCTACTCGCCTCTCAGGAAACGTTGCAAAGACATGGAGACCATCCACTTTGGAGAGTGCTGCATATATGCACAATAGATCTCTGTACCCGCGCATCATGCGGCAGTTGAATGTTTGCTTGTTGAATTTTCGCTAAGTAACGGCGTTCGTTTATTTTTTCAGACAGTGAACTCCGTTAAGCAGTATAGACTTTTATAAATAATCTGTTCAAACAAATACACGTATCAACCCCTCATAAGTTCAACTTATGCATGTGTGTGTGTGTGTTCGTTCGTACGTGTGTGCGTGCGTGTGTATTGGTGGGTGTGTGTGCGCGCACGCGCGTGTGCGTGTGCGTGAGTGCGCGCGCTTGTGTGTGTACACGCACTAAGTGATAAGCAGGCCTGAGCAATAGAATTAATTGACCCAAAAGTGAGTGACAGAGCATTGAAGTCACTACACTGCTTCAGGGAGAGCCAGAGAAGGTTGGAAAGTATTGATGACCCTTATTGTATTTATTAACGTATCTAGGTTATAAACGCACGTGTGAACAGGTTTTTTCAAATTCATTCAGTGTGTCAGTCTGGACAATCTGAATGACAAAGCAGGTGTTTAATGCCTAGCAAGTGTTAAGAAAATGAGTTGACTTTTCCCGAGAACTGACGGCAGAATTTATATTAGTCGCAGTTAATCTACTATCAGTGAATGTTTAGGTCTGGATAAGGTAAATACAGCCCTATAGAAAGTGCATTTTTGCAGCTATCTATTATACGGGGCGTTTTAAGATCTACTGCACCAAGAGATGCACTGATGAGCACGATTCCTATGGATCCATTAAACTAAAATCGATGAGAAAATAAATGCTGGAGAAAAAATAAAAATGTTCTGCCTATTGCAGTTAATCAGCTGGACACTTTTTCTTGAGAGGGAGCGGCACTTGCTAATGTAGCTTATGCAAACGTGTGTTTGGGTGCTTAAATGCAACCTTCGAGAAACGCGTGCTATGCACCTCTGCAGGAAAACCATGAAGCATTTTATTGAAAAGCTTGCATTATGCCTAAACTGTGCAGCAACTTTCTGTATTATTTAGCAAGTAGAGATGACGCGAAAAACTAAATCCTCTTAAGTCACTCGCTTGTCTATGCTTAGTTTGAAAAAAATGCGCTAGTCTGTTAATGCGGCCCGCGGCTTCATTTGGACTGAATACACACTGACGTAGCTGGACGTAAAGCTTAAGGAATCGCGTATCTTCAAACAGTCAAGTTCGCACAGGCACGTCAGCTAAGAAATTCTGATTTTATTAATTCATCGGGGATTAATTTGGTAATTTTGAATTCAAACGCAATGCAGGAAGGCATCAATGCACAGGATACTGGTTTCTTATTTCCTGGATGAAAACATTTCAGCTCTCCCCAAAGCTTAAACTGTACTGCTAAAAAAGGCGGGCAGGAAACATTCACGTGATAGGTCATTCTTTCCGTGGATATTATGTTATCACCAAATGCACTTTACTAGCTCATGCCAGGGAAAAGTCTCACGGGAAATGTCGTGTTGCTTCTGCTTCTTTCGCTCGGTCTCTCTTCCGGCTCGCTGATGCTGGGTAGGACGGGAATCTTCTTTCAACTTTCGCAGCACGCCGTTCAGCGGTGGTCTCTCCGACCTGTTGCTGCTGCCGCCTATGACCAATGGCTTCAGATTCGTGAACTGTTCGTGCTGTTGCTTCTCCCGCAGACTCTCCAACCCGGTGGTGCCACTGAGAATGGCTCCTCCTTTCAGACTGTGCAGCACGCCGAAATGGTCGGGTGAGAGAACAGAGGAAGGGCGGCGGGGAGGTGACCACTGTTTCTGCTCAGTCATCTTTTCGCGGGTGGCTGCGAATGTGCGGACGCAGCACAGCTTTTATCACAGCGGTGGCATATTTTAAACAACATGCGCGCACACTTCCGGTGCGCCAATTAGGGCCAGACGGAATTCGCGCGACGCAAAGATTTCATGAACTATGGCCCAAAGTGCAGATTAACCACGCGAATCTGCTGACGCCCAATCTAATGTCGAAAAACGTCACCTTGTAGGCAGCCATTGCTTCCTTGTTTTAGTTTAAGTTGCCACAGTTGAACAAGTTGACACGAAAGGCAGTTGCCAGCTGTACAAAATAAACCCGATAGACCCCCTCCTCGTTATAGAGCTTATAAATGTTTCCTATAAAAAGATTTATCTCCAATAAGGTGCCAATCAAATTTCGTATCGTTATCAATTTTATTATTACAGAATCAAAAATGCCGGAGCTGCATCTACCGCCTCCAAAGCAGCTCGGCGAGTAAATTTCACGAATGACTGATAATGTAATGTTATGACCGTAATGCTTGATATCCGCATGTCCCTGATGTCTGTTGAACGAAAGCGCTTGCCCACGGCCAAACAAGCGGCCGATAGATGCGCCGAGTTTCAGGCAAACGTTTGGCAAGCAGTAGAAAATAATGGAAGAAGCTTTCTGTAAAATCTTGAAGCGTTTAATGTCACGCTCACTCATGCGACATGCTCGGCACACCTGCGCAAAGCCGTGCTGCGGCAGATTTCCTCCTTCAGCGCAAAGTGCTGAACTAGCTCGAACGCCTTCTAATGAGTCTTTATAAGAACGCTGCAAGCACAGCTAATGATAGTTCGACCTGGACTTCTCGTTATACTCGCGCTGCCCGAGATTGCCAGCCGCCCCCGTCTTGACGCGGAGGTGTGCACTCGCTTGTGGCTGCACAGAATGTGTACCAAAAGCGACTGCATAGAAGAACCGTGCCAGACTTTGTTTCGTGAGGCTGAGAGCGCGAGCGAGGCCGAGCCATGGAAAACTTTGAAAATTGGGCCGCCGCCATTTTCCCGGCCGCCGCATGTTTTTCGCGACCGGATGCGCCGCAGCCGCCCGTCGGTGGTTTCGGTGTCGAAGTCCAGGCAGAGCGGCGCGTCGCGGCTTCGAGCCCGCGGCCACCGATACGAGACGGCACTCTCTTGCCGCGCGGCAGCGCGGCAGGATTCACGGCCGACGGAGGCTGCCGGGACCATCGAGATCGAGCGGCGGCGGCGGCTTGCAGACTGGTGCGCTATTCGAACGGCAGCGCTCTCCGCTGCGGCAGGCGCGGCTCGGCTGCTCGCTCGTTGACGCGCCTGCTACCTCCACCGCGTCGAGGGCCTGCAAGCGTCTATTTGTTCTAAGAAATGCTCATCCTAATAGCCATGCGTACATAGATAGCCAACCGCTTCGGATTCAGAGAGACAGAGAAACGGGCAAAACGGAACGGAGACACGGACTAACAGATGGTGGTCGCCCCTAGACAGATCGCTGACCTGTTCCGACCGCTCCGACCGTAGCACAGGGGATTAGCGTCGCGGATCCTCTGAGACCCAAGGCCCCGGTTTCATATCCTGGTGACAGAAGGAGTGTTCGCCGCCGACGTCCAGAAATTTCGCTACTAGGACCTTAGCCCAGGGGCAAGGTGCTCGTTCTTCACGACCCAGGTCGTGCGTTCGAGTCCGGCAGCTAGCGTTCCCGTTCTGATCACTGTTAAAGGTCGTTATTGCCGCGAAGGGTCTTCCGCCACTACATAAATCACGCTGCGAAATCAGCTGACTGCAAGCATCAGCCTACCGAGCGAACGTGTGCATTTGTGGAAAGAACTCAGCTGAAATGGCGTCTTCAAAACGTCATTGCTAGAGCACAGGCCTTGCGAAACGTGTCCTCGCCTGTTCATTGGGCCATACAACTGTGTTTGCATTTCCTCACTGTCTCTCTCTCTCTCTCTCTCTCTCTCTCTCTCTCTCTCTCTCTCTCTCTCTCTCTCTCTCTCTCTCTCTCTCTCTCTCTCTCTCTCTCTCTCTCTCTCTGTCTCTGTCTCTGTCTCTCTCTCTCTCTCCTCTCTCTGTCTGTCTTTCTCTCTCTCTCTTCCTCTCGGCCTGTCGGCCTCTGTCTCGGCCTCTGTCTCTGTATCTGTCTCTGTCTCTGTCTCTGTCTCTGTCTCTGTCTCTGTCTCTGTCTCTGTCTCTGTCTCTGTCTCTGCCTCCGCCTCTGCCTCCGCCTCAGTTTCTGTCTCTGTCTCTGTCTCTGCCTCTGTCTCTCTGTCTCTGTCTGTCTCTCTATCTGTCTGTCTGTCTGCCTCTGTCTCTCTGTCTGTCTGTCTGTCTGTCTGTCTGCCTCAGTCTCTCTGTCTCTGTCTCTAATCATTCAGCTGTTTGAGATAGGGACGTAATGGCTCGGCAGGATGTTTTAACTCAGTGCGAAATCTCGCTCTCTGGTAGCAGCGACTGAGCCCGAGGCAGCAGGCTTGAGCGTCTACGAAGCGCTCGCAGGAATATTCAACTCCGCAGCCAAGTGAAACGGATAAACGAGCGGCATCATTCAAAAGCCGATAAAAGGCGATGCGACAAATATCATTTATAGCGCAAGCCATTTTCCTCAAGTTATTAGCTATCGGTTTCTGCCTGCTATAGCTGACCACTCATTGGCTTGCCACGCGATGCGAGTGTGCTAGAAATTGAGGTTGGCGGTATGTTGCATCAGATTTTACCTTTGCGAATACCCAGAGACGGCGTTGGCGCGAAAGAAGCAAATATTCTGCATATGAGCTAGAATTAGCGCGCAGCGAATACTTAAGTATATATGAAGCTGTTGTTATGTCGCCTTCCCACTAAAGGAGCAGCTGTGTGCTGCGTTTAGTTCTGCTCAATGCACAATGTTGTTTAGTTCCGATGGGCAAGGCCGTGCCATGCTAACGTTTTGGCATGATAGGGTTGCTTTGCTGTCGTGTCTTTTTTGTCGCCCAGTTTGATGGCGTGATCCAGAGGTAAAGGGCCCGTGTAGTTTAGATTGGCCGACCAGCACTAGTCCATTGCACCCTGTACGATCTTGAGATCAAGGCGAAACTTGGCTGATTGGTGGCCTTCTTACTCGCGGTTTGACAAGTTTATGGCCTTGCTATTTCCGCTATGGCAAGATTCACAAGCAGGCTAAGTACATACGGCATGCTTGTAGACTTTGCTTGCTCATAAAATACCGAACCAAACGCTGTACGAGCAGCGTAAGCTGGTGGTTTCAAGGACCTTGACCTATTAAATAATTGTTTGAAGGATTAATACCTTGCGATTCCCCTATTTAGCGGCGAAATGACCCCGAATTCACATGGTTGGTCCCATATTTCACCAACAGGCTTTGGCTAGAGCTTTTTGATGTTCTGCGGGCTCAAAGCTTTCCCAGCCGGATATGACGCAACAAGGATATGGTATCGCAACTATACGTTCGCGTTACTAGGCCACTCCGCTTCTCCGCCTCTCTGTCTCTCAGCCCCTCAGCCTCTCCGAATCTCCACGTCTCCGCGTCTCAGCCTCTTCGCCCCTCCGTCTCTCCCGTCTCTGCGTCTCTGTCTCTCCGTCTCTTTCTCTGTCTCTGTCTGTCTCTGTCTCTGTCTCTGTCGCTGTCTCTGTCTCTGTCTCTGTCTCTGTCTCTGTCTCTGTCTGTCTCTCTCTCTCTCTCTCTCTCTCTCTCTCTCTCTCTCTCTCTCTCTCTCTCTCTCTCTCTCTCTCTCTCTCTCTCTCTCTCTCTCTCTCTCTCTCTCTCTCTCTCTCTCTCTCTCTCTCTCTCTCTCTCTCTCTCTCTCTCTCTCTCTCTCTGTCTCTCTCTGTCTCTCTCTCTCTCTCTCTCTCTCTCTCTCTCTCTCTCTCTCTCTCTCTCTCTCTCTCTCTCTCTCTCTCTCTCTCTCTCTCTCTCTCTCTCTCTCTCTCTCTGCAGTCCACAATGCAGCAGCTGTGCCGTGCCGACCCGCGCCATTTGTCCACATGCAAGTTAAATATCCCTGAGACCTGCGGTATGCTGAAGAGTCTTCTTCGCAAACATCGACCATTCGCATCGGAACGACGAACCTGCCTTATGCCCAGCTGTCAGGTCGATCGGGCTGCCTAGAGAACTTCCGCCTCACTCAATTAGTAAACGGTTAGCCTATGATCACAGTGAGCTCTCTGCACTGCATCTGGTCTCTTTACATCAATGCGATTGCAACATGCACTCGCACGCCTGTCCCTGTTGCGCCACTGAAAATGTGGCACCCCTAAAAACACGCAAAAGAGAAATCACGTGGATTTACTAAAAGCTGTGATAAATATGTGCTCTTTCAACTTCTTCTAAATGTAGTCAATTCACGGAACGTCGTGATGCAAGTCAGTAGTTAATTCCAAGCTTTGGGAGCATAGGGACGAGAGGCACAGTCTCCAAAGGATTTCAGCTTTGTAAGAAGTATAGTCTTCTAAATCTAATCGTTTACCTATAATATTACACTTTATCAAGTGTGTTATTAGAGTTAAACGAATAAATTCAGAAAAGCAAGTGGCACGACGCTTAGCCTCTCAGGGAAGTAGGTCTGATAGATAGGCTGGTGCCAAAGAATGAAGAGACCTAAAAGTGAGTGACAGAACTCTGAAGTAGATGCAATGCTTGACTGCGAGCCAGTGCTGGTCCGCTAGGAGTGGTATGATATGGTAAAAGCCATGCTCACAACAGAAAAGCCTAGCTGCAGAGTTTTCCACAAGCTGTAAGCATCTGATTGCACTGGCCGGTGGACCAGCAAGCTATGAGTTACAGAAGTCGAGACGGGATGTCGCGAATGCAATGACGATGTGGTATCCCTGTCTAGACAAGCCCGAATTTTAGTAATGTATGTAGCTGAAAATAGGCAAACTTGAATGTGGAGTTTTCATCTAATTGAAGGTTGGTTTAAAAAAGGACACCGAGATTGCATGCAAATTCAACCGGAGATGTGCTGGCAGAACCGATTTTGAACGTTGGCCGTTCCCAGTTCTGAATCAAACTTGGTCGTCCCATTACTGTTGGGTTGGTTTTATTATAATTCAAATTAAGAAAGTTCACTGCCATCCATATGCAGATGTCATCAATACATGCAGCAAGGGAGTTGATAGAATTTGGTGTGCTGGAGGGTTTGGAGGGATCAAAGCAAAGGTACAATTGAGTGTCATCCGCATAGAACTGAAAGCCTAGATTGTACCTGTCAATCACGTCGGCAAGAGAGAGAGAGAGAGTATGACCATAATATGAACCGGACCATGCGCAGAGCCCTGAGGTGATGCATACTTCACAGGTTCCTCGGACGATTTGTGTCCATTCTTGCCAATACTCTGGAGTATACCAAAGTAGATCGTTTTACCCCCGAAGTAATGCTGACTCTGAGGAATGGCTAGTACTAAAACCAGACTGGAACTTACTAGCAAGGTTTTAAGTTTCAACATATGAGTTCAGCTGGTCTACCATAGCTCGTTCCTGTGTCTTTGATAGGAACGGTAGAAGAGAGTGAGGCTAATGACGTAATTTATATGTTAGTTATGAATGGCAGCAGCGATTAATGCAACGAAGGAGCAGGACAGCAGGAATAGAGTCCAAAAGACTTGTTATCTTCTTTGATTGGGATATGAACTTCGGGGCCTGATCACTAGTGACCTGCTTGAATGTAGACATTGAGGTGCTGTATGGAATTGGGGGACATGATTCCAGGGGAGTTGTTGTCCCCTCGCGATAGACTACCTGATCTTGTCTATCTTGTTGACAAAGAAGCCAGAAGTGAACAATTAGATCATCACAAAGATCCCTAGATAAGGAGCTAGCCTGAGAGCGGTTAAGGAGATGGTTGATCGTCAACATCAGCATTTTTGGATTGTGCATCTGTGATTCAACAATGTTTTTATAGAAGCTAGACTTGGCCTTTGCTAGGATCGATAGGTACTATCTACAGTAGTCCTCGTATACCTGTCGGTGGACAGTCAATCCTGATCTTTTGAATGCATTTTTAAGTTTGGGCTTAGTAGAACTAGCTTGTTTAATGGCTGTGGTAAACCACCTGTCGTCTGGTCAAGGGCTCACAGTGCGCTTAGTCAGACTCGTCGAGCATGTCAGCTAGTGTCGTGTTGTAGCAATTTACCAATGATGACAAGTCGGACAGAGGATTGAGCAGCAGAGGTGAAGCACATATTTTTCTCAAGGACAGCATGCATGTCAATTTCTCGCAAGGGCAGCATCGATTACGAGAGTCTTCAGTTTTGCAATTGACGTGTGATTTTAGATGAGGAGGGCACACATTGTAGACTGAATGAGATCAGCATACGGTCAAATGAACAGAATTTGTTAATAATTGGGGATGACGGCGTGCAGTTATAGAAGTAAATGCGGTCGAGTGTGTGATCCCCGATGTGAGTAGGGCCATGCACGTAAGCCGCAAGAGACAACCAGTTAGTCAGTGTGTAGCAACCACTGGTTGTTGCGATGGCAACACAGCTTTGCCTTTTGAAGCCCAGCTGAGACCTTTTCCCCACGCGCTCGGAGTCCTGCTTGCCATGAGTCATCCTTTGTCTGCCACCATAAGACGGATGTGAGTTCAAGCATGTCTGGCCTCTAAGGAGATCGATCTCACAGCTGGCAAGTAATTGAGAAGCCAGCAGTTGCTACAAGTGCTCCAAATTCGGTGCTGAAGGCATACGGTAAATTATTAAAATAAAGTTTAAATCACACATAAGGAAGAAATGTCAATATTTTTTGAGAACAGAATCAAAATGAGATCTGAGAAATTATAGATAAAGAAGGAATTGTTACCTGGAGGCCACAGACTACTGCTTCAATTGGCAGCTTGTTGTCAGGTGAACTAAAAACGAATAGATTCGAAAAACTTCTTCAAAAAGACTGAGAAAAGCTGGAAATTAAGGACGAGCATGTGATAACAGCGACTCCATCTCCAGTTTGATATAATAGATCTAGAGGCGTGAAGGAAGGAGAAGCTTGTTGGGGTTTCGTCAATGCTGGTCGGCGGTTAAACGATTTTACCCTGGTTTCGGTCAAGGCTCAGTGGTTAGTGGCAGCATGCACAGTGCCAGCACGCATAAACACATAAAGGACGAATCACAGGGACCCACTAAATGATTTCCTATAATAGGACAGCATTTAGTGGTCCCTTTGATTTAATCGGACATCATTTAGTGGGTCCCTGTGATTGTCCTTTATGTGCTTGTGCGTGCTGGCACTCTGCATGCTGCCACTAACCATTTTTGCATGCTGACCCTATGCATGTCCCCCCTAATCATGTTATTCATGTTGTTTATCTGTAACTCACTGCTTGCTGGCCTGGCGGCATGTGCAATCAGGCGCTTACAGCTGGTGCAAAACTCTACAGCTAGGCTTGTCTGCTGTTAGCTTCGTAGTTGTCAAATCACACCACTTCTCGCCGACCTGCCCTGGCTACCATTCATGCAACGGATCGACTTCAAGGTTTTGTCGCTCACTTTTATGTCATTTCATTCTTTGGCTCCAGGCTATCTCTTAGATCTACCCCCACCAGGCCAAGCATCGTACCTTCCACTTTTCGGAATCGAGCAATTTACCAAGACCTCGTACAAACTTCAAACCCTTTGGAGACCGTGCATCTAGTTCGCATGCTCCCAAAGCCTGGAACTAACTACCGACTTGCATCCCAACATCCCTTGACTTAACCACATTTAGAAAAAATCTTAAAAAGGCACCTATTTAGGACAGCATTTAGTGGGTCCTTGTGATTCGTCCTTCGTGTGCTTATGCGTGCTGACACTGTACATGCTGCCACTAAGCACACTTGCATGCTGACCCTGTGCATGTTACCCCTAACCCATGTTATTCATGTTGTTTATCAAGCATGATATTACTCCCCATTCAATCGCGTTTCCCATTGTTGCAAGCGTAAAGCGCCTAGAGAGAGATTGAGTTCTCCGAGGGTGCTTTATAAATTGTATTATTATTATTATAGTATTATTAAGGTAAATGGGTCGAGGTATTTTTCAGAAACAATGCCGTTTGTTAATTGAGTTGTATTGCACATTGAGCGAGGATTCCAAATACAAGCGTTAAGTTTGGCCACCGGAGTTACAGTAGGCCTGATGACCATAAAGTTAGAGAGATTCACAGCAACGCTCGAGGGAGAACGCGGCGAGCGGTTCAAGACAATGCTAGATATATAAAATGACCGGGTACTCAGCTCGCAGCCTCGCGTCGGCTCCTGGGTGCTTTTCCTTTGTTATTGAATGATTCACTGACCTTAGCGTAACGTACTCTGACCTTGGCATAGCATTGGTATGCATTTGAATGATAACGAAACGTTAATAGGTACGCACGATCATCAGTAATAACAATATAATAATAATAATGTACTTGATAAAGCGCCCTCAGAGAACTTAATCTCTTTCTAGGCGCTTTACATTTGCTGCAAAGAGAAATGCAATTGAATGGTAAGTAAAATCATGCTTGAAAAATAAACAAAATGAATAACATGGTTAGGGGTGACATGCACAGGGTCAGCATACAAATGTGGTTAGTGGCAGCATGCACAGTGTCAGCACGCATAAGCACGTGAAGGACGAATCACAGGGACCCAATAAATGCTGTCCTAAATAGGTGTGTTTTTAAGTTCCTTTTAAATGTGGTCAGGTCAGGGGATGGTCTGACGCAGGTCGGGAGGGAGTTCCAGGCTTTGGGAGCATACGAACTAAATGCACGGTCTCCAAATCATTTAAGGTTTGTACGAGGTATTTCTAGACTGTTGGATTCCGAAAAGCGGGTGGTACGATGCTTGGCCTGATGGGGGAGTATGTCGGAGAGATAGGCTGGAGCCATAGAATGAAGTGACCTAAAAATGAGCGACAAGACCTTAAAGTCGATCCGTTGCTTGACTGGTAGCCAGTGCAGGTCGGCGAGAAGTGGAGTAATGTGGCAACTGCGACGCTCACGACAGACAAGCCTAGCTGCAGAGTTTTGCACCAGCTGCAATCGCCTGATTGCACATGCCGGTAGGCCAGTAAGTAGTGAGTTGCAGAAGTCGAGACAAGATGTCATGAATGCATGGACCAACTTAAAGGTGGTATCCTTATCTAAACCAGCCCGAGTTTTAGCAATGTTATGAAGCTGAAAATAGGCAGATTTGACCGTGGAGCTGATATGGTCGTCTAACGAGAGGTCGCTTTGGAATATGATACCTAGATTTCGAGCTGATTCGACAGGAAATATGCTGGCAGAGTCAATTTTGAGAGACAGCCTTTCCAATCTCTGAGTCACACTGGGTTTGCCCATAACTAGTAAGTTAGTTTTGTCACTAATAAGCAGGTTACTAGGAACCAGCCAATCTGCTGCCGGATTAGGGTATAGTGACTAAGCCGAAAGCTGCAAGCGTTTAGATGTCTATAGGCACGTAATTTCTAACCCGCCACGGTAAAACAACAAGCGCACAAACTTAGCACAGCGCAATTTTCAAAATAGGTTTTGTGAAATTGCGGCTTGGATCAAATCATATAGAAAACAGTGTCCCGGGCTTACACACAAAATTGTGTACAACTACGCGCGTTCATTCTCGTGTAATGGCCTCGAATGGCAAGGGCAGCCTTAGAATTTCGAATTGCAATACACCTATCATTTCCATAATAACCGTCATGCAACTGCGGTTTTGATTCCAAATTATAGACAAGAGTTTTTCTGTTTAGCGAACCAAATTTCATACTATGGACGACGGCCGTTCTCACGCTATAGCCTCTGATAGCCCGGGCCAGCCAGCCTCCCAACATAATCAAACTTTCTTGCTATTGGGCATGTGCATTCGCACGCACTGGCCTCAAAAGTCCCGGGCTACAGTGTAATTTTGAACTGCGATACAGCTGCCATTTCCGTAATAGGCGCGGTGCAACTGCGGCTTTGATTCCACATTATGGCAATGTTTTTTACCAACTAAATTCCATGCTATTGTGCATGTGCATTCTCGTGCAATGGCTTCCAATGGTCCAGGTCATTACTACTATCTATTAACTATACTACCGTACTACTATCTATATATATATATATATATATATATATATATATATATATATATATATATATATATATATATATATATATATATATATATACTATACTATCGTACTACTACCTACTACTATCGTAGGCAACAAACCACCTGCTTTTTTTTACTCAAGTCATTTAGCTATACCTCGGACGAACCTCAAATCCTTTGGAGACCATGCGTTTAGTTCGTATGCTTTTAAAGCCTGGAACTCACTCCTGAATGAGGATATGACATCGTCTGGCTTGACGGCATTAAAACAAAAGCTCAAAACGTGCCTTTTTCTCACAGCATTTGCTGGGTTCTTCTTGCACTTGCGCTCTGAATGCATATGCGCTCTGACACCATGCAGGTCACCTCTAACCATGTAATGCTTGTTGACATATGGAAATTACCGTTAACCATTTGATTGACTTCCTTTACAATGAAAGCAAAGTTCCTAGATAGAGATAAATTTGTCTGAGGTCGCGACAAATAATATTATTATTTCTTAGTACTTTAAAAAATAAATACTTAGTATTTTCCGAGTCGGTGTGAATCGTTCCTCTGGTGCTTATGCGAGCTGACAAGTACATGTGTAGTGCCTAGAAAGAAATTTAGTTCTCTTCTTAGGGTTCAAACCAGTGTCTCATTATTGCAAATACTACGCTTGAAACTTGTTGAGACGAGCATGTAAGCACGCCCGATGTGCGAGCTGCGAAGCCTAGGAACAGTGGCTTCAACTTCCAGCGCAGGAACTGTGTGCATGCTCAGCTCAGATCTCTGCCCTCGGGTCTTAGCCTAAGAGCACGGTGGTCACTCTTCACGACCTGAGTCCTGGGTTCGAGACCTTCAGCGGGCGATTCTTTATTGCCTATGGCAAGCGGTGATTATAGCAGTAGAGGCTCTTGTTCGCGAAGTAAATGAGGCTGTTAAATAAGCAAACCTTTTTAAAAGCTTGGCATTTATCGACAATTTCTTGAACAGTGTGATCATTCTCCGCTTGCCAGCTAGTTGTCAATGTGGATCGGTGACTGCTACAACTTGCTTCGACTGCCGCTTCAACAACTTCCGCTAAAGTGTCAAAAGTAAACTATCAAGGTCGAATAGGTTGCTTGTATTGTCAGCTCCACAAGTTTCTGATGACTGCGTCACGGAGAGGTGCGATCAAGTGAGAGGGTTATGAGTGGTATGCCGATCCTGTGTGAAGACATAAAAGACTGTGTATCTTGCTCTTACCACGTCTCGCCGACTCACCGACTTATTCTTATTGAATCCGTCAGGCTTTTAGCTTTTTTATGAGTACTTTCTCGTTTATGCCGTTTATATTTGAACTTGCTAAATGCCACGCCACGATCTTCTTGCCCTACATTTCTACCGACGTCATGGGGTTAAGACCAGAGGCTCGGCGTGAAAGCAGATGGATTGGACATTCTGCTTTATTCGTACTAACTTAATTTTTCGTTTGCTGCATTTTAAATGTCTTCTGCCGGTCACATGATCAGCTAAGAAAATTTGCCGGACGTTCTGCAGCGCTTCATAGACTGTTCAACTGACTTTAAGGCAGGCAAGACTTGATTGGCGTGACGATCAAACAATGAACATTAGGAGTCGAAATCGCTCCACTAACTGTTCGTGAAGGTTCGCTTCTCCCTAGGTTGTGTGCACTAATCATAATTGTAAGGACGCCGCTGCTTTAACTGCTACTGTGATAGACATAGAAAAATTGAAGCCATCACAGCGATACACACTGCTAATGATAGAGCTGCAAATCAAGAGATTCCCTCTTCCGCATTGGCTAATTACACGTAAATAGACGCAAAAGTGTTTACTGCCTTCTGCTGCGTCTCCCTCACTAATAGTCACTGTCATTGCATGTCCTGCGTGTTCCCAGACTATCCATTACCGCTGTCCATGTTTTTATCGCTCGTGCTCTTTCAGGTGGAACTACTGCACGCGTAGCGCTGTCTTTGCCATGCTTCGCAAGTTAGGTGTCGCCCTAGGAGAACGGGAATGGGCTGCCGGCGCCGAGGTAGCATCTGTAACTCGTCAATAATTGTTAGTAATGACACGGGCACCTGTTCTCCACAGTATTCTCTCTGTGTCCCCCCCCCACTTCCCACATTCTCCCATCTGAACTGCTGCCAATTTCTCTAATATATTAGTAATGAAACCAACGCTAAAATCTTGACGATCGCCTATAACGCTTGAAACTTGGAATGGCTACTCCATGCAAAATCAAAATAAACCACTAGATGCTAGCGGACCGACAATTTCCAGTGCGCTCTGTCCATTTCCACTATTGCTGAGACCTCATCGAAGTTGATGAACTGCTCAACTATTAACGGTGACACTCTAAAAACTTCTCTTTATTTAATACTCTTGTGATCATTGAAAACTTTTTGAACGCCATCCTTATCAGCACCTCCTTCACGAGAAAACGAGCTTAGCTACCATGCACTTGCCCGTGCAGGCCATAGTTTTTGCTAGGTTTCTTAGCTGCACTTGGCTGATTTGAGCGTGTGCAATGAGCGCATTCAATGAAAACTCGTTGTTAAATAGCCAATTCACATTGTGGGCATACGGCATTGAAGAGAAGCAAGATGAACCAATCTTGAGGGTGGGGTCTTTCAACTTGAGTGACACTGGGCATGCTCATAGCTATTACATTGGTCTTACCATCACTTAGCTTCAGGAAATTAGTGGCCGTCTAAAGTGGGAATTTCATCGATGCAGGCTGCAAGGGAATTAGGTAAGTTGAATGCAGATCCAGCCCAATAAAAGGCTTAATTCATAGACACAGCTGAGCCTCATTACCGTTGCGATGCAATCCGGAATGGCTTTTAGCGAAGACCTCGACCAGAGGGATAGTGTAGATACTAAAAGATAGGGTTCTCATACCAAACCCTGAGATACACCATAAATTTAGGACGGCCCGGATGACTAAAAACAATTGGCAGGATTAGGATTACACAACGACATCTCTCACTGGCGAAGACCGAGCCCAGTTTAGAACTATGCATCTAGTCAAACTTTGGCGTGTTGAGTAGCCCTCTAGAAAGATCGCATTGCCAATTACTTCAAAGGCTGCTGAGAGATCTAAGAAAACTAGCAGAGAGAGGCACTGTTATGGTCAACACTGTTCAGGTCGCTGCAAACCCAAAGCAGAGCAGTTTCTGTGGAATAGTTCACTCTACATCCCAATTGGAACTCGATAGCAAGGCCTAATGAGCTGACGTAATCACTTAGGTACAGGGCTTAATTATCTCTGAAGAGAATGGCAGTAAAGCCACTGGACGAAAGGTTCGTGTTATCTTGGGTCGGTCTTTTTAGTTGGGGCCGGACCTATGTAATGTAATGTAATGTATCTCCGTCAGTAACTCCACAAAGTCATAAAGACCATGTGGGTGTTACGCAGGAGAGTTTTGTATAGCTCACTCACAGCCTAAGCGGCTTTCGGTACGCATTCGGTAGCCAACAGACTTCGTCTCCCGCAACAGAGAGAAAGTGTGAAGCATAGCAGAGTTAGGAGAGCAGTTGAGGTAGTGAGTAGCATAGAAGTAGCTATTCAGGAGCGCTGAAAAAGATGTGCCATAGTCGGCAGTTGGAGAGTAGATGTCGTTGCGTAAGAATTGTGGAAGCGAGTTCCACAGTCTAGGACCTGCAGAGCTAAAGCTTCTGTCGCCAACTGTCTTTAAGCGGAGGAATGGGACAGCTAATTTATTGTCCACACAGGACCTGAGGGTGCGAACAGGCTGAAACTGATGCAGCAGTTCAGCTAGGTACGAAGGAGCCAAGCCGTGGCGAGCCTTGTGGGTCAGCGTAAGAACTTTGCTCTGTATCGTTTGCTCAACCGGCAACCATCCTAGCTCTTTCAGCAAAGGTGACACGTGCTCAAACCTCTGGGACTTGAAGACCAGCCTTGCAGCCATATTCATAGTCCGCTGTAGTGGCATAATAGCTTTCCTTGGTAGCCCAGCCAAAAGGGAATTACAATAATCAAGCCAAGACAGAACTAAAGAGCTAGTTAAATTTTTTACAAGCCACTGTGGGAGACAGCTTCTAATCTCGGATAGGGATCGGATGTGATGGCTAGCTGTACAGGCCTCAGCTGATTTCAGAAGGGAATGGACTGCAATGGTCACTAGGGACGTAAATTGGTTTCTACCACAACGAGTTTAACAACATTTACTACCCTCCAAGTGCGAATGTCAACAATTCGTGCTTTAAGGGAGCTGAGATTTTAACATGCTGGAAGGCAGGGAAAGGTCAAAGCGCAATAACAGCTGCGTGCCATCTGCATAAAAATGAAAGCCTGGGTCGTGCTTTTAGAGTGCATTGGCAACGCGGACAGTAGAAATTCAACAAAAAGAAGTGGACTTAAAATGGCTCCGTGGGGTACGCTAAGTGTGTACGCGTGTGCGCACGCGTACCTACATGCGTACTTGCCTACAAGTTCATCTGTAATTCCATAAATCCACAATGTAATGTAATGTAATGTATCTCCGTCAGTAACTCCACAAAGTCATAAAGACCATGTGGGTGTTATGCAGGAGAGTTTTGTATAGCGCACTCACAGCCTAAGCGGCTTTCGGTACGCATTTGGCAGCCAACAGACTTCGTCTCACGCAACAAAGAGAAAGTGGGAAGCATAGCAGAGTTAGGAGAGCAGTTGAGGTAGTGAGTAGCATAGAAGTAGTAGTTCAGGACCGCTGAAAAAGATGTGCCATAGTCGGCAGCAGGAGAGTAGTTGTCGTTGCGTAAGAATTGTGGAAGCGAGTTCCACAGTCTAGGACCTGCAGAGCTAAAGCTTCTGTCGCCAACTGTCTTTAAGCGGAGGAATGGGACGGCTAATTCATTGTCCACACAGGACCTCAGGGCGCGAACAGGCTGAAACTGATGCAGCAGTTCGGCTAGGTATGAAGGAGCTAAGCCGTGGCGGACCTTGTGGGTCAGCGTAAGAACTTTGCTCTGTATCCTTTGCTGAACCGGCAACCATCCTAGCTCTTCCAGCAAAGGTGACACGTGCTCAAACCGCTGAGACGCAAGAAATAATTGAGTGCTACATTGTAGACTGGTCTATAGCTCACTCAAAGCCTAAGCGGCTCGGTGGGCCACTGTAGCGACAAGAGACTCAATCGAAAGCCCAAAAATAGAGTAAGAAGCATAGCTGAGCTCAGAGGGCAATCGAGGTAGCAAGTTACCGTGAAAGTAGCAGTCGGAGTGGGAGAGAAGATTTCTTGAATAAAAACTATGTAAGTCATTACCACAGTCTAAGACCTGCAGAACAAAGTGTTCTACCGCAAGCAGTCGTTAAGCAGAGGAACTGAACGGCTAATTTATTTCCTTAGAGGACTTGTAAAACACGTGGAGAGTGACGCTGGTGCAGCACTTCAGCGAGGTATGAAGGACCCATGGCGAGCCAGGTGTGCCAAAGTGAGATTGCTGCTCTCTGTACCCGCTGATCAACCGGTAGTCATTTGGGTCTTAGCCCAGTGGTAAGGTGCTCGCTCTTCGGTGTCTAGGTAGTGGGTTTGAGTCATGCAGCGAGCAATCTTTTATTGCCCACTGCACGCGGAGTTGGTAGCCGATAAGGCTCTACTGCCGCTATATAATGGGGCTGTTTAATTAGCTAATATTTCTTTTAGTTTATTTCAGCCTCTCAAACAAGTGAGAAACGTGGCTAAAATTCTTGGGATTTTCGACCAACCTTGCAGCCATAGTAACTACCAGCAGTAGAGGCTTAATGGCGTTTTTTCTAGCTTAACCATTTGAGTATTCTACAAGCAGGAGTTTGTTTGGTTTTACATTCGTTACGTTTAAGAAAGCTAGGCGGAATACTTCAAAGGCCTACTGAATAACCATTAGCCGCTGCACAGACTCTCTAAATTCTCCCAGTGAGATCAAGCCTGCGCAGCGCCGAGATGCTCAGGCGAGATAAAAGGTACTCAAAAACGAGTTAGCGATCAACGGCATAAAAAAAAAGTTGCAATGAGACCGAGCATAGCTATCAGAGAACCACCTTTAGCTAACCATTGCTGGAAAAGAAATACTAGCTGAGACGGTCGTTATCAACTCGCTGACTCGGTGGAGGGATTAGCTCTAAAGCCTTGCTGGAACTTACTAGTTGTATGCTGCTGTGTTTTTAAATAAGAATGTAACTACTCTGACAGAGCTCCCTGAGGCAAATGTGATGTCTACAAGGCTAATTATATTTTATTGTTGACAAAGAAGGTAGAAAAAGATCGAATCGCTAAAAATGATGCTGCGTTTAAGAATGTGATCGATAATCGATATGAGCAGAGCTCCAAGGTTTCAAATGGTTTGCACGATTATTAGACACACATCGATACCACGCGGGATAAATACGGCAGATAAATATAAATCCACATGTGGTCAGATGTGCCGAAATTGATCAAAGAAGGAGTAACAACGTACAGTCGCTGAAAAATATCTGATCGATCAATTTTAAACGGGCAAAAATTGCTACTCCATCGCCATTATTAATGTACCTCGGAGTTTGACCGGAAAAAAAGGAGTGGCGTCGGATATTTTCGGCATTTAGTCAATTTCGGTAAGGTCTCATCAGGGCAAACAAATCAGGAGAGCCGTCGTGAATCACGTCGCTTATTATTAGGGATCGATTCGATATGGAATATTCACTACAATGGCACACTTCTCCTGCGGCGTAACAGCCACTTAGTTCCTGCCGCTTTGCTGATTTTCAGATGGAGGTACGTTGCGTAAAATTTTAAAATAAGCCTCTGGGATTGTAGCGGGAGCAGCGATCAGTAAGTCAGAGCAATTTGCTCCATTGCTTGGAAGATTTCCTGCTGGGTAGCTGGATGCGATACAATAATGGCTGGTAATTCGTCCTTAGCATCTTCTCTCACTTCGCTTGGGCTTCCGGCAGGAGATAGGCAATGCAAGAACCACGGTGCAGAGGCAGTGAATGCGAATGAACAGCACTAGCAAAACCTTGTAAAACGCTCACACGAAAGTAACAAATCGTTGGTCAGTAAATAATATTAACAATGATACATTTGATAAATCACCCTCAGAGAACTCAATCTTGATCTAGGCGCTTTACATCTGCTGCAAATGAAGCACGATCGAAAAGTTAGTTGTAGCATGCTCAATAAACAATAGCAGTAAAATTATTACGGGTGACATGCACAGGGTCAGCATGCAAGTGTAGTTAGTGGCAGCATGCACGGTATCAGCACGCATAAGCACATGAAGGACGAATCACAGGGACCCAATAAATGCTGTCCTAAATAAGTGTGTTTTAAGTTCTTTTTAAATGTGGTCAAGTCAGGGGATGTTCTGACGCAAGTCGGGAGGGAGTTCCAGGCTTTGGGAGCATACGAACTAAATGCACGGTCTCCAAAGGATTTGAGGTTGGTACGAGGTATTGGTAAACTGTTAGATTCCGAAAAGCGGGTGGTACGATGCTCGGCCTGGTGGGGGAGTAGATCTGAGAGATAGGCTGGAGCCAAAGAATGAAATGACCTAAAAGTGAGCGACAAGACCTTGATGTCGAACCATTGCTAGACTGGTAGCCACTGCAGGTCGGCGAGAACTGGTGTAATGTTGCAACTGCGACACTGACAACAGAAAAGCTTAGCGGCGGAGTTCTGCACCGTCTGTAATCGCCTGATTGCACATGCCGGTAGGCCAGCAAGCAGTGAGTTACAGAAGTAACTCAAGACAGGATGTCACAAATGCATGGACCAACTTGGACGTGGTATCCTTATCTAAACAAGCCCGAATTTCAGCAATGTTGTGCAGCTGAAAGTAAGCAGACTTGACTGTGGAGCTCATGTGGTCGTCTAACGAGAGGTCACTTTGGAACATGACACCTAGATTTCGAGCTGATTCAACAGGAGATATGTTGGCAGTGCTAATTTTGAGCGTCAGCCTTTCCAATTTCTGAATCACACTGGGTTTGTCTATGACTGATGCCGTGATGGCACACTAGGTAAGGCGCTTGCTTTCACGACCTCGGTCCCGAGGTCGTGGGTTCGATTCCTGCGGTGGACGATCCTTTATCGCCACTGCAAGTGGTGGTGATAGCCATAAAAGCTCTTCCTTCGCTATACAAAAAGAGGCTGTTTAATCAGCTAGTATTTTCTTACAAGGTAATTTTTTCATCGTTTAGTTTTAGACAATTTGCTGCCATTCATGTGCGGATGTCATCGATACATGCAGCAAGTGATTTGAGAGAATTCGAGGTGCTCGAAGGCTGGGAGGGATCAAAGCAAAGGTACAACTGAGTGTCATCCGCATAGAAGTGAAAGCCTAGATTGTGCTTGGCAATCACATCAGCAAGAGGGAGAGTATAAACCGTGAAAAGAACCGGACCTGGCACGGAGCCCTGAGGTACCCCATATTTAAGAGGTACCTCGGATGATCTTCGTCCATTCACGTCAATACTCTGGAGCCTCCCACTTAGATAAGACCTGAACCATAGCAGAGCAGTGCCAGTGATAGCCAGGCGAGATGAGAGACGCTCTAGAAGAACTTTGTGATCGATAGTCTCAAAAGCTGCCGAAATATCGAGCAAAACAAGTAGAGACACGCTACCTATGTCTGCATTCCTACGTAGGTCGTTGTACACCCGAAGCAATGCTGACTCTGTGGAGTGATTAGCTCTAAAGCCAGACTGGAACTTACTAGCAAGGTTTGACGTTTCAAGATATGAGTTCAGCTGGTCCACCACGACCCGTTCCAGTGTCTTTGATAGAAATGGTAGAAGGGAGACTGGGCGGTAGTTGCTCAAGTTCTCTTGGTCTAGTGTCGCTTTCTTGAGAAGTGGCCAGACTACAGCTTTTTTGAAAGGTGCTGGAACATGACTAGAGGCTAGTTACATATTAATGATGTTAGTTATGCATGGCAGCAGCAGATCAATGTAACGTAGGAGCAGGACAGTGGGAATAGGGTTCAAAGGACTTGTTGTCTTCTTTGATTGGGATATGAACTTCAGGACGAGATCACTAGTGACCTGCTTAAATGAAGACATTGAGGTGCAGCCAGGAATTGGGGAACAGCATTCTAGGGGGGATGTTGTCGTCGCTGGGATGGACTCCCTGATCTTGTCTATCTTCTGCACAAAGAATCGAGAGAAGCGATCGGCTAGATCCTCACAAGGATCGTCATGTAAGGAGCTAATCTGGGAGCGGTTGAGGAGATGGTTTGTTGTCGACATCAGCATTTTTTGATTGTGCATTTGTGATTCAACAATGTTTCTATATAGAAGCTAGACTTGGCTTTTGCTAGGATCGATTGGTACGACCTACAGTAGTCTTCATATGCCTGTCGATGGACAGTTAGTCCGGATCTTTTGTATGCTTTTTCAAGCTTCCGCTTATTAGACCTGGCTAGTTAAAAGTCTGGTAAACCATAGGCCGTCTGGGCGAAGGCGCACAGTGCGATTAGTCAGAGGTGCAAACTCGTCCGTCGAGCGTGTCAGCTAGTGTCTTGTTGTAGCTATCAACTAATAATGACAGATTGGAGGGAGGACTGAGCAGCAGAGGCGAAGCAGATATTCTCGCACGGACAACATCGATGTCAAGGATCTTGAGGTTTCGCGATTCACAGGTTATTTTAGAGGAGGAGGTGGGCACACACTTTAGATTGAATTATATCTGCATGTGGTCAGATAAGCAGGATTTGGTAATAATTGGTTATGGCAAAGTGCAGTTGTATGAGAAAATCTGGTCGAGTGTGTCACCCTTGATGTGAGTAGGGCCATGCACATGAGCCACAAGAGACAACGAGTCAGTCAATGCACGAAATTCAGTGGTGAAGGCGTCAGATAAGTTATTAAAGTGAACGTTGAAATCACCCATAACGATGAAGGATCTATTTCTTGCACACAGAATTGAAGTGAGATCTCCTGGGATGAGATCTCCAAAGTAAAACACCAAATAGAACCCTAATGGCAAAGCAAACTCTCATGACGGCATTAACCACTTTCTGGATCCTTAGTTTCACTAGGTAATCTCCTACGGATTTGGTATGACACGTCTATACGTAAATACTACTGGTGAATAATTTCAACCGTTTACTGCACAATTGCACCTTTTTAATTTGCTAAAAATTAACGCGGAAATAACAAGTACGCCACCTAGCGGATAATAATTATACGAAAAAGGCCATGTGCATAAATTCTTGATAATGTAGTCTCTTTGCAAATAGCTAATAAAAACATCCCACATCAAACACATAGTCAATAGGTGGTGAATGGCACTACAACAATAGAAACGTTAAATGCGTTTACCTCGGCCCTTCGGGTGAATTTCGATCGTTTGCCAAAATGTACGTAGTACTTTTAAGCTCCATTTACCAAGAATACGATAACAATGAGTAGATTTGACGAGATGCGAACAACACTACTTTCCGGTCCTTAATTGAAGAGTTATCTAGTGTCCCGTAAGCAAGCTGTAAGCAGGCGGTAGCCGCCTCAGACTCCGAGCTCCGCGCCAGTTGGTACTCGCAACTTTACCACTCAGTGCGCTACGACGCCGTACAGCACTACCCGTGCAGTCAACAAGGATCGAAGCTCGGTGCTCTCCACTCGCTGATACTTGGTAGTAAACTCACAGCGGCGCTATTTTATTTCGGGGAGCCGCAATGTCATATTACGTAAGGTGGTTGCTGACCGAGGTCGTGGGTTCAAATCCTGAGGTGGTCAATCCTGTTTCGCCGCTGCAAGCGGTGGTGATGGCCGTAAAGGCTGTTCTGTCGCAATTAAAAAGAGGCGGTTGGATCAACTTGTATATATGTATTTAAACTGGAAATTGAAACCAGCATCTCAAGTTCATTGCAGACTTTTCAAGCTGGTCGCGTCGCTGCAAATAGGGCGTGCGGCTTCCACGCGCGACCGAACCGAACAGAAGAGCCGCTAATACAGCGCTCGCATCGGTGCAGCTCGCAAATCGCAGCTCGCAGCTCGTTACTCGGCCAGCGCGCGACGAGCGCAGTTAACGCCCGAGCCTCGTAGCGCGGCGAGCGACTTTGCGGATGTAATGCGGATCGCAGCAACGAGTGCTAATACCTTGGCGAGATAAGTCAAGATCCTTAATTTAGAGGTGTATTCGACAGCGGCGGAGGGCTACGCGCGTTCGCGCCAACGGCCGCGCGTACAAGAACGGCTCCGTTGGCGCCAGAGCTCAAATCGGCTCAGACGCCTTCCGGTCTGGACTTCGGAAGCACAAGTCGCGCCACCCGTTGCACGGCTTCGGCCTTGGCCATAGATTATCGCGCGATCGGTTCCTAGCCGTTAACAGTTCAGGAGCCGAGAATAATTACTGCTATCAGTCGCCGCAGTCTGGCCGATTTAGCATGCCGCCTCAGCCGCCGCCGCCGCCGCCGCCGCCGCCGCCGCCGCCGCCGCCGCCGCCGCCGCCGCCGCCGCCGCCGCCGCCGCCGCCGCCGCCGCCGCCGCCGCCGCCGCTTCAGTGCCGGTCGGTTCGTATGTGCACGCTTCACTGACGACAGCGAGCCAAATGATTTCGCCCGGCGCGGCGGCGGCATTCAACGGCGCTAACGCCCAACTGCTCGCACGAGCGCCGGCCTACGCAGCATATATACTGCCAACGCCCTAGCCGCGCAGCATCCGGCGCGCTCTTGCGCTACCGCCTCTCTCGGCCGCGAAAGAATCGCCTCCGCCGCGCCTAATGGCGGCGGCCTCGGACTGGACGCTGCGGCTTCGCGCCCGCCGCCGAATGCTATCTCGAAACGCAGGACGCAGGTAGCTGCGCACCGCCGATAGGCGGTAATCTTGTCTTCCGAGCAGCGCGGAACCAGGGGAGAAAGTCAGCGGCCGCTGCGGAACGCTCGGGCTAGGCGTTGATTCGTGAAAGCCACGCCCGCTGACCTTCCGCGCCGGGTCGTAAAGCGGTGCCTGGCGGAGCATGCACGCCTACCGCCGCTGTGCGGGTCACCAGCCGCCCAACGCGACACAACGCACACAATTCACAGTACGCTGTGCGGCCGGAAATTGCGGGAGCACCTGCGCCGTCTGTCCACGGCGACGTTGAGATAGCGTCGTTATCGGGCGACTGACTAGATATTCGCCGATTGGCGCGAAATTGAGGCATTGCGGAAAGGGACGCGATCTCGCGCCGCCCTAACTACGGAGCAAAATGAGCGACGACTTGAACCCTGCGGACTTTGCGAGACTTTTTGAGACTGTCGACGAGGTGTCAACGCCAGTGCCCGCAGAGACGATAGGTGAGCGCCAGCACCTGCGAGGCCCTCCACCCCCCCCCCCCCCCCCCGCGAAGCGCCCTCTCCCCCCCCCCCCGGCGAAGCCTCAGCCTAGCTAGCGCCACGCGCGGAAAGCGAGCAATTCTAAGAGATGCGCTTCGCATTGGGCGAGTGAATAAAATTCGCCCAATGCGATTCGCAACCGCCGCCCCTTCGTTCGCGGGTCGATTAACGGCTCGCATGCACCGCACCGATCGAAGGGAGCGAGCGCACGCACCGACCCGCACGCGCTCCCGAACTCGCCCGAGCAGCTCGGCGGCGCCGCTGCTCGACGCGGCGGCGCGGTTGGCTTGGGGGCCGGTATAGAGCGGCGGCTTCGCCGAGCTGCTCGGGCGAGCGACGAATGAACGACGCCTTCGGCAATATGGCGGCGAGGTGCCGACCGCCGATTGCTCTCCGCTCTGTTTCCTCTCCCATTCTTCTCTCTCCTCTTTTTCCTCTCATCCGACCTCTGCACCTCCTCCCTCTCTCCCTCTCTCTCCCCCTCTCTCTCTCTCTCTCCCCCTCTCTCTTTTGTCTGCCTGCCGAGGGCTCGCTCACCCGCTTGCTCGCTGGTCGCGCGGGCGCCCGCGGCGTGGGGTTTTTGCGCTAGCTTTCCGGCGCCCATCGTAAGCGGGCTTCCGCTAGCCCCATACCGAATTTTTCTCTGCCGTTTTAGGATCGCTTCCGGTGTGGCTGAATGGAAGTGTCGTCCGCGCCGGGCCGGGCAAGTTCGAGTTTGGCAGTCACAGCTACGAGCACTGGTTCGACGGCATGTGCATCCTGCACAAGTTCGCAATCAGCCAGGGCGAAGTCGCCTACTGCAGCAGGTGCGAGCGGCTCGCGTGCACGCGCAGCGGCGAGAACTTCTCGCCGCTGCGACCTTAGCCGACGCGCCCTCCTCCTCTAGTAAAACCGCGAACGCTCCGCCACCTACGCTAAATTGTTGGCATTTGGTACCGCCCGCCGCGGTAGTATACCGTACCGCCCGCCGCGCAGCTGTCACAAATGACGTGGACGACACGAAAGCTGCTGGACAATTTAGCGCGCGAGATAAAACGAAATCGACGAAATTCGGCAGCGAAGGCCTATAACCGCCGCGCGGCGCCAGCGACAAGGCCGCTGCCGCGGCGTCGTATCGCTGGTTGCGCGCGCAGGCAGCCGCCGCCTTCGAGCTCTTCTGCGATCGGCGCTCCGCGCAGTCGTCCTACCCCTCGCGACCTACCGCCGGTGCCGGCCGCTCGCGTACCCTGCACCCTTAGCCTGCTTGCCGCGGTCCCGCGACGTCGAGAAGTCGCCGTATTCCTGCGGCGCCGCCACCGGCGCCACGACGCGCAGGCACGCGCTCACTCACGCCCGCGCGCTCACACGCACGCACCCACCGCAAACGCAGCAGACGCGCACGCACGCACGTGCGCACACGACCCACGCGCCTGCGTCACGTGCAGGCACTGCCATCAGCTGAAGCAGAAGCGCGGCCTGCGCTGCCGCCGCGTCCTCACGCCGGTCCTTCTCAGCCAACCGCCGATCGAGGCGGACCGACCTGCCCTGCGGCGCCTGCGACGCGGACCGACAAACCGCGGCAGAGTGGCGAGGGCCGAGCCTCTTAATAAATATCCATCGCGCATTTGTACGCTACGACAGCGGTACGGCGACTAGCGTTGCCATGAGCTTCACCTACGAGAAAAGGGGAGGTTAGCGCTACCGTTGGCGCAGGAACTGCGGCGGCTAGCGTTGCCACGCGCTCCACCCTACAAAAGAGGAAGTTGGCGTTGCCGTTGGCGGCAGGTACTGCGAGGGGAATTTGCCGCTAGCGCGCGCTAGCTGCAAAGGGTCAGACAGGGCAAAAAGCAACGCCCGCCTTAAGGTCAGACAAAACAAACAGCTCTGCAGACGCGAAGTATCGCTAATCTACGACGGAGTGCCTGAGCCAAAGCAGGACAACCGAGCACGTGCGGTGCGCGGCATCGATCACGTCTCGCAACCACTCGGCGCGGTCACCTTGAGGGCCGTGCGGGCGCGGCTGCGGTGTTAGCTATTACACGACGTCAGCTAGCGCCTTTGGGGAGGACCGCTGTGGGGGGTGACTGGACAAAAAAACATGCCTCGCCTTACCCTACCAACCAATAGCTCGCATGCCAAAGCCAAGGCATACTAATGGAAGATGTGCTGTGCAATTGAGCTTTATATCTGCTGCAGAATAAATGGCTTCGAAACGAGACAAGCGAATGAGTTGATTTCATTCCACCTCCTTCTGTCCCGCCCTTTCACACTGCTCGACCCATCGCCGGTTGTTCCGCCCCACCCTCTTTTCTCTCCCTTTCTTCCCTCTCGCTCTCTCTCTCTCTCTCTCTCTCTCTCTCCTTCTCAAATGGCCATACCACTGCGGTTTGCCTCTTCTCTGACCCTATCTCATTTTTGTTGTACCTTATTGAATCTCTTGTCCTCTCTTTCACTCTCTCGCTGCTATCGCTTTCTCTCACCCTCTAACTCTAGCTGTCGTATCGCGCTTTCTCTCTCTCTCTCTCTCTCTCTCTCTCTCTCTCTCTCTCTCTCTCTCTCTCTCTCTCTCTCTCTCTCTCTCTCTCTCTCTCCCTCTCTCTCCTCATCCCCCTCCCTCACTCTCTGTATCTCCCTCTCTCTATTTTCGTTCGCACGTTAATTGGGTCTTCTCCTGGAGTAATGTAATGCAATGTATCTCCGTCTGTAACTCCACAAAGCCATATAGACTATGTGGGTGTTACGCAGGAGAGTTTTGTATAGCGCACTCACAGCCTAAGCGGCTTTCGGTACGCATTCGGTAGCCGACAGACTTCGTCTCACGCAACAAAGATAAAGTGGGAAGCATAGCAGAGTCAGGAGAGCAGTTGAGGTAGTGAGTAGCATGGAAGTAGCAGCTCAGGACCGCTGAAAAGGATGAACCACAGTCGGCAGCAGGAGAGTAGTTGTCATTGCGTAAGAATTATGGAAGCGAGTTCCACAGTCTAGGACCTGCAGAGCTAAAGTTTTTGTCGCCAACGGTCTTTAAGCGGAGGAATAGAACGGTTAATTTATTGTACCATCGGCAGTCCAGCTAAGATGCTAAGGGTGATCACCCACCGGGTTTTCCAGCCTCCAGGGAAGAGAGTGGGTAACGATACCGGCAGCAGTGGCCCTATGGGCAACGAGCGCGGCATGTGACCATTTCTTGGCTCTCAGCCAGCTGGTCACGCTAGTGGAAGGTGCCACCTTATCAATCCGTTTGATCGAGCTCGATAGGACCGACTCGGAGATGGCTAGACTCTCGTACTGTGTCAATCGTCATGTGGCTGTGCGTGCATCTGCCGAGTTCTATTGGTGGCAATAGATTTTTTAAATTTGCGTTTAAGTTTGTTTCGTAGTTTCCACAATTATGGTTTTGAGACACCTTGAATCCTTTACAGCTAGCTGCGACAAAGTTGTATGTAAGGCACAGCCTCATAAAAAAATCTTTCGGCTTCGCAGACTGAAGTGGGACTGGTATCACGATAGCACTGATCAAACTGCAAAAACAAATTCAACCGACTGAAAAATGATAAGCAATATAATAAGATAATAAATAATAAGCTGCAAGCCCCCACTGTAATGGAAAAAAGAATCAACCTATAGGCCTATGCGAGCCCGTCTTGGCTAAGGCTTATCTAGAAAACTCCTCAAAATAATAACAATTATAATAATAATAATAATAATAATAGTAATAAAACATTTGATCTAGTGCCCTTCCTTCAACTCTTTGTCATACCGTCCCTCATTACCTTGCTTCCCTCTTTCCCTCCTGCCTCTACTTGCAGCATCACACCACTTCAGTCTGAGTTTTGCTGGCCCCCAATCAAGCATTGGTTCAACATCAACATCCTCTCTCAGACTTACTCTTCGCTTTAATCGCTTGCATCAGCCAATCTATCTGACCTTACTCCTTCAGTGTGTTCTAGCGCCACCTGCTCCGCAACATCCAGTCGTCTCTCTGTTATTCGAACCGAAATGGAAATCTGTTGGTGATCAGGTCTTCAGTTAGTATGCTCTGCAAAGTGTTTCCTATTCCACCTGCCCACTTTCTGGTCTCTGTTTCCCCGTAGTCACCTCTTCCTTCCCCTCCCTCCTCGTCCCTTCTGTTCGTTCGTTCACTCCTTTCATTCCTCCCTCGAGTCCCGCTCTTTTGTCTCCTCTTCGATAGCTGCCCCTCACCCTCTGGTCAGTGAAAAATCGGGCTCTCAGTTGACAGCTGATGTAGTGGGCGACTGTCGCCACCTGGCAAACGCTGGCAAGGCTGGTAAGACTGGCCTACTAGAAAAGCTCCTCTCGTTGCTTTGTATGTGTCAGCTGTCATTCGGGCGCTGCGACGACACATGCATCTCTGGGGGAAAAGGCGAGGCCAGAAAGAGGGAGTTTTGTTAATGTCCTGTTGCTGGGCACGCGGAAGCACTTCTGCTAGCACACGTGACACGCATACCAGAACGAGTCTACTGCTATCAGTAGTTCAACAGAGGCTATCACACTCTATTCTGGGCTGAATCTGGGGTACGCAATGGTCGGTCAAGGCAATGTCGATAGATAAGGAGATGCCTGGGCGGTATTCCTGTGACATATTTGGATTCGAAAAGGTGCCATCGCCCATGCAGTGTTTTATCGGCGTGTGACCCGCCAGATTGATAGGTTGAGAGGCGGTTGCAGACATTCTAATGCACGCAAGCAATTTCGGATAGTTTCAAAGGGACAGCCTCTTTCGCCGAAGGGGACCGTGCCCGCGGGAGCCTGTAGCGTCGGATTAGTGTTTTGTTGCATCCTCATGGATCGGTGCCCCGGCCTCAAAGCGAGTAGCCTCAGAGCGAGTAGCCTCAAAGCGAGTAGCCTCAAAGCGAGTAGCCTCAAAGCGAGTAGCCTCAAAGCGAGTAGCCTCAAAGCGAGTAGCCTCATGGTAGCCTCAAAGCGAGCCAATGCAAGACACTTAAACAGCTTCTGAGAGAAGCAGCCGGCTGCTGGGGCCGCCCATTCGAGTCACGTACAGGTTGGTAGGCTTCGGAGCTAAGCTCGGCTCGCAGTTTGCTTGGTATGCAATGTACTCGTAACATTAGACGTCTAAGGTGGACACGGACAACACACCTGTGTAGCGATTGGCGACCTGCTACGTTCAACGGGCGGATAGCTGGTCTATTTAAAAATGTTTGGTGCAAATAAAAGAGGTTTCTTTGTTGATATTGCTGACAGAAAATACGCTTCAAGCACGAAGGAAGTTGCAGACCCACAAGCCCCAGTTAATACCTGCCAAGTGCGTGGACTGGTTTTGTCTTATTTTAAGATTAAAGATTTGGCATGCTCGATCGAGATGAGGTGTCGACCTGCGCGGCAGCAGCAAACTGTAGGTGCACAGTGATGAATGCAGGTCACTCCGAAAACTTGCACAGAGTTTTTGGGGCCAAAGACAGTTTAGCCCTTGAGGAAGGCGATAGGAGGAAGACGGACATCGAGAAGACAAGCTAGCAAACTAGCAAAACGCCAAAGAATGACTCAAAGCCACTTATATAGTCACATACATCGACCCCCTGTAAGGATAGTCTGAGCTCCGCGTGCCGGTTGGCTGCAGATCACATTATTGTGCTCGCAGTGATTGGTTTCGTGCTGATCTAGACTTGCCCTGCAGACCCCTTCCTAGTTACTTTGAAAGTCTTCGGTCACTAGACGATGTCTTCAGTGGTCTGCTAGTAGCAATCCCCCGGCGGAATCTAAGTTTGCTGCCGGCGACTGATGAGGTGACATGAATGAAGTGATCTTCACACCCAAACCCTAGGTTAACCCTTTAGGTTGTGGTGATATGTAATCGTTATACAATACAAGGTTTTCTCTGTGAGTTAGCTTGAGCTATGAAACAAGAAATTTTCTTTAATAGGTAACATTATTCGAATGACCGATTTCTCATACAACTTCCTTTCAGCCCACAAACGCACGATGGTAATTAACGTGAAATATGTTAAAATGTTGAGTTCCACAGTCTGGGACCTGCAGAGGAAAAGTTGTTGTGGTCAATGCTCTTTCAGCAAAGCAATGGAACTACTCATTAATTGTCCGTGGAGACCATGGTGTTACGAAGAAGCTGAAACTGGTGCCGAAGTTCATATAGAAAGAAAGTAGGTAAGCCATTGTGAGCAAAATGGGTAAGACTTTGAAATTTTCTCTGTATCCGTTGATCAACCATGACTTCGCGAACGGAGACACATTGGTTTGTGAAGTATGCCTCTTTGGTTTGTGAAGGAAACTCCTGCAGCAGGTTATTCACCACCTGCAGCTGCAAAGGCTCCTTTTCAAAGGTCAAAGGCCAAATGGAATCGCAGTTGCCCAGCCGAGACTGAACCAGTAAATTGTAAAGTCTATTGCCAGACGTTGTGGTAGACAGCTCCCTAAGTCCCTAATCTGAGACAGGGATTGAACATGACGGCTAGCTGTGACAGTAGTCTTCTCAATAAGACGTTTAAACGTCAATTAGTTATACAAGAGAACACCCAACTTCCGAGCACATCATAGTGGTCGCAATGCAGTATCACCTATTAGAAGAGCAGCGTCTCCTAGTCCAGCCCATGCTTTGAGCTTGAGTTTGGTTTTTATCACCCCTAAACGAAAGAAAGAAATTAGCCGATATACAGGATCTAGCATTCTGCAAGGGATTTAAATTCAGTTTATCAGTCACTGCAGCTGATTCGGATGCATTCAAATGACAAGTGTTGCTGGGTACCGTCGGCATAGAAGCATTACCCGATCACGTAGGCTCTTAGCACTCTTCCAAGAGACTCGATATGAATGAAAAACTCAGAGGGCCGTGAATGCACCCAGAGAGTGTAACTCCGAACGAGACTAGTCTGCTGAATGAGACGTGGAACACCACCCGACCGGAACTGAAGACGGGATGGGACCAGCACGTTTCAAACCACGCCAAATCTGCCACACCGATCTTTGCTATCAATAGATCTGGTAGGTTATTACGATCAACAGTGTCGAGTGTAGTTTGTTATGTGAAAGTACCGAGGCGTCAACGTTACCAATACCCCGGCATCTCAGATTTTTGTTGGTCTGATGGAGAAGTGCAGTTTCAGGGGAGTGGTGTCTCTTGAATCCTGAACAAAGCTGTTCCTGTTTCTTCCCTTTTGTCATTGAGCTCCGCAAGCTGCTTATGGACAATTGTTTCGAGAGAATCCTGGAGAGAAAGGGAAGAACGAAAAGGTGACAGCTTTCAAGGACGTTGAAATCCAATGCAGGCTTCTAATGTGGCGGTCGAACGATGGTGGCCGAACGTTGGAAGACTTGGGAAAACCTTTCTTTATCAAGTGAAGCATAGACATATAGCTAAAGTTAAATATAGGCTAAGTATTTCTTCCAGGGCAGACCAGAGAGGGAATGGTGTAGGGCGTTCAGGGGATGAGCTCATTTTACTCAACTTAATTAGGGTAACCATTCCATATACAGGGCATTGGAAAATTTCGGCGGAATGTCCGAAAAAGAGGTCATAACTTCGATTCTTTTGAAAGATGGCCTTTCAAAAGACAAACAAGTTACAAATAAAATCCGAATTTTTGACGATTGAAATGCTTGCCTTGCCGATATTCGATCCTGGATGTCGGAAAACTTCCTGAAATTAAATGACGATAAAACCGAACTGCTTCTCATAGGACACCCTAAGCGTGTGGCTGGATTAAAAGGCTTTGCTGTTCTAATAGGCGATGCTATTGTGCGACCTTCACCATGTGCTCGTAATCTAGGTGTCGTGTTCGACAGCTGCCTTAATTTCAAAAGCTTCATTCAGAAGACTGCCTCTACAGCTAGCCATCACATCCGATCCCTATCCAAGATTAGAAGCTGTCTCCCACAGTGGCTTGTAAAAAATTTAACTAGCTCCTTAGTTCTGTCTCGGCTTGATTATTGTAATTCCCTTTTGGCTGGGCTGCCAAAGAAAGCTATTATGCCACTACAGCGGACTATGAATATGGCTGCAAGGCTGGTCTTCAAGTCCCAGCGGTTTGAGCACGTGTCACCTTTGCTGAAAGAGCTAGGATGGTTGCCGGTTGAGCAAACGATACAGAGCAAAGTTCTTATGCTGACCCACGAGGCCCGCCACGGCTTGGCTCCTTCGTACCTAGCTGAACTGCTACATCAGTTTCAGCCTGTTCGCGCCCTCAGGTCCTGTGTGGACAATAAATTGGCTGTCCCATTCCTCCGCTTAAAGACAGTTGGCGACAGAAGCTTTAGCTCTGCAGGTCCTAGACAGTGGAACTCGCTTCCACAATTCTTGCGCAACGACACCTACTCTCCAACTGCCGACTATGGCACATCTTTTTCAGTGGTCCTGAACTGCTACTTCTATGCTACTCACTACCTCAACTGCTCTCCTAACTCTGTTTTGCTTCCCACTTTCTCTTTGTTGCGTGAGACGAAGTCTGTTGGCTACCGAATGCGTACCGAAAGCCGCTTAGGCTGTGAGTGCGCTATACAAAACTCTCCTGCATAACACCCACATGGTCTTTATGACTTTGTGGAGTTACTGACGGAGATACATTGCATGAAGTATGACCGGCACATAGCAAAAAATATTTTTAGGATAGGTTTACACTGGAAGTAGTTTATCGAACTCACTAGTTTGAGCTTTGGGGAATATAAGGCTAATAAAGCGATAATTCTCCTTAATATGCGATGTTTCTCATTAAACTTTGGAAACAAAATATTCTCAATCATAAAAGAATTCCAAATCATTACTCGAAACTATTTAATGAAAGTAGAATTTATTAAATATTGACACGCCCCAAGGTCAACTCTCGACTGATAGTTATTACAATCTAATAGCATTAACCTTAACCCGTTTACCGTTACTCCGCCCCCTAGAAAAAACCCAGCTTCGACGAACGGCTATTCCAAGCTAATCATGGCTAATCTCGCTAATTACTTGCCATACGTATGTTTACACACATCGTGAGACGCCCCCTTCCAGCCGGGCTAACCGGAAGTGAATTGCGTTCGGCCATAAAATCATTGTTAATTTTTATTCAATTTACAACCACCGGGGCAGCGGTAACTAAGGAGTCTATTGTCAGTGCGCCTACTGAATCCTGGAACCGCTGGTCAATGTCCTGCGGGATATGGAATGAATCGCACGTTCCACGCTCTAGCTGAATGCTTCGTGCTTTTGCTAACTGGTTTGTGCATGCTCCACGCTACACAGGTTTCATATGCTCTGTGGTCCACACCGCATCCTCCACACGCTGGAGGTGCTTTAATAATTTACTTTGCAGAGCCCGAGCAGTTTTTGTCAAAGCTTAGCTTCCGACCACTAAAAGTAAAGCATGATGCCTAATGAACTAGCGCCGTCTAAACGGAAGTGTGGTTTGATGAGGGAGGTGTGAATAAAAAAATAATAATAGTAATAAAAAAATAATACATTTGTTATAGAACTCGGAGAACTTAATCTCCTCAGAGGCACCTTGTAGGTGCTGCAAATGAAGCATGATCGAATGGTTAATGGCAGCATACTCAATGTCAACAAGCATGACTTGGTTAGAGGTGACATGCATAGGGTCAGCATGCAAATGTGGTTAGTGGCAGCACGCACAGTGTCAGCACGTGCATAAGGACACAAAGGACGACATGCTGTGATAAATATACACGTCGTCAGCTTTTTTTGAAATGTCATTACGTCAGGGGGATGTCGGGAGGCCATCTGCAAGTGTGATTTAGGCTATGTGAGCATACTGACTAAAGACACCGTCTCCAAAGCACTTGAGATTCGTACGAGATTTATGTCAACGATTCGATTAAGAAAAGCGGGTGGTACGATGCTTAGCCTGATGCGGGAGTAGATCTGATAAGTAGGCTGGAGCCAAAGAATGATTGGACCTAAAAGTGAGTGACAGAACCTTGAACTCGATGCATTGCTTGACCGGGACCCAGTGCAGATCAGCTAGAAGTGGTGAGATTGGGCAACTGCGACGCTCACGACAGACAAGATTAGCTGCAAAAAAATGTCCACCAACATAAGAGTAGCTGCAAATTTTTGCACCAACTTTAAGCGCCCGAATGAACAGGTTGGTAGACCAGCTAGCAGTGAGTTACAGAAGCTGAGACGGGATGTCGCAAATACATGTACTCATTTAGATGTATTATATCTGTATTCACTGTCATGCACTGATAACTTTGAAGGATTGGCTTCTGGGTGACTTCCTTAGGACTTTCCTAAAATTACCTGGCAAAAGATAGTCATGGGCAATCAGCTTCAATTCATCGCTCTGACGCCGAGGAGCCTTGGATTTTTTCCTGTCCAGCAGTTGCAAACCTCTTATTGAATGCAGTACAGGCTCTTGCTGAATTTTAAAATTTAATTTACAGCTCGAACATATTCAGGGTTAAGTACACAAGTAAATGCAAAATTCACTTGAACTGCCAGCTAGTGCAAGAGGCTTATGCTCCGAAATGCACAATACATACCTTCGGCCAACTTTCTTACTTCAAAATAAGAATAGGTCATTTTACTTAACCTAAGATAAATATCTGTCAATTCAGGTGCCTTACAGCTAGCGAGAAGAGAATTACTAACTATAAGTCCGCGGTATCCTGCTGAGGCTATTACGCAAAAGCAAACAAGGACCGTGATTAGGCTAGCATATTAAGACACACCAGGAAACACTCGAGGCCACAGATTAGTAGGATCTCTGGTTAGTAACATGCAGTAAAATCACGCACAGGTATGCATGCAAAACATGCACTGAGAAAAGAGAAAGTTTCACTGAACCGAGTGGATGTTTTGGCTGACGAACTCTTTTCAAGGCAGGCCCTGATTTTAGCAGTGTCCTCCAGCTAAAGATAAACCTAATTGACAGTGGTGGAGATGTGCTCATCCAGTGAGAAGTCGTTTTCGCATATCGAGCCCAGATTGCGGGAAGACATCACTGGAGTGTTTCAAGATGAGATACTCTTAAGACTGGTGTCTTTCAATTTGAGGGAGATTAAGTTTGCCTATATATATATATATATATATATATATATATATATAGCTATTGCAATTAAATAATTTTCTTTTATATATATATATATATATATATATTAGGTTGGTCCTACACGAGTCAATATGCAGTAAATTGATGGCTAGCCCAGTGCGAATGTCATAGGTTTGGGCTGCGAAAAAAATTGAGTGAGTCGTATACTGAGCAAGGCTTAGAACGATCGAAGGACAGGTAGAGCTCAGCTTATCGGCGAAGATCAAAAAGCCAAGATTTGTTTGGCAATGGTATCAGCAAGACTATAGATAATAAAAAGAGGGGAGCCTTAGATCAATGCATGAGGTGACACGTATTTTAAGGCTTCCCAGATGATTGACAACCGTTTGAGTCTACACTCTGACATCTCTTACAGGACCTGGCGTGGACCTGGCGTGCCAGTGATTCCTAGGCCTGTCGAGATGCACTCAAGAAGGATCTGGTGGCCTATATGTTGCCCTGGTTTGGCCCACGGATAAGATGCTCCTCCTTAGCAATCAAGGTCGTGGGCTCGAACCCTGTAGCATATGTAGAGCACCTAGATAGAGATTTAGTCTATAAGAGTGCCATACAAATGTATGGTATTTGTATTTACTTATTATATTATTGAGGTCAGTGCTGCCAATAGATCTAGAAGAACCAGCAGAGATTCTCTGCCCAGATTGACATTGTTCAGATGGTCATTGTAAACCTAAAGCAGAGTAACTTATGTGGAGTTGAAAGCTCTAATTCCCTATTGGGACTTGATATCAAGTTCGGACGAGCCTGAGATGTAATCCTTGAGATGATCCTTGAGATGATCCTTTAGATGATCCTTTAGATGGGTTTTTAGATGATCCTTTAGATGATCCTGTAGATTATCCTTTAAATGATCCTTAAGATGATCCTTTAATAATAATAATAATAATAATAATAATAATTCACTTGATAAAGTGCCCTCAGAGAACTTAATCTCTCTCTAGGCGCTTTACATTTGCTGTAAAGTGAAATGCAATTGAATGGTGAGTAAAATCATGCTTGAAAAACAAACGACAGGAATAATATGGTTAGGGGTGATATGCACAGGGTCAGCATGCAAATTTGGTTAGTGGCAGCATGCACAGTGTCAGCACGCATAAGCACATCAAGGATGAATCACAGGGACCCACTAAATGCTGTCCTAAATAGGTGTGTTTTTTAAGTTCCTTTTAAATTTGGTCAGGTCAGCAGATGTTCTGATGCAGGTCGGGAGGGAGTTCCAGGCTTTGGGAGCATATGAACTAAATGCACGGTCTCCAAAGGATTTAAGGTTTGTACGAGGTATTTGTAGACTGTTGGATTCCGAAAAGCGGGTGGTACGATGCTTGGCCTGATCGTGGAGTATGTCGGAGAGATAGGCTGGAGCCATAGAATGAAGGGACCTAAAAGTGAGCGACAAAACCTTGAAGTCAATCCGTTGCTTGACTGGTAGCCAGTGCAGGTCGGCGAGAAGTGGAGTAATGTGGCAACTGCGACGCTCACGGCAGACAAGTCTAGCTGCCGAGTTTTGCACCAGCTGCAATCGCCTGATCGCACATGCTGGTAGGCCAGTAAGCAGTGAGTTGCAGAAGTCGAGACGGGATGCCACGAATGCATGGACCAATTTGGACGTGGTATCTTTATCTAAACAAGCCCGAATTTTAGCGATGTTATGAAGCTGAAAATAGGCGGATTTGACTGTGGAGCTGATATGGTCGTCTAACGAGAGGTCGCTTTGGAATATGACACCTAGATCCTTTCGATGCCGGGTCTCCTCTTATTCTCGTATCTTTGGCAGGACAAGCAGCAGAGAGATGGAACTAAAGTTACTGTAATGCATCTCCTGCTGTAACTTCACAAATCCACAAAGACTGAGTGGGTGTTAGCGAAGGAGTTTTTATAACCCACTCAAAGCTGAAGCGGCTTTCGGTGTGCATGCGTTAGCAAGCAGACTTCATCTCACTGAACAAAGAGAAAGTAAGAGGCGTAGCTGAGTCAGAAGGGCAGTTTAGGTGGTGAGTAGCATGAAAGTAGCAGCTCAGGACAGCTGGAAAGAATGTGCTACAGTCAGCAGCAGGAGAGTAGATGTCGTTTCGCAAGAATTGTGGAAGCAAGCTCCACGGTCTAGAACACGCAGTGCAGAAGCTTCTGTCGCCAAGTTGCTTAGGGTCATGCCATGTAGTGCCAGCTTTTTAATAAGTGGTCTGACAATCTCTATTTTAAAGGGAAGAAACATAAACGGTAATAAGGAACATATTTAGGATATTTTTTGGTGGGCAGCAGCAGGTCTACGCTCCTCGTAATGAGAACGTTTGCGACAGAGAATTAACAACAAGTGGTATCTTAGCCTTTCAAACAATTTAGAGATGAGTTCAGTAGCGGCATAAATGAGGAAAGAGAATAAGGGTGAAAGGAAAATATTATAGGTTGGCCTATTATTATATTGGCCTATTTAATAATCTCATTTATATTATATATTATCAGCCGGCAGAATGCAATCTGCATCAATTCCGATTGCAGTGGTCAGTAAAGAATTGCCTGCAGCAGGAATCGAAGGCACCGTCTGGGTCGTGACGTTTGGGCACCTGACCCCTAGGCCAAAGGAGAGACCCGTGCGTAATTAGGATGGGCTGCAGCGATACGGCATGGCTGGCAGTGAGATCGACTGCCTATGAAGTATTTGGACAAAAGCTCTGCTTAGAACCCATAGGTATTGCTGGGCAGTATGATTGTGTGTGAGCGGTTAAGAAGGCGTACAACACTTGGCATTAACACTTCTTGATTATTGATATAAGATTCCTGCAGCTTTTTATAAAAATTTGTACTAGGCCTTGAAAAAATGAGCTGATACGACCTACAATAATCCATAAATACCAAGCGGTGACTGTCGAAGCAGAACGAGAGCTCAGCAACAACAGCTCGAACTTCAACAGACCGATAATTTTATCGTCCTGTACTATTTGCATGACTGTTGCAGGTATCTGCGAAGTAACACCTTTGAGATCAACAGCGTTTCGAACAAGATAGTTCATCCCGAATTCGGAACTGTGCCACCCTCTGATCCATACGAGGGTATTCTTAAGAGGTATGTGGTTATTCTTATACGAAGTTAGTTACACAATCCGGCTGTGCCGATGGGAAATCCTGTTTGATCAAATTATTTTCATATGCCGTGAATGGGCTGTGGAAAGGTTAGACTTTGTCGTTTGTTTGGCGAGACTTTGTTCTATTTCAGAGAAAGCAATTCGGGCGTTGCTGTCTGCCCACCAGCTTATGTGAATTTCATACGTGTTCTCTGCATTGCTTCTAGGTTCGGCGCGATGTTTCATTCCGCAGAAGAAACGGACAACACGAATGTCAACGTGCTTCCCAACGGTAGTAAGCTTATGGTCGTAGGTGACGCCAAGTACGGTCACATCGTTAGCGCTAACGACCTAGCTACCGAACAGACGGCAAGTACAGCTGACATTCATGCAACCGGCTCGTCGGTTGCCTGCTACACGTGGCAGCGGGTCAAACTTTCCAATAGGAATTGAGCGTTCGGCATGTGATGATGTTGGTACTCGTCACCGCCGCGAGCTTGAACCGGCTCTTTTTTTATGCAGCTTCAGTTGACTATCGTTGACATGACTACTGCACACCCTCACCGGGACCACGATGGTTCGGTATACAATATCGGCTCGACGTTCAAGCGAGGCAGACCGGCGTATCACGTGTTCAAGGTGCCTCCCGCACTACCAGACGACAAAGGTTGAGCGGCTGATCTAAGGATACTGCTTCGCAACTAGGCTATGAATTTGTGCAGCCCTTGCTCCAGTGCGGGCGGTGTGATGGTCTTGATTCCTACTTCTGCATTTTTTTTATCTATATACCTTTGAGTTTACGGCACGGCAGGAACCGTGCAGTGGGGCCTTTGACGCTACAAGTGCCCTGCTCTTAAGGTAACCCCGTGGTCGGTCGAAGCACCTTCCACAGGTTGTGCACTGGTCACGTGGTATTCCACCACTTCCTTCTTCTGCTGCCATCCAGTGGTATCGCGTAAATGAGTTCTTCTGTCAGCATCAACTTTCATTTTCTTATTCTGCCCCTCGCTCATATTCTTCTCCACTGATTCAATTACGTGATATCAACTGCTCTGAAAATAGAAGTGATTACGATATTGGGCTACTCTTATGTGAGCAATGATCAGAAGTCCTTCTGTGCAACAGAGCCTATTAGGAAATCAGTGCGCTTAGTATGTGGTGTGGTTGAGTTAAAAATGCTGTTGTCACTACATTGCAGCCAGTTTTCTTTGCTTTTATAATCGCTTAAACCCGTCTTAAATTGTGCATTGAGATGCCTTGTTGCTTGCCAGAGTCTACATAGGCTAGTTCGCACAGCAAAAGTGACTTTTGGATTAGGTCAGAGTCGGGTTCAGCGAATGCTGCAATAGAGCTTCGACATTGACGATGATATCACGAGCGAACACTCGGCCAATACAATATTAAACAATACCAGATTAGTTCGCTAATACCTTTCTCTACCTTAAGTCTTATACAGACGTGCTACTTTAGGAGGCGGGACTTGGGAAATGTCACTTGTCCAGTAATGGCTTCCCTCGCCCGGACCCTTTCTTAATATTTTGCTCGCCAAGTCTCCTCTCCTCAAACTTTTAAGGAAATGTATGCAACGTGCTAGTGGTATTCCGCTCGCTCAAGCGGATTGCACTTTTAGCCCCGAGAAAGATATGCGCCAGCTTGCAACTTACGATTCGCCTCTATCTATTGCAGACCTCGGCGAGAGCTGGCGGGGCGCGCGGATCGTGGCCAGCCTTCCCAGCAGGAGATCTCTGGGCCTTAGCTACTTTCACAGCTTCGGCATGACAAAGAACTACATCATATTCTACGAGGGACCAGTTTTGATTGATTTCCTTAAGGCGCTTAAGTGCAAGCTCTGGGGAAGGCCGATTAATGAGGCGTTCTCCTACTGCAATCGGGAAAAGGTGAGGCAAGCAAGCAACTGCAAAACGGTGCACATAGATAGCATAGCAGGCCACCTGACCCAGCTACGAAACATGAAAGGATTCCTTGGCAGGCAGAGCGTTGGGCTCTACTGTAGTCCTGCTTGCTCTCCGTTGGTAGATACGTAAAGAAATCAGGGGGCAAGGTGACCTTGACAAGGTGACATCGGTAGGATTCGCTCTCTGCTTATAGGCCAGGACGAGGCTCGAGAACTGGTCTAAGCAGGATTACTCTTCTTAGGATGTCTTCTCTCGGGTTTACTTTCTACCGAGTCCACCTATTATTTTACGTATACAGCACGCTGCAAGAATAGTGACCTACTTCCTGTATATCCTGTGCATAGGGATACATTTTGCGTCAGGATTTCTTTTAATAAGCGACGTGGTTCTTTTTTCAGTGTAATTAAGGGCCTTTAAAGAGATTTGGTTTTCTAAGAGTGCAATAGAAACTTAGTAATATTATTAACCTGCATAGGGATGCCTCTAGCACTGATTTTTAGAGCTTAGCTGTTTTTAGAGAGCATTGGATGTCTTTATGAAGGAATGGAACTAAGCTTAGACCTCGGCTTTTTCTGCGCTTATCTGCGGGGACGTATATCTCACCAAGCACGTGAGAGTAATCGTAACCTATTTACTGGATAAGAGAAATAACTGCTTCAAGGCTTAAAGTTCAACCAAAGGTATACATAGCATTGCCTGAAGCTATATTATTGTTTAACTTTGCACGAAATCGCCTGCTACGACCATGCCATGTAGACCACGTTCAACACAACAACTAACAGCAGACCATGCTTTTCCTTCCGCCTGAGATTCTTGCCTCTCCCGCACCTAGGTCAGTAGCAAATACTTCATATCTATCTATATATATATATATATTAATATATATGTGTGTGTGTGTGTGTGTGTGTGTGTGTGTGTGTGTGTGTGTGTGTGTGTGTGTGTGTGCGTGTGTGTGTGTGTGTGTGTGTGTGTGTGTCTATTTATCTATTTATGCGTGTGTGCCTGCTTGCGTGATTGCGTGCTTGCTTCGATTCGTGTTTATTCCCTAGCCAACTGGTCACAATTGTTTTACAACTGAAATAAATAAAGCAAAGCATACACTAAACTTAGGCTCGAAAAGGCACCAAAAAGTCAGAACTCAGTGCCGATCGCTTGGCATTTGAAAAATATTGTAGGTCGTGTCAGTCCATTTTAGTCAAAGCTTAATCAAAACTTTTTATAGAGAAGTATTTTAATCGCAGTTTAAGAGCCCAGAAATATCAAAATGCGTTATCGACAATCGTCTTAACCGCTCTCTCTCCGGCAAGCATTTTTTCTGCCCAGCTCTTCCGATGGCAGCTTGGTAGATCGCTTCTCCAAATTCTTCAAGAGTAAGATAGAACGGATTAAAAGCTCCATTTCCTCACCGCCGTCTGTGCCACAGTGCCATCTCTCGTGGTCCTACTCGTCTTCTTCTCTCTCTGCCTTTTCCTGTTGAACTATTTACTAAATCAAAACTCTTTACGCTGTACCAGCAGCTCTCCTAATGAGACGCCTTGACGTGTTGCTGCTCACCGTAGCAGATACTTCAAAATGTGGCCCAGGTTACAGGCGAAGACACTCTGAAAACTAAAACTGAAAACTGAAAACTTCCCTCTGAAAGCTGCTCTTGTCGTGCCTCTCATTTAAAAGCATCATACTCTAGACCGTTAGAACTTAAGAAACTTTCTAATTTCCCCTCTTCAATATTTCTTCAAGAGACATTTGATTGATTGACGGACCAGTAGCTAAACGATTTAATCAATTCATCCGATCTTGCTAGCTATTTCTTCCAATCGGGAATTAGAGCTAGCCATTCCGTGGAAACAGCACTGCTTCGAGTTTACAATACACTTCTGAGCAATCAATATTAAAACATGTGTGTGTCATTGGCCTAGCGCCCTAAGAGAAGCTGATCTCTATCCGATCACCGTTCAAATGACGCACGGTCATGGTCATTAATGAGGAGCACCACAACTTAGGGTCAAACCGGATAGCCTTTTTTGATCCGGGTAGGGGCCTCTCTGCTCGTTCGCCTAGATCTAGCAGCAGCATTTGATACTATAGGTCACTTGATCCTTCTGGAGCGCCTCTCGACACGTCTCTACATCGCAGGCACGGTGTCAAACTGTGTCAGTCAGGTCGTACCTCAGTGAGAGATGTGAGAGTGTAGACGTAAACGGATGTCGCTCTTCTGGTGAGTCTTAAAGTATAAGCTGTCTCAGGGTTCACTATTCTGATCTCTTTCTTTCTTTATGTGTGCTCTACCTCTGGCCGATTCATCACCAAGCAAAATTTTGGATTTTATGTATACATTGGTGCCCAGCTCTACCGTCTCTCTAGTCCGTCCTAAGCTCTCTTACTCCTCATTTGACTCGCTCGATACTCGAGTAGCGACATCGACAACGTCGAAGCCTTTGAATGACTGCTAACTTGCGGAAGCTTAAGTGATGGTAAGACCGGCTCCATAGTTATGGGAAAGCCCAATGTTACCCGAACATTGGAAGATATAACTCTCATGTCTACTTTATTTAGCGTCCCTGCCGTGACGTCTGCTTTTAATCTAGCCGTATTATTCCCAAACGACGGCATTACATTAGCACATTTCCTCCACTGTCGTGTGCATCTATTTTCAGCTATTGAAAATCTACAAAGTCGGGTCCTGATTATATCATAGCAGGCCAGTCAAACTAGTTCACGTGTTTGTGAAATCGTGCATAGATTACCGTAACTCCTTTAATTAAGGCTCGCGGCTAGTCTCCTTGATTTTCTGCAGCTTCTAAAAATCTCAACCGTTGGTTTAGTCTGTCGTCGAAGGCGTAGTTGCCAAATCCCACCATTTCTATGTGAGCTTCACTGGCTCCATATCAAGCATCTAATCAATTTCAAGATCTTTAATCTGGCTTAATGGTCGCTTTATTCGCTTGCTCTTACCTACCTATCCAACTTACTTGCTTCTCCAGTGTACTTTCGCACCACCTGCTCATTAGCATCAAATCATGCCGTCGGCCCATGAACTAAATTGAAATATTTTGGTTATCGGGCCACAAGCTCTTTTGCACCGAAAATCTGGAACTCACTTCCTGCTATGTTCACTACGTGCGATAACCTTGCAACTTGTAAAACTCAGCTAAAGATGCATCCGTTCCGGTAAGCTTCGCCTTTGCTTACTGGAAATTTGTTTTTTGTTCCGCTTTGCTTTGAGTGTGTGCCTTTGCATGATTCAGTGCCTGTAGCTAGGTAGAGGTCTAACTAAATGGTGGCCATAAGAGTCTTGTTATTTTTTTTAGCATTCTGGTCTATGCATGATATATTTTACCCTTCGTATGCTGGAGCCTGTGCATGTCATTAACCTCATGGATACTGATTCTCTTGCAACTAATACGCTTATATAGAGACTAATTCTCTTATGTGTTGTACAAACAATCTACTCTTATTTTTTTTACCATTGTTATTATATTTATTATATTTTTGGAAACTTCCAATGATAAAGGTTGCGACTTCCACGCTCAAACAATCTGCTCAAGGAATATCCAAAACAGCTGATAGAAGCATCCTCGGGCTACGGGGAAACTGCTGCGAAAGCCTTTTTGTGGTCCTGATAATTTAGAATTGCATCTTAGATTTCGTCGCTCTTTTTAGCCAGAAAACCATAGTGATAGGCCCCAAAGATAGCAGTATAGTTGGTGAAAGTTGTTAGTGATAGTGCATAGCACTCGGTAGCAGTAATAAACCTAGCAACCTGATGGAACAAAGAGAACATTTCAGCCATTAGACTTTTAATTACTGCTGTTTAGTATATTTCCGTAAGTTCATAAATGTGTCTATGTAAGATATTTTTCAGCTGAAATTCCACTATTACAAGTGGTTAGAAACCGATGAGCTTCAAAAAGCAGCGAGCAGCGTGGTCGGTGACGTAGTCAGCTGGTCACTAAAAACGGTAAATCAGGTGCAACACAGTTAGGTGGGATAAAATCGCGGACATTTTCCTAAGCACCATCCTATGCATGAAAATAAACGGTAGAAGAAAGAAATATTTGTAAAAGCGCTTTGTAAGAGTCTTATGGTAGACACAGGTGATGCACTGCGTCTGCTGAAGCTTGCGAGAACTCCCTTGTTTTATTAGATGCTTGCGAAAAAGCTCTCATTCTCTCAGAAAGATGTCGATCATGTCTATGCTAAAGGGCACCGCTCATTCCATAGGATCGCATGCTCCACTGTTTAGTGTTGTGAAGAAGACGGTGATTTTGCTGTGCGGAAAATCAAAATTATCCTATGAATATCGATTCTCCATCTCAAGATGCTCACTTGCCCAATTGTATAAGATATTCATACTCATTTGTAGGGATATTTCCATATATTTCGAAAGCAGACAGGAGAGAAGCTGGATATTCAGTTCACCACAGACGCCTACTTTTTTTGGCATGCTATAAACGCCTTTGAAACCGATGATGGAATCGTGTTTGATGCCTGCATATTTAAGGATTTCGACCGCAAAGGTATTTCTCTCGGAGAATTATTGTCAGCTCCTCGAAACTTACTCTAGAATGAGATCGAATATTAGGAAAATATGGCTCTGATATAGGAAGGGCCAGTTCGGTTATGGATAAACATGATAAAAACTAGCCAAGGATTAAAGTTTCCGCACTTCCCGATCTAGGCCGTGGGCATGAGTCCTTTAGCGGGCGATGGGTCTTCAGCCGCTCCATAAATGAGGCTGGTAGATCACCTAAACCTTCTTAATAATAATAAGCTATTGGTATGGAACCTTAAAAGAGCAGACGATTGAGGCATTTAATAAATCGACTGTTGGATTTGGAGGCTTCCGAGCCAGATCGACAGTGCAAACTGAGACATGGTTGATTGAGAGATGGTGTGTGTGTGTGTGTGCGTGCGCGTGTGTGTGTGTGTGTGTGTGCGTGCGCGTGTGTGTGTGTGTGCGTGCGTGTGAGTGCCTGTGCGTGCGTGTGTGTGATAGAGATTGAGAGAGAGAGAGAGAGAGAGAGATAGACAGAGAGAGGGAGAGGGGTAGAAAGAGAGAAATTGCCATGTCACGCACGGTGTTGGTAATGCGTTTGCCTTTTTAGCTAAGCCATTAAGCACTGCTTCGACAGGATTAGGCTGGGTGAAAGATCAGAAAAAATCAGGACCTCTGCTTTGTCGTTTGAATAACCGAAGCACTTTTATTTAAATCAGTGACCATGCTAACTGAGTTTATCGCACATCGCTTGTTTAAGACAGTTTTCTCGAGTTTGCCGTATTAAGTTTTGTAAAAGCTACAAGAGACGTAGCCAAAAACTTTCTTTAGCATGTTACTGGTTATACTCCACAGCCCTATTTTTCGTTATCCTGTATGTCCATGGGTTAGCGCGGCTTGTTGCCTACCATAAGAGCTATCCTTTAATCAATAATCAAACGGTTCTTCTGGCCCGCTCTTAGTTAGATAAACGCATTGTTTAAGCTGAGGGACGATGTTCTGAATATCCTCGAGTTTAATTTTTGTTGCTACTTCTTTAGGAAAGTAACTGTGACAGCCTTATAAAAACTGCTTGAGTTCAAGCTAGCAGTGCAGTTTTAAAATAAGTGCATTTACTCGTGACGTTAATAATAATAATATAATAATAATGCACTTGATAAAGCGTCCTCAGAGAACTCAATCTCTTTCTAGGCGCTTTACATTTGCTGACACACATCTCAGTTGAATTTACATGTGTTACTCATTGGTATCCAACATCTTATTGGGTCAATCAGCAGCTGTCCAATGCTCCTCGGGCAATAAATTAAGTTCTGTTTGATTTTTAAGAAATCGATGACCTAGCATGTCTTCGCCGAAAGTAACGCACGAGTAATTAACACTCCTACACGTGTTTCTATGATAATTTGTCTGTGCTTTTGCTTTCTTATGGAAAGACTTACCTATCATACGATTACGCAGAGCATCTTGTATCCTGATTAAATAAAAAAAAATCTTGATTGCATGGGTAGGATACGCATTATGTGTCTTGCTTATTCCCTGACTTTTTCTTTGGGGTGCACTTACCTTCCCTGTTATTACGCAATCATTTTTGCTGCAGCCAATTTGATTTTGGTTTAGATCTATTCGCATTCCCACTCAACGATATCAAAACCGGATACTTCCATAGGATGGAGCGGTGGAAAAAATTCCAGCACTACCCAGGAAGATTCGTTCTTCCTTTGCGACCGCAGGTAAACTTGCAACACTTAGTAGCTCCATATAATTCTTGCACCAGACCGTACCTAGTAGCAGGAGAATGTTTTTCAGATCTGTATTTCAAGCAAATTAAAAGAAACAATGACTTCAAGCCTGCACTGAGAGCCCTCGTATGACCACAATTGGCGCCACAGATTAAATCAAAGAAATTCTATAGCGTTCGTTACTGCTACATAGATTGCTGCCGTTGCTCCAAGTCAAACTGCCGTTGATGACACACGCAGCTTCTCACCCTCACCAACAGTGGCCGCCGAGCCGACCTCCATCTTGTGCCTACTGTACGCCTTGCTGAGCTACTGTAGAAGTTGTTCCTCCCCAGGTACTCAGGTCATCTTTCGAAGAGAGAGACTTTTGGTCGATACACACACACATATATACATATATATATATTTATATATGTGTGTGTGTGTGTGTGTGTGAGTGTGGGTGTGTGTGTGTCTGTGTGTGTGTATGTATGTATGTATGTATATACACATATATATATATATATATATATATATATATGACTATATGTATATATATATATGTATATATAAATATATATATATATATATATATATTATAGTCCTGCAGGTGTTTGATAACAAAACTCCGTGCCGCAGTTCTTATGCAGCCATTGTGCGAGTTATTCTGCTGCTGATTCCGATTCTTTTACCCCACTAATTCGCGATCAGTTCCATATCAGTGGTTTTTCATCTCACTTTTAAGCTGTACGAGATACAAGTATGCAAGTCTTTATCACGGATGGCGTACTGGATTAAGCTACACCTTATGCAGCGACAACTACTCTCCAACTGCCGACTATGGCTCATCCTTTCCAGCGGTCCTGAGCTGCTACTTCCATGCTACTCACTACCTCAACTGCTCTCCTGACTCTGCAATGCTTCCCACTTTCTCTTTGTTTCGTGAGGCGAAGTCTGTTGGCTACTGAATGCGTACCGAAAGCCGCTTTGGCTGTGAGTGCACTATACAAAACTCTCCTACGTAACACCCTCATGGTCTTTATGACTTAGTGGAGTTACAGACGGAGATACACTACATTACCTTGAGTTAGTCGTATTACGATCTCTCGTTAAAAATCATTTAGTTTCTGCGGCTTGAATGAGTTGCACCTTGACACAAAAATTTTGGATTAAATCCGCAATGCCTATCTAGATGAGTTGCATTTCATCTAAACAGCTTGGAAACAGACCCCTTACCAGGCTCTCGGATGAAAATGTTTCTCTCTTTCTTTCCGGAGCCCTGTCTTCTTCTACTGAGGAATGCCTATTGCAGAACGCCTCAAATATAGCAAAACAAAATGGCCGCAGCAGCAGCAGCAGGGACGACGAGGACGCAAAGTCAACAATCAACAATATGCCACCAACTTCACTCCTGGACTACGCGTTTATCTTTCTCCGATACTCGCTTTGAAAAGTCTTAGCTTACGGTGAATTGTGGATTTGTGGCACCGCTGGGCACGCTAAGGGAACGACTGGTGTAGCCTGGGGTAGCCTGGTGTAGCCTTGGGTAGCCTCGGGTAGCCTCGGGTAGCCGCTATTTTGTGGCAAGTGTAATGACTTCTGCTTGCTTGCAGACACAGGAACACAGCACGTCAAGAAGCTGTCGTGGACGCAGCGAGGTGCACGTTGTTCCGGAGCGACTCTTGCCTGATGGTATGTTATTTGGGAAGTTTCGCAGCCGGAGGACGGGCGTGCCGGCATTTCTTGTTGTCGTCGAGCATGCTACCACTAATTATTAGACCGTGCTTTCTTTGCAGCATATGTAAAGTGCTTAAAATTTAGGGATTGATTTCTCTGAGGGCCCAATGTAAATTTTTTATTATTATTATTATCCCACTGCCGATCGTGTTAAAGGCCCGCATGCTTACCTACACTAGACTGGTAAAGTAAAAAGGTTGTGATGAATTATGAAACGAGACAAGATCGTGTTTTTATGCAGCTCCTCTGTTTCTCTGTCTACTCCTGGTATTCGATGTTAATAGACAGTTTGTGCATTGCAGGTTTAATCATGTAGAAGCGCTGAATTAGCTTGAATTATCTCATTTTTTTCTATAGGGGTGCGTGTCGGTGGAAAACTGACTGCTGGTTGGGAGTTATGTCCCCAATTTGGAATATATGAGCAGATTTAACTATGCTTACGTCAATCATTCTATCACAGTTCGTTAGAAGTTGAATAGGCATCCTACTCTTCCATTCTAACGGAAATGTGACTCCGTCTAAGCTAGCGTTAACCTAATAAGAAATGAAAATTGTCCATACCCTACATAGAGCTGTCTGAGCAACGCATCGCTAAGAAGAAGCTGATCCTCAGAAAATAATTGATTGGAGGCGTAAGCCTTAAATGACCAATTACTACTGTCCCTTCTTATAATTTTATCTCACCTAATCTTATTTATATTTTTCATTTCCATTTGCCTTATGTATTGCTATGATTTCGCTTTTCTACAGTCGCTTTGGTACAACAAGGTTAGGTGATTCGACATCCTCATTTTTGTGTTGGCAGAAGAGCATTAGTGGCTATCGCCGTCGCTTGCAGTGAGCAATAGCTGATGGCCCACTGCAATATTTGAACCCGCAATCCAGATCATGAAGAGTGAGTGCCTTACCTCCTGAGCTGAGGGCCTTACCTCCTGAGCTGAGCACCTTATCTCCTGAGCTAAGACCTAGGGGCGAAACCCAGACTATCACCCCGCCGGGCAGTCTTCGAGACATAAACGTCCATAAAGATGCACATAATACACCCCTAAACCCATGCGTCTTTTAAAACCTCTAGAATTGTTATCCAACACTACTAAGTGACTCACCGATGTGCAGGTTAGGCTTCGTGGAGACTGAAGATATCCGACATCCGCCCATTTCACGTGCTTGCAGACTCTGCATTGCCTTCCAGTTGTTTCATACAAATATATAACATATATAGGTGTATAGATGTGCAACAGGTATATACGGGGTACAAGCCCGTGCATAAAAATACACCAGCATATACTTACATATATAAGTATATATGAAGCTATTGATCCCTAGAAAAACTGTGAACATAAAAATATACACGAGTGTGAAGGTAGTGCAAAGAAATTACCATGAAAATATTGGTTCCGCTGTGCTAGTACATCCCCAAGTTAGTACGCTACGAGATGGTGCTTTTATTTTAGCTGCGGAAAATTATATCATATTTCAGGACGCGAAACCAGGTAAATCATTATGACTTCAAACCATTTGCGTGCGTAAGCGAAGCGAAAACTTTTTTGACGCCTTATACACCATGGAGGAGCCAAATAGGAAGCAGTGCAGCAGATTTCACTGCCGCGAAACGCTCCGCGTGCTTCTTATTCTTGAACTGCCATGAACCGATGGAAGCTGTCTTAGTACTTTTCGTTGTTTTCTTGACACTTGTAGGTCAAGACCGAATCGATATGCCGACAATTAACTACAGGCACTACAACGGATGCAAATATCGTTATTTCTACGGAACTGGCTCAATTCTCAAAAGCTGGTACTTCAATAGCGTAAGTGCAGAATCCGGATGCCTCTGACTAGCTTTACTCAGGAGTCCTTCGGGGGTTCTTAAGTAGCTAGCGCAGATCACTTCAATCTCTCAAGATCTGTCACTCCTTTCCGGAAGATGAGAGATTCCGCATAAAATTGCATGCAACCAATAACGTAAGCAGCTGACAAGTATGACTGCCTAGATTCTTCTGTTACTTGGCTTTCCCAGATGATACTAATGAATCTTTGAAAGTCTCCCTAGTCGCAATGCCTCTTTTGATCAGCAAAAATTACACACTCTTTGCCTTTGTGGAGATGCAGGTAAAATTGTTCTTCTTATGTGCATCCGTTCCAGGAGACCCTTGTGGACCTCGAGTTAATTTTATTCGCAATATTCTTTAGGAGCAAGTCACCGACCCCTGACAATAGGCTGTAGACCTCTGAAGATATATCTCGTTATCAAAGTACTTTCTGATCGGTCTCAAAGCGATTACCTCTGCTCGGGACACCAGGGCAAAAGATTGCATAACGTTTATCCAAGAAAGAAACTAGTCATGTTCAATTCCAGTCTCATTTTCGGCGCCAGAATGGTTAACCACCGCATCCCTCACTCTAGCCTGAAATTTAGCGTTTGTGATGAAATTGTTATACAAAATAACAAGCCGTTTATTGGTATTGCTGTCTCTGTATTTTTGACCCCCAAAAGACATCGCCCGATATAGGTGTAAGTATTCAGAGCTTTCAAATCGTTCCTGTTTCATCTCGGTTGCCCTTTACCTCACCTTTTGACTGTGACTGTAAACAGTAGGACTCTTGCATTCTCTCTACCATGAATCTTCTTGCTTAAAAACCTCGCCAGCTATCCTTTATAGGCATTTGCAGTATGTGATACATTGCTTGCCCCTGTATACTTACTTTTGCGTTGGCAGGTGGCGAAAGTCGATGTCGAAACGAGAAGCACAAAGGTGTGGAATGGCACGAGCACTCAGTTCCCTAGCGAAGCCATCTTCGTTGAGAGCCCGCAGTGCAAGGCCGAAGACGACGGTACGTACGACCTTCGTAGTGTCCTTCATGGCGGCCTTTTGTCTGCCTGCGTACTGTCAGCGTTTGCTTCACGAACACGCTTCCGCACAAACGGGCTTCGCTCGCGCCATGGTCCTAGCGCAGGTGTCCTTTTTGTGGATCGCCATCCGTGCATGGTGCTCCTCACAAAATTGTAAGCTACCTAGAGTGAGGAATGAGAATCATATGAGAATCCTCTGAATCACCATCTCTGAGAATCATCTTGAAGTCGTGGAAAGGCTGAGCTTATATCCTAGGCAGGCAACGTCGTTATGCTGACCAATTAGTTATTATCATTACCCTTAGGTTCACATTTTGCTGAGGTTCAAATCTTGCTAATGGTAAACGCGTGTCATCAGTGAATGAGGTTATTACAAAGTAGTATTAGTCAGAACCAGGCTAGCAGACACCTCCGCGGTTATTCAACCTCAAATAGAAAACTGTAGACAGTCCTTTGCATCTTAAGTGCCTATACCTCAGCAAACAAGAATCAGTAAAATAAAAGATGTCAGGATGATGGAGTCTGCCGTAAGGACCGGCCACCAATGGCGAAGCCAATGCGGACAGGCCCCCTAGTCTAGTCGAGCCGTTGGGTACCACTTGGTTCCAGCATCCGTTTCTCTGCTAACATCTCTGAGGGGAACATCGCAGATAAGGCCAACGCCCATGGGCTGTGCCGGCATGGCCTTCCGTTGGGAGCCCGATTCAGCGGTCCGTAACTACGCCAGCATTACCCATCCCCAACTTTATTCCTGGTGATGCAAACTCCGTGCCTACTCTCTACCCGGGGCGATCTCCAGTCAGCCTCTTAATACTTTTTGACACTCCCCCTCGAATGCTCCCCCCTCCCCACTACGCCAGGCAGTCTAATAGGGTTCGTCGGTAACGGATAGCCGACGTAGAAATACGCCTCATGCAGTAGGTGGTCTCGGCCATCCCGAAGGAGGTCCAACGGTGCGTCGAGGACGCAAGTTTGTTACGTTACGCTCGTCGCACCATCCGGTCGCACCATCGCGGTCACCAGCGTCAGCATCGCCAACGCGACCACTGAAGAGATCATTTGCTCAAAGTCGGGTTCTGTCAGTTCTAACTTCCCTTAGCTTCTTACCTTCATGTGCAAGTGGAAAATCAAGCTTGCCACCGTCACGCTCGACGAAGGCCCAGCAGAACGCCGCTGTGACCAGCGGTGACATTCAGGAGGTCATCGTCGACGAGCAGGCTCACCTCGTTGGTAAGCGTCTCGACGACGAGCAAGGCGACGCTGGTTGCTGCATATACAAGACGCACATGAAATGACGAAATGAGAACTCGTCTCTGGTCAAGACCTGTGAGCTGCGACTCGTCGAACAGAAGAATTTGATATCCATCTGTGCCGATACTTCGTGCACTGGTCCTTAAAATTTGGATAAATCGCTGTTGTCCAATTTCACGGTGTCACAGACAGGGCTATGATGGTGCGGCCAATCTGAGCGGCGAAATTTTAACGATCTGCAAAACTTTATCAAGCAACCGCACGAATTGGCGCACTACGATAATCGTTGAACACACAAGCTCAAGCTAGCCCTGATTTCGGCTGCACGGATGGTGTCCCCCGACATTGCCCTTTCTTAGAATTGGTCAGTGACATGATCAATGTTGCGACAGATTCTTGCAAGCGTAACGACGACATGGTCATTAAGCAAAAGAAGATCGTGCCGGACCTGATCAAAGTGCTGCAAGTTGAGACAGGCCTTCGCTTGAACCAGGAGACTGAACTGGTTAGCCCAACAGCTACGCTGTGGTCGTCATTTTGGCGAGCGCTACATCGCTTAATTGACACGTTCGCTGCGACCATTGAAGTCATCAATCAGGTAGAAGACAACAGTAGCACGGCTGAACATACATACAAGACGACATTCTCTATAGGCCACATGGTTTCATTCCAGTTCTCTTTCTTTCGGTGAGTCGGCAATGAGTCGGTTGTAAGACAAACTTGAAGAGATTGCAACAAATTTTTGGTACGACAGACTTTCCTGACATTTAGCGAATCCTATTGAGAGAGCACCTTTTCAACATTCACCAGAAAATAGATTCGGTCTCGTCACTTAAGAATGCTCGAGATGCCTCCCAATTTTGCAGTCACGCTGGCAGAGTCCAGTCGAGCCGAGGCCAGCAATAAACTGCTGCATAAGCAGGTGCGACTGATTCTGAAATGGTTAGTGTCAAGTGCCACAGCTGAACGTGTGATCAGCCCATTACAACGTCCCGAGACAATTCTTTGTTCCAATGTTAACTGGTTCGGACTATTTCCAACGATGCCAGGCTTATGTACCTTAAGAAAGAAAACGCTCGGGATGGTGACGAATGATGAAGTCACCTTGTATATTAGATCTATGCAGTGTTGCCGCTCACTTATAAAATAAAAAACGCGAGTTTTTATATATTTATCATTGTCAGTATAGGCTCAACCACTTGAAAATCTTTGCTCTACCACTCTGTCTGGGTCTGGAAGAGTTTTGGGCTGAATTAAATCCTCTAATCAGAGGTCTGCACTTAAATATTTGGCTAGGAAATGATTAAATTGCCTCATTTGAGTATTCAAGTTTGGGATGGTCACAGTTTAGATATATTTCATCCTCATTTTATCCAGCTACTGTAGAACTTCTTCGAATTGCTTCTCCTCCATCGGAGGATTGTCTATGAATATACAGGTATATACCTATGTATAGATGAATAGAGAGTATTATTAGAGAAGCATATAGGGTATGGGGTCAGTGTTCTCACATTACCAGACATACCAAGAGAGCACCCATTCACTGCGTTTCTTTTTGGCTACCAGCGGTCAGAAGAATACAATTCATCAATTAACAATGGCTGTGAATACAACAATAATAATAATAATAATAAATTTGCGTAGTGCCCTCAGGGAATTGAATCTCTCTCTAGACTCTTTACAAATGCTGCATATAAAACACTACCAAATGTTTGGTGGTAATATCCGCAGACAGCAGGCACAGTGTAAGCAGGTACATACACAGGACGAATCACAAAGACCTACCAAATGCTGCGATGAATATGTACGTTTTTAGTTTCTTTTTAAATTTGGTCAAGTCAGGGTATGTCTTGACGGAAGTCGGGAGTGAGTTCCAGGCTTTGGAAGCATACAAACTAAACCCATTGTCTCCAAAGGATTTGAGGTTTGTACGAGGTATGGGTAAACAATTGGATTCCAAAATGCGGGTAGTATGATGCTTAGCCTGATGGGGCAGTAGACCTGATAGGTAGGCTGGAGCCAAAGAATGAAAGAACCTAAAAGTAAGCGACAAAACCTTGAATTCAATGCATTTCTAGACTGGGAGCCAGTGCAGGTCGGCGAGAAGTGGTGTAATGTGGCAATTTCGACGCTCTTGACAAATGGGCCTGGTCGTAGAGTTTTGCACCAGCTGTAAGTGCCTGATTGCATAGAACGGTAGACCAGCAAGCAGTGAGTCACAGAAGTCGAGACGGGATGTCACAAATACATGAACCAATTTAGATGTGGTATCCCTGTCTAAAAAAGCCCGACTTTTAGCAATGTTATATAGGTGAAAGTACGCGGACTTAACTACGGAGGCGATGTGGTTGTAGAATGAAAGGTCACTTTGGAACGTAACACCTAGATTTCGTGTAGATTCAACATGAGTTACGCTGGCAGAGCCGATTGTTAGCACTGATCTTTCCCATTTCTAAATTAAAATTGGTTTTCTCATAACTAGTAAGTTGGTTTTATCATCATTCAATTTAACAAAGTTTGCTGCCATCCATGTGCGGATGTCATCAATGCATGCAGCAAGGGAGTTGGGAGAACTCGACGTGCTCGAGGGCTGGGAGAGATCAAAGTAAAGGTAACATTGAGTTTCATTCGCATGGATGTGAAAACCTAGATTTTGCTTGGCTATCACATCGGAAAGAGGGAGAGTATAAACTGTGAAAAGAAGTGGACCGAGCAGAGCCCTAAGGTTACCGTACTCAAGTGTCTTCTCGGATGACCTTTGTTCATTCACATATTTACTCTGAAGTCTCCCATTGAGATATTACCTGAACCATCGCAGTGCAGTGCCAGTGATGTCCATGCAAGATTTAAGACGCTCAAGAAGGACTTTTTGATTAATGGTATCAAAAGCTGCCGAGAGCTCAAGCAGAGAGACACACCTTATGACAGTTGTGCTAATGCTTCGCCTGGTTGGTCGTAATGGACTAAGTCATCGGGAAAAAATTTGACTGCTCTGGCGGTGTTAATGCCTACTAAACTTTGGCTTCAGAAGCCAAAATTATTAAATAAAGTGAAAGTGAATTTCAATAAATAAAATGCATATGATGCTTAAATATAGTTATAGTAACCTGAATCCGTACACATGAATAAGTGCGATGACAGTAAACAACTGCATAATTGGCGTTAGCAAGCCCTGAGCAAAAATACTATGCACTGCGTCTGTGACAGTTAACTTTAATAAGGGCTTTCCATAATGGCCCATCAGTGTTTATGAAAAAGATAAGCCAAGTATTCGGCGACACTTGAATGTATGGTGAGTGCAGTCCCTCAAAACTGCATGGCTGCACCTCATGGCATGCACTGGCAAGGTAATGCTGATTTTCTTACTTGTATTTTTAAATTTCTAATCCACAGCATAAATGTCACGTTCACTTTTTATTTCAAATGCTGCATTCTTTGTCTTGAACCGAGGACCTCATTCCGTTTGGAAAAAATAATTATTCTCTCGCGGAAATAAATTCTAGCACCGAGCCACTGACCAGGTTACTTACTTTCTATATGTATTCCATCTGAAAAGTATGTATATGCGTTACAGGAAAGTCAGTTTTTGTAAACTCCTACCCATCTAGATAGAGAACTCATATGTTTAGGATGCAAATAAGAGGTTGTACTAGCCAATTGTCACAACCGGTGGTGGCTGAGCCTACAGTTTATGTGACTGAAAGTCGGAAACTCACTTCTATCAGAAACACGCACGTATAGCAGCAGACCAGTTAAACTATTGTATCAAAGATTCAAATCTAGCAAGTAAATTCCTGTGAGGTTTTAGAGCACGTCACTCCACAGAGTCAACAGTGCTGTGGGTGTATTGCCATCTCAGGAATGCTACCCTAGGTATAATACTTCAGCAACGTCTAGTGGATCTTCAGCAGCTTTAGATATCTTCGGTCGCCAAATCCTCCTTGAGCGCCTTTTGCTTTACGTGGGCATCACCGGCATTGTTTTCAAATGTGTAGGTCTTATCACGACATGATTATTCAGAGAGCATGTCAATGAAAAAATATTTGAGTGCCCTTTGGATCTGTTTTAGGTTCACATCTTTTCACATATGTACTCTCCCTCCTCCCGATGAAATGGCCAAGCTCTATCTAGGATTTCATTTTATGGATATAAAAAGCAGCAGTAACTGTACGTTATCCATCCGTACGCTATACTATCACAAACTCTCAGCTCTCTAACAGGTTGTATTACTTACATTCACATATGATGGCAGCAAAATTTCTTAAATTGAATGATAGAAACTCAAATTTACTAATTATAGGCCAACCAAGTGTTGCTCAGAAAGTGGAAAGCCTAACTCACCAAATCAGCTCGACAAGCATACTTGTATCTCCCTCCTGTAGCATTGTGCCAGGGAATCTGGGCCTCCTCTTCCGAAAAGATTTCTCATTTTATTACTGCATCACCTTCACAGAAAAGCCTGCCAAATTTACCTACGCAACTTTCTAAAACATTTAGGCCTGTTTAAATAAAGATACCACAACCAAGCTAGTCCGTGCAGTTGTACCAGTCCGACTAAATTTCTGTAACTCGTTACTTGGATATATGCCTGTTGCCTGTGCAATAAGATGCTTACAGTTGGTGCACATCTCGGCAGCTAGGCTTATATGACGCGATAGTCGCAGCTGTAATATTATTCCATTGCTCTAACCCATCTGCACCTGCTGCCTATCAAGCAGCACATTGCATTTAAGAATGTATCTCTTACCAGTAGGTTTCTCGACTCTCTTGTTCCGGCCTACCTATCTAAATTAGTTTCTCGTTAGGCCTCGCTTAGCACTACCCGTTCTTCTGGTTCAGTTTGATTGGTTGTGCCTGTAACTAACTTCAATCCTTATGAAGACCGTTCTTTCACTTACTGAGCTTCCAATGATTTGATCACGCTACCGTCCTGTTATTTTTCTACAGCCTTTGCTCTTCCTTAGTGAATTTTCTGTTCCATGGCTTTTGCGAAAAACAAAAAATATTTCGCAGTGCGACTACGGGCCAGAGTTATCTGCTTGTACAAGGCACGCAAGTTAACTTTTTGTTTTTTTTTCAAATTAGTCTTTTTTCCTATTTGCTTTGCTTACCTTTATAGAAATTTGGTAGATATAAATAAAACTTGATCCTACTTGCTATTGCGAGTGTCTTCTGGTGTGCTTTTTCATGCTAGTTTAACCATGATACCATCTTCAACATTAAATATTGCTATTGCCTATTGCTTTTTTTAAGTGAGTTCTAAAACCTCCAAATAGTGACTCGGTTGTCTTAGGGTGCTCTATAAAGACATCATTATTAACAACTATTAGTATTAGTATTTGTAGTATTATGCTCGCATCCACCTTCTACAAATTATTGTCATTCAGTGTGCTCGACGTTTGGGTGAAAGCTTTATTTATCAGTAAGAAAAAGAGCCAGTAATCCGCGGACCATATATCTGGACTAAACACGTATGACCCTGAGCGTAAGTCTACAAGGCCGATAGATGTCATGACATGATGCCTATTCCTTGCTGGTTGGGCTATCTAGAACCGAGCATTGTAACTAACCTCATGAACGACACCGCATGGCGCAGAATCGCCGACAAAGCAGACTATGCTTCTACTTGATCGGACAAAACGGCAAGACTAATCAAACATTAGTTCGGCTTGTTGGATGTAACCACCTTCAATAAAAATGGTAACTGAAAACCGCACCGGACCCATCCGATCCGCCCAGGTCAGTTCGTACCTCCCGTGATAAAAAACTTGTCTCATGGCCCAACAGCAGGCGGTGCTAAATGGGTCCAGAATACCAGCAATTCATTACTGTGTAGCCACAGGAATCGGAGATACCGAATCGGCAGTCCTGAATCAGTGAGTAGGCAAGTCGTGTGCCGGGTTGCCTAAGAGATCCCTGAGACAGAGCAGCGGGAAGTAGGCGCTGCAGAGTATCTCTCTAGAGCTATCTTCCTAGCAAACGGGGTGACTACATCCTGCAATTGTGCTTTGATCGTTTTTCGTCTAACTATTTGTTCGGATCCGATTAATAGCTAAATTTCTTAAGCTAAGCCCTATTCTAAGCTAATAAATTAGCTCCTTAGAAATTGTAATAATGATAACAATAGTAATAAAATATTTGAATAGCCAGAGAATTGAATCTCAGTCTAGGCACTTGACATGTTTTGTAAATATACCACTGTTGAATGTTTGCAGAGATTGTTGACGGCTGGCTTGATAGGTACAGAATGTCACTAGCAGCAACTGCGTTACCCCACGAGACGGCGAACGTAAAATACAGTACCTGTACTCGGCGTGAATTGTAGCCCCGGATCAGGTTAGCCATACCATAAAAACGGCCATCCACACCAGCAGCTAATAAGCTAGCTACACCCATTTTTGAGCCCCTTGAACATCCTGGCTAGGCCCTTGGTCGCAATGCTCGCTGTTTATTCGATGGACGTATTAGCTCTAGCTCTGCAGGTCCTAGACTGTGGAACTCGCTTCCACAATTCTTACGCAACGACATCTACTCTCCAACTGCCGACTATGGCACATCTTTTTCAGCGGTCCTGAACTGCTACTTCTATGCTACTCACTACCTCAACTGCTCTCCTAACTCTGCTATGCTTCCCACTTTCTCTTTGTTGCGTGAGACGAAGTCTGTTGGCTACCGAATGCGTACCGAAAGCCGCTTAGGCTGTGAGTGCGCTATACAAAACACCCACATGGTCTTTATGACTTTGTGGAGTTACTGACGGAGATACATTACATTAGCTCCTTCTTGTAAGCTCTAGGTTGGCAGAGGCGTCAGAAAAAAAGCAAGCAATTCCGACCAGTCTTGGAATAATAAGCGCACAATAATTTCGCCCTGTCGCATTAAGAATATCGAGCGCAAGAAGAAATTTACCGACTGCCGTGCGCTGCTGCCGGCACCGCCGACGAGCCTTTCCTGACCGGCTCGAGAGCGCTTCACCGCTCCCGTTTGGCTCGCCGTTTTGTCTGCTAATTTTCTTTTAATTGGACCCTTCGAATCGCAGACCACATGGCGCTGCGGAATCGCTTCGCTGAGCACGCGTGCACCCGCAAAAAAGCCCTTACGGTCGTCGGGTTGTTTGCAGGCGTCCTTCTGGTTTCCGTCTGCGACGTCGACCCGCTGAAACGAGACTTCCTACTCTGCCTGGACGCCTCAAGCTTTGAGGAGCTCGCGAGGTCGTACGTGCCGCTCGACCGGCGAGTCCCTTACTCGATGCACGGCTCTTTCGTGGTCGATGAGAGCGGCGGCATCGCTCCTCCGGCAGCGCACGGACATCCTTGAGGACGAGGCCCGAGTCGGCGCCCGAGCCAGCCTCGCCCTCGCACGAGCCTCGTTCTCGCTCAACCCCAGACAGCTTCCGAACGCGTTCAATCGGAGCGTCTGCAGAAGATCTTCGGCCCCGCGCGTTGATGTTGTCATCTCCTACACCGTTGGCCTCCTTCTTTTAATTTCCTCGACACAGTTTATGTCCTCTGAAAAAATTCCGCTTTCGCGTAAGGAAATGCCTGTTTCATGTGCGAGGCGCTGCGAGCTCAATTGAAATCCTCCATTCCAACGACAGCTCGACAGACGGTCATCGCTCGAGGTGGGTTCCTACTTTTTTATTCAATTCGATTAATAAAATACTGGCCCTCTTAAGCTATACAAACTGCTGTCAATCCAGCAATACCGAGGTACGATCTGATCGGATTGCTTGAGCGACCGTTCACACTAATGAATCGCTAAGCGCTCCAGCAGCGGATATACTGTAGTTCCAGCAGCGGATATGCTGTAGCTCGGAATAACGCTACTATTCTACCATTAGAGGCTGTCAATAAAAGATGTATCTTGCAAATCGTCTTGCTAGGAAACTAGCTTCGTCCTGAAAGCTGCATTCTAACCTAAACTCGCAATAGCCATGTACGATGATGGAATATGAAATGCGGCGAACACGATATTATGTGTAATTAATTTCAAGAAGCTCGGGGCCAAGTGTCCTCTATGCGGAGGAGAAGTTGATGCTGCTGCCTCCAGATTGACAAGCAGCAGCTAAGAGCTACATTTCTTACTCTGGCTCTTACTATGCTTTCCATGGCTTAACACTAAGCTGAACTGGAGCTTTCATTCTTTTTATAAAGACGGCGGCTCCTCGATCGTGGAAATTCTTAACCCAGTGTGTTTCATACGGCGCCGCCTTTATAGTGCTACCAACTGCCGCGCTTCTTCTCCGAGCTGTCTGCTGCTGTCTGCTGCTGTCTGCTGCTGCCTGCGGCTGCTGCTTTTCTGCCACTCCCGTTATTGCCCTATTGACTTAGTTGCGACTAACATTTATATTCATTGTTGCATGGCTTGGTGGTCACCGAGTAGTCATGGAAATCCACTTTAATCTAGTGTGAGCGATCACAAATTCTCGCGTAATAGCTACATGGTCTTGACGAATTTTCAAGTTACAAATGGAGCTGTATATGAATAGGTACGCATACCTGTAGATGCATAATAATTCACGCGCACATGGTCAAAAATAAAATTAGCAAAGCTTCGATGCTCTTATATAGTATCTCCTACACTAACCCCCAAGTATTTCTATATTAAAGTACTTCTTTAATACTAACTATTCACGAATGCGGAATAAAAATACATCCGCAATCGTAGACCTATGCTAGGCAAACCCATATAGAGACGTAGAAAGTAATTATAATATCATATAGACTTAAAAAATATGTAGAGATCGCGTTAAATGGCACGATGATAGATAGTTGCTCACTTTTACCTTACCGTCTGAAACCACGGTACGCGTTGATTCAAGCATTTCAAACTAAGTAAATTCCTGACTGACCACAGTCGCGTATTGAGATGCTTTGCTGTATATACAGTATATAAACTTTGTTTTAATAGCCAGTCCGGCGGTCAGAGCAATTAACTATGAAGTGAGGCGCGGCTCAGGTATTAAAATGGAACAACTTGTATGAGGTGTCACCTTGACTTAATACAGCACAGTCGTAATGGTTGTACGGCATTTCTCCCCCCGAACGTTTCCCCCGGACATTTACCCCCTGATTGACCCTAGGACATTTCCCCCCGGACATTCCCCCGGGGTAGGAAATTCCCCCCATGTTTATGAATGTATAACTAAGAATACAGATATATACAGTAGTCCCTCGTTTATCGCGGTTATTCGGTTCCAGAATTTTCCTTGATAGGTGAATTTCCGCGAAGTACGATTCATTATTTATAAATAGAATATTTTTGTAACTAAAGAGCATAGAAAACCTGTTCACGACCTCTAATTTGATTTAACATTTTATTTTAAAGCCCTCGGGACATGAAATATCACCCTTGGAGTCACCATTACACCGTTATTGCCCAATATATTATACAGAGTAAGGGATAATAAGACGTATTAGACGTTACAAATATCATATTATTATTAGTGCACATTTAATTACACACACGCAGTTTTTACACGCAACCACTGGCTTATGAGAATAGTGCCATTTGTTCGATGATGATGAAGAGGTGTGCTGCACGGCAAAGAAGAGGTTACTGCTCTCAATGAGGCTGCACCTGACGTTGAAGGATGTGTTGGGGTGCTCGAATGCATAGATCAACAGCCCGTACGTACAGTAATTTTAATTCTAATTGTGATGCAGGAGTATGCGGTTGACTCAGACAACTGAGCGAGCGCTGTATCATTTTCACCATCTCGATCAACTTTCTAATGAAGATATTTGAAAACCGCTATGGAGTGAAGGCGCGAAATCGAAGCGTGAAGTGGCGAGGGACGACTGTATATGTACACGATCAAATCAAGCTCACGCTCTATTGAAATAAAACAACTCAGTATAAGCGGCGCCTCGATAGCACGACCGACAGAGGCGGTACGGCCAGCGCGGCGTCGGCGGCGCCGGCAGTCGACGCGCGACGGCCGGTGCAGCAACGACTGCGGCGGTGGCTGCGCCGGTGAAGTCTGGACGGGCGGTAGCCGGCGGTGCCAATGTCGGGAAGAGCGGCGACATCCGCGGCGGCGGCCGAAGATAATGCTACGCCCTAGCGGCTGCTACCGAGAGCGTCTGCTGCTGGCCGCCCAGGGGCAGAGCTTTGACCTTGCACTTGGGGATCTGCCGAAAAGCTGGGCCGCAGCGACCGCATTTCTAATGTAGGAATATCTTACATATTATATAATATATAATATTTTTACAGGATATGTAAACAAGACAATTTATGTCATGACATTTTCATACGGGGGAGAAAATGCTCTACCCCGGGTGGAATGTCCTACCCCAGGGGGGAATGTCCGGGGGGAGGGGAATGTCCGGGGTAATGTCCGAGGGTAAAGTCCGGCTGGGAATGTCCGTACCCCGTCTTAATTGTTGGCCTAGATCAATGGCGTGAATGTATGGCAGGTTTTTAGGGTTTCATAGCGGTTCGCGAATTAAGATTACAAGAAATTAAATTTCTTAGTTTATGTAAGAGCATGTAAAGGTATAAGAGCATGTATTAGTGCCGTTTTCTAACAGCTTATGGCCCTGTACAGTGGCAGCTCTCCTTACGCGAAAGATAAGCTGTACACTACCATGAAAGAGTATGGACTTATTTCTGAGGCTTTTTGCATTAAATATCATTCGGAGCAAACGATCTGATCGCCTTCGCAGCGACACATAAGTATCACCAGATAATGCTTGCGAGCAGCTTTCTTTTCAACTTTTCCGGTGCATTGATTAACTTCTTAATTCAAGATTCTCTTGTGTATTAGTGCGAACCTTTTGCAAACAGCCATATGTGACTACGTCATCGGACCTTCGTAATAGAAAAGGGTTTGACTGAGTAGTTTGCCAAGGCACAATTTCATCCGGCTTAGGAATTACAATAGCGCTCAAAATTGTGAGGCCCACTCAGCTTCATATTACGATCAACTTTTTGGGCAAGATAGAATTCTCTGAACTTTTTGTGACAACCTCTGTAGCTGCGTATATATCATTGATGTAATTTTTCTAGAAATCTCGTACGACACTGAGCATATATACATGCAGACAAATTCAGCCTCAGCTGAGCAGCCAGCAATATTAGCAGATTAGGCAATCGCTTTTGTATTAAGCTTGTACTTTCCAGGATTAGCCATACCGCATAAAGGTGTTGCCTCTCCTTTGAGAGAAAAACGAGGCGAAAGACAGACAGCCAGCCAGCTAGCTAACGAATGGCAGCGCCTGCCTGACTTTTTTCCACAATGGGGATTGTGCGAGAGACATTTTGGTGTAGAGGTTTGAAGTGCAACGAAAGACGCTATCGTTATCATTAAGATACGGAATTAGGCAGCTCAGCTTACTAGACAGACATGAGGGGTCATTTGGTAACTTACGGATCGGTGATGGACCTAACCTGGCCTACTTAAGGATTGCAGACATTGCTGCGGCTATTGATCTTGCACTGTGCACACTGAGAGGTGAACTCTCTTTTAAGGTGTGTTTCGCGAAGCGACTCAAATGTTGAAAGGGCCCAAATCAAGAAGACATTGAGGCATCTTGCCAAGTTGAATTGAGCTAGAGAACACTTCGATGAACTTTTGATCAATTCGGAACTCAACTCCACCATTCTTACGCAACAATATCTACTCCCATGCTGACGACTATGGCGCATCCTTTCCAGTCACCCTGAGCTGCTACTTCCGTGCTACTCACTACCTCAACCGCTCTCCTGACTCAGCTATGCATCTCAATTTCTTTTTGTTGCATGTGATGAAGTCTGTTGACTACCGAGTATGTACAGAATGCAGCTTGGGCTTTGAGTTTGCTATTGAAAACTCCTGCGTAACGCCCACATACTCTTTATGACTTTGAAGTGTTACAAACGGAGATACATAATGGGGCAGTGTTGTATTTGGCGATGAAATTATTTTAACCACAAAACCAATACGAGCACCAGTGCTAGGAGTAAGCGAGCAGCAGCTACAGCTTCTGTCTGGCGGGGCTCTTGCTCTATTGCTGCCGTCCTAAGCTCAACGAACTCTCTAGCTCCATGGGTACCGGTCTTTCAACTCGTTTCGAACGCCACGGCTTGCAAACGAGTCGTGGCGCTGAAATTGTAATGCGTAAAATGAGAAAGGAATATGATTTAGCTACAGTCGGATTTTGAAATTAGCGACGGCAAAAACGAGTAGACCTGTCAAGTTAACAATCTTAAATTAGATACTGGTAGCAGAGCAATTTTTGCACGGATTATTGCTCCACGAACCCCACGAAACAGTTTTGACAAAAGCCATTCCTTTTGTTAGGACCCAACACATTTCGTCTAAAAGCTGCCGACTACAAGCTCTTTGGGCAGTTCTTTCCGGGTGGGAGCCAACTCTTCGATCTTTGGTTGACTTCGCTGGGCGTGTGCCTTTCCTGTATGCTGCTTTCGTTCGAATTAAATCTGCTATACTTCCTTTGTTGACACAGTTCAACTGGTGAAAGTCAGGTCAAATTCAATTATGAATATCTATGCGTCGTCGCTGCGTCTCTCTGGCCGTCCTTCGAGGCGCTTGCTCTACCAGTATCCGTCACAAAACTGCAAGTGCTGCTTGTCACGTGCACTGTGCTTTCGGCGAAGGACTTCAGTTAGGGAGACGCCACTCGTTCGGAACACAGAGTTTTCTGCTGCTACACAAGTCAACTAGGCCGAAACGAAGATCACTATAGCGCTATTACTTATGCGGGAAGTGGAAGCAGTAGGCGAACCGACCATCTTGGGCTGCAGATAAATCAAATTCCGGCCCACGGTTGCCTTCAGCTCATGTCACTTCTCCGGGCAGATTTGCTCTTTGCGCCCGCCGTGCACCTGGCTCTAGCTGCCGCCCCCTACGCGCTCGCACAAAATAGGCCGTCTGTACCACACTATGATATATATATATATATATATGGGCGAATAATACCGAGAGACAGCGAAAGCCTGCTGCGCTCGAGCCGCAGCAGGCTTTCGGGTCGCTAATGGCAGCAAAGACGTCACCGAGACTCCTCACATTGCTGCTCGAAAGCAACTTCGTTATCTTTCAGTTTTCTCGGAAATCGAAACCATCTCGTTTGTAATTGCTGAGGTCTTTCCTAATGTAAGGTACTATAGGAGTCGTCAATTCGTGCCAGTGCTTAGCTTTCTAATGCAGCGTTCGCAGATCTCAACGAAATTACTCGGTTCTGTCGAGGCGTTGACCATCAGGCAAGAGAAATTCGAACACAATTTGTATCTAAAGTTCTTACGCTGACCCACGAGGCCCGTCACGGCTTGGCTCCTCCGTGCCTAGCTGAAGTGCTGCATCAGTTTCAGCCTGTTCGCACCCTCGGGTCCTGTGTGGACAATAAATTAGCTGTTCCATTCCTCTGCTTAAAGACCGTTGGCGACTGATGCTTTAGCTCTGCAGGTCCTAGACTGTGGAACTCGCTTCCACAATTCTTACGCAAAGACAGCTACTCTCCTACTGCCGACTATGGCTCATCCTTTTCAGAGGTCCTGAGCTGCTACTTCCATACTACTCACTAGCTCAACTGCTCTCCTGACTCTGCTGTGCTTCCCACTTTCTCTTTGTTTCGTGAGACGAAGTCTGTTGGTTACTTGGACTTCGCTTAGGCTGTGAGTGCGCTATACAAAACTCTCCTGTGTAACACCCACATGGTCTTTATGACTTTGTGGAGTTACAGACGGAGATACATTACATTACATATTATATCACTTTTTGCATTGCTCTGCGTACCCAATCGTTGACGAGGATAGGGGAGCTGTTAAATTGAAAGATCAGTCTAGCAAATACCATTTGCAATGTAAAGATACGTACATGGAGATAGCGGGCGGTAACAGTAGTAGCCATATCTGCAGATAGAGATTGCGGTTTCGTTGTGACGACGTCACAACCGCCAATCTCGGTGTGAGTGGGCAGTGCCGCTCGACGATCGGTGTGGTATGTGTGGTGAAATTATGGCCTTTAGCTGTTTATGGCTTTGGTATTCGCGGTTTGTGGGCCGTCGGTGGTTATGGCCTTGTTATTCGTATTGGGGCCGTTTATGGCCCAGCGGCAAGTATGGCGCTATGGGGTGATGAGGTCACGGCCTGGGGAGGAGCATGGCTCTCTTCGTCCCTCTCGCCCACCCGTCTTCCCCGGTTTTTAACTCACTTCCCATCGCACGCCTGCATGCGACGACTACTATACATCGGGGCACGACTATTAAACAACGGAGACTATGGGCGTAGCAGTGATAGCAGCATTTGCAGGATAGTAGGTCTTCCAGCCTGTGCGATACGGTGCTTACTGAGAGTGCAACAATCAGAAGGGAAGCCTGCATGTCGTGAACGTTGCAGTCGCTACAATATACCACTTCTCACCGAACTGCACTGGCTCCCAATCAAGTAGCAAATCGGATTCAAGGTTCCGTCATCAGTTTTAGGACCCTTCATTCTCTTGATACAGGCTACATTCCAACTTCCCAATCAGGCTAGGTCACGTACCCCTTCTTCTGACTCGAGTAGCTTGGCTCTGCCTCTACACAGCCTCTAATCCTTTCAAGACGGGGGCTCTTTAGTTGGTATGCTCCAAAAGGCTGGAATTCACTTCCGACTGACTGCATAATATCCCACCACGTTCATGAATTGACGAAATCTAAACGCACATATTCCTCACAAAATTTGCTGGGTTGAGCCGATTTCCTTTGAGCGATAACACTCCCTAGCACTGAGCATGTTATCACTAACCAGTTGATATGCTTACTTTTCGCCATGTGCATATGTTGCTGTACAGTGCTCAGAAAGCGATCTAGTTATCTTAAGCCCCTTTAAAGTGCTTTCCTCGTCCCATTGTTATTACTAGTATTACTGTTATTATTTTATTATTTTAGTCCCCTGCCCTGCACCAACGTTGTCGCTTCCTCCGAGGAAACCAACGGCCAGCCAAATTAAATGACTAATCAAAAAACGAGTGACATAAAGCGTCTAACTAGGCCTGCTGAGCCGTTAAGGTGCTGTCTTCGGTGCTGAATGAAATGCCCCAATGTCTAGTGCCTAGGCGACGTTGGCGCTAGACGACGTGGTCATCAACAAGACCATGGGTTCGAGTTCTGCAGCTGGAAATTCTGTATTGCAACTGCGAGCGGGTGATTGCCACTCAGGCTCTCCTGCCACTATACAGATGAATTTAATCGATTGGCTAATCTTTGCCTTAAACTACAGTGACAGGGTCAGATGTGAGTCGGTAAGACTCGACAATGAATGGAGACAACGTCTATCTATCCAAAACCAGTTGAGATAGGCTCAAAGATTAACAGCCTACCAAGACGCTTTTAAAAAGAGGACCTGCCATGGTTAGACCAGCCGATTCACTTCGGCCATCCATTTCTCCACTTAAGTCCACTCAACTGGCGGAAGGGCAGTCAGACAATTCCGTGTTTCTGCTTTTCAAAGATCAAAACCGTGAGATCATTTCTTAGCGGATCCTCACGAACACTTTTCCGCCTGCAATCTGGCTTTATATAACTGTCTCTTAAAGGTTCCGTATACTTTAAAGTTTAGTGGTATTATTAAGCTCTGCGAGGAACTGTTTACGTGATACGACCTTGTTTAACGGGTGACGAGCACTACGCCTCTCCAGAATTGAGGGTGAGATTTCTGGGGGAGCTTATCACCAAGCACATGGATGTGTCCTACTCCTCGTGCACTCGGTAGAATCAGCCACAGTTTGCCAAATCTGAGCACTCACCAGCACCTACGGCCAGTCACGCAACTAATCGAGGAACAGTTCATGTAAAGCGGCTAGCTGTACTCAATCAGCACTGCTCGCTCTACGGTGTCACATGAAGCGACCGAGTCCAAAATGAGTTCGCTGAAAACGGCAACTAATGAAGAAAGCCGTAGTTCCCGCGGTTGGTGAGTAGAAATGGCCTCTGGGAGGTCAGAGTTGACAAGATGCCTGAGTGAGCCCTGATAAAATAAGGTCTGTCGAGCCAAATTGCTTGGGGTCAGCCATACCTAGCCGCTCTGCTTCTTTCTTTGTAGCGCCCTGCTGGCATTGGCTGAATTTTGGCGCGAACAAGAGCTGTTCGGCGGTGGGCTAGAGCCCCTTTGTCGTGGAGCAGTGAGCCAGAGAGGAGCGTCAGTGCGGTTAGAGAGGAAGCGCTTAAGAGCAAGCCAGGAAGCTCTGAGACGAGCGGTGGCGATTCGGCCTTTAGAATTGGCCCGATACCCGCGGAAGCTGCTGATAGATGTTGGCTGGCCTGTCAACCTCCGCTTTCACTCGTTCCAAGAAAAAATCGTCTGGAACCCATTCGCCATTCAAGCTGGACAGATGTGCCCTTCTAGTGGCCTGGGGACGGTATTAATTCCTTACCGTAATGGGCCAAGGTGTCGGGCCCAATACCACTAAGCTCTTGGCCCATTGTTTCTGTTAGGTATAAAGGAGTCGAGCGACTCTCGCTCTTGGTCTTATGGTCTATTGTCTTTAGTCCGGCTCCGCGCTTCAACGCCGTCGGACTCGTTTCTCTGAAAGCGAGGGGGGAGTGCGGGCTTTCCTCCGACGATGGACGGAACTGGACAAGACAGCACTAGGGGAATTCGGTAGACTCCACCGAATACTGTCGTATCGCGCCCGAGCTGGCATTTTGTGTTTCTTTTGTGCTTTGTGTGTGCGCGCTTGCACGTAGTCTCGGCATAGAGATTTGCCGGTGCGAGCTAGACGTAGTTGGCGTGTGCGGAGTCCTAGTTCTCCGGTTAGGGTTTAGGCTCCGGTTCGAGCTGTCTACTTGGGTCGTTCCCCATTTTAGATGTAAGCAGTTTAAGTGTGGAGACGTTTTTCCTCCGCTGGAGTGCTTGAGTTGGCGTGTGTGGAGTATTACTGCCGCACTGGTGGAAACCGAGTCCTAGTTCTCCGGTTAGGGTTTAGGCTCCGGTTCGGGCTCCGTCTATTTGGGTCGTTTCCCATTATACACGTAAGCAGCCTCAGTGTGGAGAAGTATTCCCTCGGCGATAGTGCTTGAGTTGGCGTGTGTGGAGTCCTAGTTCTCCGGTTAGGGTTTAGGCTCCGGTTCGCGCTTCGGTGTAGAGAAGTATTCCCTCCGCAAGAGTGCTTAAGTTGGCGTGTGTGGGGTATTCCTTCCGCACAGGTGGAAACGGAGTCCTAGTTCTCCGGTTAGGGTTTAGGCTCCGGTTCGCGCCTAGTGTGGAGAAGTATTCCCTCGGCGAGAGTGTTGGTGCTTTTGAGAGCGTGCGAGGAGTGTGGAGATAAAACGGAGCTAGACGCGCAGCGACTTTGTGCGCTTGCGAATAAAGTCCAGTAAAATCCCCAATTTGTGTATATCGCTTTCCAATTCACGCCGCGGACTCGCGACCCCCTTTAGTAATGGTAAGCAGGTTAGCGCCAGAAACGCTCGCTTGCGTAGTGGCAAGCTTATTGCGCGTAGGCGCGCACCGGAAGGCAGTGGGCGCTAGGTTACGCCGCTAGGTAAGCGGCAGGTCAAGCCTACTCCGCCGAGCCTTCGGAGTTACATCTTTAAGATCCTTTGCGTTCGGTACTGCAATGCCCTCCTTAAGCCGCAGATACAGCACTGCTAGCCGCTCTAGTTCTTGCTGACTCGCTACGAATACTGGCGAAACCTCGAGCCTTTGAACCGCGGCCAGCGACCGGGGGTGTATTTGTGTATATGTGCGTGAATTTGTGCAGCACAAATAGTGCAGCTCAGGTAACGCCGGCCGACGGCAACGAAACGCTGTAGCAATGACGAGCGCCCATACCTTAACCAAGACTGGTGCGTATCCGTAGCTACGTAGGACGCGTATCCGTAGCGTAGGACGCGTAGTGTAGTCGACGGAGCCACAGAGGGTTACAGGTGGCTACCACCAACGAGTGCGTACAGCTCTCCAACGACGTCTCCAATGACGACGCCCAGCGAACGGCTGAACTGCCTATCTCCAGGTCGAGAGTCCGACTTCCTGAATTGTACGCGCCTGTGTGCCTTGGGTTTTTATGCTGCGTGACCACCGATTATGATACACTGCCGTGTTTCGTTACAGTCGGTTCCAAGCCATATAACCACATTTGCATGCTGACCCTGTGCATGTCACCCCTAACCATATTATTCATTTCGTTTGTTTTTTCAAGCATGATTTTACTTACCATTCAATGGCATTTCACTTTGCAGCAAGTGTAAAGCGCCTAGAGAGAGATTAAGTTCTCTGAGGGCGCTTTATCAAGTGAATTATTATTATAATTATTATTATTATAATCCACCAAACCTCGAATAATATCTCAACAGTCATAATCTGACAGATGCAGAACGTTGAGTTTTTACAACCTTCGCCGTAGTTTTCATGGACCCTTATAAAACTTCTCTCTATGTGCATACCCTGATTATCTTGAAGCTAGCATCCTTTGAAGAAGCATGTAAGGGGCTGTAAACAAACGGCGGGCTAGCTGTATCAGATATATATTAACCACCAAATGAAGGGAGGTCGTACGACTACTACATAGAACTATAACCTCTGTAGGCATACGAAATCGTGAGAGGTTATTTGTGTCCACTGATTTATTGTAGGCTATTCATTGACGAGGAAATGTGCAACAAGTGAACGTCTGTGAACGTAGCTGCAATTGAGCTAGGCATGTATGCAGTGCATAGAGCTGATTCCCATTCATCCACCTACGTATGCTCTCTCTCTCTCTCTCTCTCTCTCTCTCTCTCTCTCTCTCTCTCTCTCTCTCTCTCTCTCTCTCTCTCTCTCTCTCTCTCTCTCTCTCTCTCTCTCTCTCTCTCGCCCTCGCCCTCGCTCTCTCTCCCTCTCTCAGACTCACTCAATCCCCCTCCGTCAATCGATTAAACTCATTACGTATCTAGCTAATTGGCTAGAATTTGATTATGCATAGAGGGCAATTATCGCTCAATCCACGTCCTAATCATAGCATTGAAATCTACTTTTTCACTTTTAACTACACATGCTCGTAAAGCAGGCACACTACCTATACCTCAAGACGACAAGTACTTTAGTCGAAATAAAGACCCGGTTGAGTACTGCGTTTAATGGCTGAGCTCGGAGAAAATAGCATGCGGTCTTTTATAGCATTACCTCTACATATAATTCAGATTGCTCGTATTCTTAGTTTATTTAATATCTAAGTGCCTAAATCTAGGGCGTCTCTGCAAGACCTCGGTATTTATTAGAAAATATTGCTGCAAGGCAGACCTTGTGTTGTCATGTATTGCGTGTCACTTAAAGCATCTGTGAGAAAACTGCTTCGGCCTTTGCTTGTAAACAAGTAACTCTTCCACCAATATAGATGCCTTTGCTAATCAAATAATGTTTGTCGTGAAAAGGGAAGGACAAATATCAGAAGCCTTGCGAGAATACCATCCTGCGGCTTTTGAGTCGCACGACACGACGATCGTACTGGTCATACAGTGCAAGAGACATTGCAACAATAGCTGCACGTTTGATTTGGACTACTGCAGACGTATAGCCTAGTGTGTGCTGCTCCGTTGAAATCCGTGTATACTAGTTAAATATTTAACAGAAGTCCTCCCGCATTCGTTAAGTATTTTTTCTGAATCGTGAAACAGTACCCGTTGCCCATAACTATGAGCCTTAAATGAGTCAATGGCTTTGCCTAACGGAGGTCACGAAATCACAACGATGCCAAAAGTCAGGCGGAGATTGTAGCGAACAGATTTGTGGTAGCGCTTGGGAGGACTCCACAAAGTGGACACCGAAAACTCCTTAGCAAGCTGGATGTCCAGTAAACTAAGTATACGAATAAACGAGTGCATAACCAGCAGCCAAGCATGCATTCGTTCGGAGGGAGGTTTTGCATAACGTTAGGCAGAAAAAAGAACTAATTACCCCTTGTGGCAAAGCTACGACAGAATCCTGCTAACTGGGCCACAGATTCAATCTGTTCGGGCAAGGTTGAAAGACAGCTGTTCAAGCACCAGCAATGATCGAACTGCATCTTAGGAGATATCGTGATACGATCTTGCTTCCTTTGCAGCAAATGTAAAGTACCTAGAAAGAGATTGAGTTATCTGTGTTATTTCTATTATTATTATTATTATTAAAAAAATCCCCAGCAGGTCAATAAGTCGAAAGATCGAAATAACGTCCACAGCGCCCATTTTAGCAATGTCCCTGGTGAGTGTGTAATTAGCACTGCCAGTAGGACGTTGCATCAGATTTATCGAAGGCTGGGCGGTTGATCAAGTTAAGACCGAGACCCGAGAGCTCACTGCCGGCTTGAATTAGAGATTGAATTGTCAATTACTATTCACAGCATTCTTCACGGAAAGCAGACGGTCAAGCCAATTTCGGTAGACAGGAATGCAGAAAAATCGATTCCATTAGGACTTCACAAATAAAACTACCTGTCGAGTCGACTGGGCCTTTTCACCTCCTTTGGAAAAAACATTTCCAAGTTTAATTAACCGCATAGTTTCGTGCCCCACACAGCAGTAGTTGTAGAAGGGGTAGGACCGGTGTGTCCCAGATGGTCACCTGCTTGCTAGTGCCTGAGTTAGAAACGTTACTTGTTGTGCAAAATCCTGCTGCTTTGAAGGAGCATCTGGAGCCTCCAACCATTGCTGCCCTGGTTTGGCCGAACAGGGTCCCTAACGTCCTAGTCGTTAACTGCCGAGGTCCTGGGCTTAAGCCTTGCTGCCTATGTGAAGCGCCTGGATAGAGACTAAGTTATCTTGGGGTGCCATACAAATTTATTACATATGTGTGTGTGTGTGTGTGTGTGTGTGTGTGTGTGTGTGTGTGTGTGTGTGTGTGTGTGTGTGTGTGTTTGTCTGTGTCTATGCCTATGTCTGTGTCTGTGTGTGTGCACGTGTATTACATATTGAAAGAGTTTCTGACGATTGCACTAAGCACAATCAGGTGGTCGGCTTCCCCAAGGATGGGCTGCATATCTAGTAAAGAATTGAGCCAGGGTCTGACTAGCAGGCTTTGATTGCAGCTACAGCTACGACAGCAGGTAGATGAGTCAACGAACTGCAAGTAATGCACAGTCGGAAGCACATCGATCTGAATGCAAATTAAGGCAATTGCCATCCGGTCGTGTGCAGCCGGTACAGCTTGGATCCATCTACATAGACTTATCAACTCAGTAGCACCAATCAGTTCACTACAGTCGGAACTACATACTGCCTCAGCCCTGTGATCAGTCAGCTCCAGCAGCCCTCCTGACTCATTGTTCTTTCTACGGCAGGCAGGCAAAAGCAAGCTGCTCACTTTTAGTCTGAGCACAAGCAGCATAGCTGAACCAGGGCAGCTAGTGTGGGCAAACCTATTCCTGCACTGCAGACAGACAGTGCAAGACAGCTCACTAACGGCAAGACCTCAAGATCTCGCTAGCAGCAAGATTCAAATTATACTGCCAACTTGCATGGCTGCTTGAGATGTTTGTTAATCCTGGATGCATGCCCTCCCCTCTCCCGCCCTGCCCCGCCCCCCTTGTACCATGCTAAGAGTCCCACACCAGCAGTCAAGACATGAGGTTGTAGTGGCACCTCTCACAGCTGCAAAGTCCAACAACACGTAACGACACGTAGCAGCTCTATAGCAGTTTAATCTGCAGCAACCAGGCTGGGTTTGTGAATATCTGCTTACTTCTCTACATGCCATCATAGCCCTCACCCAAGCATTCGGCAACATATGGACGGTCAAGATCTTTAAGCACTCATTGTCAGTGCAAGCAAAAAACGAACCAGAGGGATCTTGCTACCTCGTCAGTCATTCTAAAGCCCACAAGCCAGCAGTGATCAAGGAACTAGCTTGATGCAATTGATAACTGGTTATAAAATTTCGCCATACGAGAAATTGGAAACGCTAAGGTCTAACTGGTAAAGACCAATACATGATGTCCCAATCACGTTACCCTTTCCTGTTTTTGATTACATTAAATTTTTTTCTTTCTGGGTAGCATAATCTTGCTCTACACATTCGGTCTGTTTTAAAGAATTTGCAGCAGCAAAAATCAACTTCTTTTTGCATAGAGATCGTGCTGTATCCCCAATACGTTGAGTTTTTTCCATTTCTTTAATAAAAAATAAAAACAGCAACAAAGCATCCGCCTTTGACAATACTAAGTTGTCAGTGGAAGTCATGTCACCAAAATGCATGCACCCTAAACAGAGATAGACAGATATAGCCACAAGTGACGAATATCAGAGCACAGCCTAAGTTGGCATCAGAAGGAACTGCCTCCTTTTCTGCAGCCGAGCATAAATATATGCACGATGCATGCCTGACTAGTGGAACTGGCACATCGGCGCCCCCAACCGTCACTGACCAGTGGGTCAGCAGTTGACTGCTACATATGCGGCTTATTCTCGGGATGGGAGAAACCTCCATTCGTAGGCAGGTGAACAAGAGGAGGCAAATTAATATCATACGACAGCCTACCAAGAGCAACAGACAGCGGTGACACTGAAGCCGGCCACAGCTCAGCAACAGCTTCGAATGTCACCCTCACAGAGTCAGTTGGCCTTGGAAATGCCAGGGCAACACCTGAATCGGCAGGAAGTGAGCATCGGCCGAGCTGCAGTCACTGCACTCCATTGGTTCCCAACGGCGTATGTCCTCTCACACTTCAGTGATAGGAGGTAAAGTAGTGGGCATTGCAGCTTTGACAGAGTTGTCAAGCATGTGCTCGGTTCCCCCACCATTCTATGAGGGAGCTGCCCTTTCGTCTCGGCAAGGGCCGAAGCTGCTGCAGCTTCTCTGACTTTGAGATTTGAATAAATCGAGAAGAATGTCACCTGACTCATTTTCACAGGTCGGCCTGGGCTGCAGAGGGCACACAGTCATCGTTCATGCTCTTTCCATTTTGGACACGCCGCCACGTGGCTTCGGAGTCTGTTAATGCCGACTGACGGTCTGTCACGAAGCAATCAGGACGCAGGGCGTAAGCCACGTCGATCTGATGCACGGGCCGATACCAGGACAGAAACCAGAGCACCATCAGGTCGAGGATTAGCAGTGCAGCCAGGAACTTACCAAAAAGAAACCCGGTTTTGCAGTACCTGCAAAAATCCGAAATGCCAAAGCCTGATCATCAAGCTTTTGAATTGGCAGCACAGGCAAACAAGGATTGGGCCAAGGGGCCAAACCTTGGTCTTTCGAGGCGGAGACCAAATACAGAGAGGGAAAGGAGTGAGCCGGCGGGCTTGCCACCTGGCTCACCCCTTCAGGGCTACTCCGAGGCTGGGGCCAGGTTAGCTACCTCCTTTTGATACACCTGCGGTCAGTTGCAACGATACTAAACATAGACAGCAAGAGCTTTCAGGTCATTGGCATAACTCCGGTTGACGACCTAGGCACTTAAGCATAATGAAAATGGGATAACCTGCTTGAAATCTCTTAGAACAGCTATACTACTAACTGAAATTGTACATTTGAAAGCTTATGCAGACTGTGCTCCATCACATCAATATAACTACAGCAAACGATAGCATGCACAAAAACAAACCTGAGCATGAACCGACAGACAGACAACAATAGCGGCTCGAACCCTCACTCTGGCGATACACTGAATAGTCAAACGGTTGCAGAGAATTCATAGACCATCGTAAGATTACATCATGCATTGCCGGGAAAAAGGAAGTTGTGCTAAACTAGGAACATAAATATGACACAACTTAGTCCAACTGCTTTATATTTTGACAATTTTGACACATCCATGCAGCACTGAAGTGGCAACAGCTATGCTGACGTGCAATTCACCCTCCCTTGGCCAATTAGCAGACTTAACTAGACTTCACAGCAGCTTCCACGGTACTGGCAGCTTAGAATGCTACACAAACGACCTATTATTTACTGCTATACCCGGAAACTGCAATGAAATCCAAAAAGCAAACGAGCAGCTCCTTCACTAATCTAAAAGAGCTACTAAATGCACCATTCTAGATCCTGTTAGGCAGGCCTCTGCTTCAGAGCGCTTTGGACAAAGCAAATAAAAAGTACCACACTTACCCATGACCAGCAACCACATCCTGTCACTTTGCACTTATAGTAATAAAATATAATCATACATTTGTATAGCACCCTCGGAGAACTGAATTTCTTTCTAGGCACTTGGCAGGGCTCGGCAAGTGAAACCACCCAACGGCTTAACGAATGCTGGCAATTCACGTGGATTGCAGAGGTCGAGCAGAGGCACAGAAAGTCTAACTAGTCTGCCTAGTAGCTGGCCGGTGGTCGGCAGTGTTTGGGGCAGAGATTGAGGAGCGAGTAAAGAAATAGATTCAATTTAAATCATTTGTACAGTGCCCTCGAAGAACTTGATCCATAACCAGGCGCTTTGCATATGTCGGAGGGCTCCAGCCCATGACCCTGGTCATGGTCTTTAAAAGCAAGCACATTACCCCTGACCCAAATCAGGTACCACCAAATCTGCCAGACCAGCAGGGGGTGCCAGACCCTCTAGGATCGGTTAGGCTCCTAACCAACCACAGCATTGCCGATCGATTTGCCAACCCCCAGCAACATGTGAAGGGTGAAAGATATCCACGGTCACTTTTGAAAACGATCGTGTGCTTTAAAACAGCCACTCCCCCTCCTAGCCGGGCACAGGTCAGGTCACAGGCTCGATGAGCCACACCCCTCACAGGCAAGCACAGGTCAGTGGCAAAGTGCACCAACTGATTACCACAGAAATTCTGAGGAGTGGCACTGCCAAAAGGGCAAAATGGGCTCCCACAAAGAAAAAACGAATTAACAAGCTCCGGCTTCGAATTGTTTCCACTGTGGCTTCCGGAATGCTGTCAAATCCTTGATTGAGCATCAATGCGCATCAATATAAAATACGGAGATGGACGTTCTTCGCAGCTCTTTCGCGATGCATGGGGCTCCGGCTCTAGATGACCAGATTGTCTAAGTGAATCGAAGCTGATCGGGCAGCACCTGCAATGGCATGGCAACCACTAGCAGTTCTTACCTAGCAAGACTCGGTTGCCTAGCAACAAAGCATGATCTTCGTGTGCCGACAGCAAATAAGCTAAGCCGACTCGGGACCCGCTGCAGGTGACCAGTAAGACAACCTGTCGGTGAGGTTAAGGCATGGTTAAGGTGAATATAGAGGAATACAGAGGAATGCTTAGAGAGAAGGTGTAGTGCCAGATAGTGGCAGGGAGCCGAGAGGCACAGTATTGCTCTCATCTGTAAGCAAAGTGATGCCCAAGAGGGAATGGAAAGCAGACAGCCAATACTGAAAAAGGAACTGGCGGAGAAGCACACTTGAGAAAGAACAAAAAACGGACAAGCGTTTTGGGAAAGAGAGAAATCGAGGAACTGTCAAACCGAGATATGGAGAGAGAATGCAGGCAAGACAAAGACCTATTCGCAGCCAGTGTTAGTGGCAGAAACATTCAGAAGATGCAACGACCGGCATGGCCAGGGATAGTACACTGAACAGAGAGAACGTCGGAGTGGCAGCGGCAGGACAGAGGTGAAAATAGACAGACAAATGTATAGGTCCGAGGCAATAAGCTGGAGATACAGCCCGAGCAGCACTTAGCCTTACGGCAGTCATGAAACCTGGTGGGTGTGCTTGACAGCTCTCCCACCGCAGGCCCCGAAGCTGGTGGATCAATCATTTCTAAAATTTTGCAGGTCAACAGAGGTTCGCAGGCTATTTTGATGACTGACATTCGTCGGTCTCTCCAACAACATTCGCGACCTCAAGAGGAACCTCTACAGCTGCCCAGACCTCCAGACGACCGCAACCTCTTTCAATCTGGCCACACAGCTGCTGCTACAGCGATCGCAAATGGAACCCCATTAACCAGGACCTCGAGGTCTCGGCTGGCAGTAATGCAGCAACTCGAGCTTCCCACAATCAGCGTTCGGCCATTAAACGTAAGTTTTCGCACCTGGTGTAAGGTGTAAAGCCCGGTGATCTCAAAATTGAGAGCTACATGAGACCATCTGCCGTGGGACTGAGTGCACTAACTGAAGAACTTTGCCTCGAGCATGGTACGATTTCCCCCTCCTGCTCACCCAACAGCCCAGCTCAACGTCCGGCCAATGCATCCAGAGCACTGGCGATTGAGCTGTCAAGTATATTTAATTAGCTGTCAAGACCGATCTTCGTTCGGTACCCTCGGCAGAGCTTCAAGGCCTCGACTTGAAATTTCCACTGATGCTCGGTGGAGCAGAATCACGGTGTGCAGAGTGAATGAGTGCAAACGCTTATGATTGCGAATTGGGAGCCCGCTTTTCTCGGCCTAAGCACCTGCTTTTCTCGGCAGGCTCCCCCCCCCCTGCTCGACTTGCTCGAATCAAGGTAAGATGGGGACCCCCCCCCCCCCAGGAGTCCAAGGCAGGCCACGAGTGGTGGAAAGTATTCTCAACCTTTTATAGGCGGTTGCAAGTGAAACAGTAATTTAAAAAATACAGAGACCGACCGAGTGCCAAAAAAGAAATTTCACCTCGAGTGAGTAAAGATCAAGCAAGCTGCTGGCTGCAAGCTATCCGGTGCTCGACCAACTGAAGGTGGACACACTGTTATGCAACCTGCTTATGTTATGAAGCCTGTTATGCCACTTGCTCAGGGATGCATTTAATGTTCTCTAAACGTGCCTACTAAATACCTTTTATCGCTGATCGTTCGTTATCACTGCAGTGGTCACAATTACCGTGTACCGGCACGACTTTTGCTGAAACAGTTGCAGTGGACTCTTAACTGTAGTCACGTGACTAATATATTATTGCATAGAGGCATTAGAAGACAAGAAATCGTTAAAAAAGCTATGCTAGTTTTCAGCAGAGGCGAAGCTAGGATAGGAGCGCCTGGGTGGCGCCTGGGTCTGGAGGCAGAGCCCCCCCTATAGAGGGGTCTGGGGGCATTCCCCCAGCGCCTGTGTCGTGCAGCCTAGCCAAGCACCGAGGGCCGGCTACCAGACAGGGTGTCAGACTTGGCTCCCACCTAAGCCACCCCTGCCAACCCCTGGTTTCATCTATGGTTCTTAGGCTACATGTTAGTTTTTTTTACAATCAAGCCCCCCCCCCTCTCAAAAGCACCCTGACAGATGAAGCAAGACTGAAAGATTGTTGTTGTTGCTATTATTTATTAATTGCATGGCATACATGTGCATTACGTGCTGTATGGTGTACGTTTGTCGGACAGCAACTTTTCGTGCACTCAAGTTAGTGCTAAACTAAAGGCTACAGTTGCTGCACATACAACGCATTCTCCCTTCGCATAGGGAAATAAGTGTACCGTAAAAATCCTTGCACCTCGAGCCATTCTATATAACCATTAAAATTGCTGTGCTTAGTAAACTACGTGCTATCAAGTAAGGCCACTGGTAGAATTTGCAAAGCTGATTAGTTTTAGCAGCAGGTGATGTATTTTCTCAGTTAGGTTTCCTTGCAACGAGCCAAATCGCTAAAAAGAAGTCTGTCTTCGCAGTTTCTGGGGCCACTTCTGCCTTTTTGTCATAGCCAGGCTTTGTGGACAGTAAGTCTCCATACCGCCGTCAGCCATCGTTCGTGCAGATTCTCAGCAGGGGACGTGCCAGGGCCAGCACTTCAGGGAAAGACACGACGACTTCTTCCAAACACCTCTTCGGCTAACCATCGAGATCTGACAAGGTCATACTTTTTGTGCACACGCGAACTACGGATCGGGACGGTTCGAAGCGGCGACTACCCGGGTTAGAACAAAAATCATTCAACTGCATTTTATGGAATTGATGAACTTTACGATACTGTTCCCCTTAATATTATTAGAAACCGGCCTATTATGCAATTATACAGCCTCAAATGTACCATATTTGTCAGATGCTTCAGACCTAATCCTCAAAATTTTACACAATCAGCTTATTCGTTTGTTCTATTTGGAGTAGTGCTTATGAGCTTAGGCGGACGTGTGAAGGTCCAATTCCGGCAAAAGGCACGACTAGCTTTGTACAGCCAAGTTGCATCTGACTGGCAAGCGTTCGGAGTCAAGTCGACCACAAAATTCCTGCCCCGTCATGAAGAGGCAGTTGAGGTGTGTGAACCAGTGGCCGATGGTAAGGATCGGTAATTTACGAGCAAATTTTAGGGAAATTAGAGGGAAAGTTCTCGACAGAGGATTGAAGGCTAGACATATTGGAGGGCTCTGAGGCAGCCGACCAGACACGTGAAGTCACAAAAAGCTCACAAATTTTGGCCTTGTGGAATGAGACTAATAAATAGAACTGTAACGTTCTCATAACATAAATGCATTGCTGGGGAATGCTTCCTGTGGAAGGACGGCTGCTAAGTTTTTGATAATCAATAAGTGGCCGTTGGCGAACAGTTGCCAGCAACTTCCTTGGGGAATGCCTGGTCGCCTTTTTTCTGCTCGACTAGATCGGCAAGAGCTGTGTGTGCTCACAACTAAAAATCCAGGAATTGGAAATGCTGTGGCACAGAAGGCTACACCTAAATTATATGCCTGCCTCACATTGCGCTGTCGTTTCTGTCTGGGGAAAGTTGTATTCACTTTGTCAGTCGAACACAAACTTTAGTTTCACTTCTCCACCTTAATTCTTGCTCTGCCTTCAAGACTGCGAATAGCCGTTCCTTGCAAGTAGACGGACATGCATGCAAGTATGCAGTGAGGGAGGCAAAATTTCTACGATTTTGCTGCCACTCGAGTAGCTCACGAGTTATGAGATGTTAGCAGATCTTTGCCACTCGGATAAGAGCAGTAAGGTAAGTAATAAGCAGTAAGTACTTACAGATCCATCGCATTCAGACGTATGCATTAGAGCGAGGTAAAGACACTAGTTTTGCCTCCAAACAGTTTGGACAGAGTAGACATAGCTAGATTCAAGCAAAGTCAACCTCGAGACAGTATGCAGATGACTCCACTCAAAACGTTGGCCAGTCTGGATGCAGCTGTAGGCTACAGTCAACTGTAGTTACAGTATTTCTGTATCATTTTAATTCATTTCTAGGTGGTGGGCAAATGACACTCCTTAAAGCTACAGTAGGTGTCTGCACAAAAAGCAAACGGCAGGCAAGCTCGAACGACAATGCACCAGCAACAAAAGCTCAAACAATCATAAACTCAGTCAAAACGCCCCTTGAACGCCAGACGCCTGAACACTCACGGGGCTAGCATGCTCACAGAGACTGAACGAGATGCATTGTTTGATGTCTTGGCCAACAAATTTCTGTCACGTTAGGTTGCAGACCGATGATCAATCAATTGGCCATCGAGCAAGCATTGGTTAAATGAGAGGTGCAAGCTAGCAGGCACCATACAATCATGCAGCTTCGCAGCAGCCCAAAAGCACTGCCCTCGTCCATTCTCGGCTGAATGAGTTTCAAAAGCTCACCACCATGCACTATAGCAACAGTACAGTGCAGTGGCTGCTTCTGCCCTCGATATCATTACGGCAAAGGTCAGCTCAGATGTTCGGTAATCGTCGACTGGCAATATGAGGGGCTCCGTGAGTGACTGGGGGGGAGGGTGGCCAAACGTCCATTAGAACCAAAGTAGCAATCTAGCCACCATCTATGACTGCCCTATCTTCGCAGCTCAAAACCCGTTGCACTGCTAGGCAAGCAGCAGGCACAGCATCACTTCGTATGACCACGACCGTGACGGAGCTGCAGAGAATCGGCCTGCAGAGAATCGGCCTGCAGAGAATCGGCCTGCAGAGAGTCGGCCCGAGTCTGTGCAGCTCCAGCGAGCGATCGAGCACTGCACCGCACATGCACCTTGGAAATGCCCGCGCCAGCGTTTCTCGGGGAATTCCGTTCTCCGAAGCCTCTGACGATGCAAGTGGGTGGGTGGCCCTAGTTTAGCATGGCAGGATACGCAGAAGGCTTTCTTTGAAATTCCGACTGGAAGCTGGCTACAGAGCAGAGCCGAGTCGAGGAGTCTCACAGTCTCAGTGGGACGTGCACTAGCTACATCGCTCCACGGTGAAGCAATTTAGGCAGTCTAGAGTCACTGCCACCACTGGAGCCACTGGAGCTGCAGTCTCAGACAAAGAGCAAGTGAAGGTTGGCAGGTCATGAACACTGCTGCGGGGCTGCCGAGAACACCCACCGGCACATTTCTTCAGCCCCCTCAGGGTAGTAAGCACAAAGCCTACAATAACTGGCAAGAGCAGGGCCAGGATTTTAGCATGAGTGCTGAACCTCACCCTTGACGACCCGGCCTTAGGTCTAGACCTGCACTTCAAAATTAAGTCGCACGGCCTGGCAAGCCTTTCGGGTTACTGTCCACATCTCGGCGACCCTCCCCTGCTGTTGACGAGTTGGTGTCCTGTAGTGCTAATGCAACCACGGGTCGACAGTCAGATCCTAAAGCGGAGTGCCTAGGCCAGCATCCGTGATCCATCCATCTCTGAAAATCAGCCAACTGAGCTTCGCTTACAAGGTAAGATTTCTAGAAAACCTGGGGTCCTGGGTTTGGGTCTCTATATCAGCAACCAGCTCTCCTCTCAATATACTTTTACCTGTAATCTTAGTTACAAGACTAGACATGCTTTAGAATAGCTTAGAGCAGCAGCAAATCTTTGCTGCCTCTGCTGACTCCAGGTGGCTTTGACCTTGCAATAGAGGTAATGCCTTCCCGACAGCCTGCCAATGCTCTCTATACAATTGCAGGGTTTGTGTATTAGGAGTTCTGCACGTAATGAAACACAGTAAACACAGAGCTAAACAACAGCTCTCTCTCTCTCTCTCTCTCTCTCTCTCTCTCTCTCTCTCTCTCTCTCTCTCTCTCTCTCTCTCTCTCTCTCTCTCTCTCTCTCGCCCTCTCTCTCGCCCTCTCTCTCTCTCTCTCTCTCTCTCTCCCTCTCTCGGCAGCATAAGATAAAATTGATCGACAAGCTCTTCTTGAGCACTTGTCGCCTCACCTAGACACCGTTAGCAATGCACTGCAATGATTTAGGCCCTATCCTAGTGGGAGATGTCAACGGCCAGTAGTCATTCGGTGGGCCTCTGAAGTATGGAGTCTCCCAGGGATCTGCTCTAGGGACACTTTTGTTCGATCTGGATGCACTCTTTATTGCCAATGTAATCGACACGCACGATCTAAGCCTTCCTTCCAATGCACATGCAGCCCAGCTGCAACTGTGTTTTGATTATAACCTGCCTTCCAGCACCTCAGATTCTCTTTCAGATCCCTCGAAGCTTTTCTTGCCAACATTTGCACTTGGCTGGCAGTAAACCTTTCTCAAAATAAAATTATGACAAGAACAGTATAAAACTAATGGGCTATTACCTAGCGCCACTCAGAAACTGAAAAGCCAAACCTTCAAAATTACCTTGCCCAGCATATCCTCTGCATTGGGTGTCCTGCTCTATAAGTAACGACCTTTTGCTATATGACCAGGTTAGCTCCACAGTCAAGTCTGCATGCTTTAAGCTATGTAATCAAACAAATATTCAGGCAAGCTTAGATTAAACGTACTACAGCCAAGTTAGACCAAGCATTTTTTACACCACCTAGAACTGCATAACTCTCTCAATGCAGGTTTATTTGCTTGTACCATAAAATGCTTGAATACAAAAATATATTATTCTTCTACACATCACCCTGTGAGAACTAAATCTCTTTCAGGGCCCTCAATTGCAATTTGGAAACGAATAATAATAATAATAATGCACTTGATAAAGCACCCTCAGAGAACTCAATCTCTTTCTAGGCGCTTTACATTTGCTGCAAAGGGAAATGCAACTGAATGGTAAGTAAAATCATACTTGAAAAACAAACAAAATAAATAATATGGTTAGGGGTGACATGCACAGGGTCAGCATGCAAATGTGGTTAGTGGCAGCATGCACAGTGTCAGCACGCATAAGCACATCAAAGACGAATCACAGGGACCCACTAAATGCTGTCCTAAATAGGTGTGTTTTCAAGTTCCTTTTAAATGTGGTCAGGTCAGGGGATGTTCTGACGCAAGTCGGGAGGGAGTTCCAGGCTTTGGGAGCATACGAACTAAATGCACGGCCTCCAAAGGATTTGAGGTTAGTACGAGTTATTTGCAGACTGTTGGATTCCGAAAAGCGAAGCTTCCAGCAGCGGTTACGATGCTAAACTGAGCCTCTGCAGCCGGCCGGCCGCAGCTACACGGCAGCAGGCGCTGCAGCGCTTCTTCGGTAAGGAGAAAACATTCCTGTCAGTCTACGGCCGGGAAGTGCTGCCGTAGGCAAGCCAGCAGCTACTCAGCAGCAGCGCTGCACCCGCAGGGAGCCTCGTTCTCGCGGCCGGCAGCGACCAGAGTGTGCTCATCACGAACTCGTGTACCCACGGGCAACCATTGCTAGACCTCGCCGGCCCTGCTAGCCCACCCATCGCCCAGAAGTACGATCGCCGGACCACCCATATCCATACTCATATACCCACACCTGATTCGGGCGTTTGAATTCTGCCCAAAATTCCACCTTTGCAAGAACTGCAGGCAGACTCAAGCGTTTGAACTCCTAAAGGCTGAACCCTTAAGTGGGTTTTTTATAAGGCTGACCAGTACCCACCCATGCCCACCCATAAGATCACAGCTGCCACACACCCAGTACTCTCCTACGCCCGACTATGGCACATCCTTTTCAGCGGTCCAGAGCTGCTACTTCTATGCTACTCACTACCTCAACTGCTCTCCTGACTCTGCTATGCTTCCCACTTTCTCTTTGTTGCGTGAGACTAAGTCTGTTGGCTACCGAATGCGTACCGAAAGCCGCTTAGGCTGTGAGTGAAAAACTCTCCTGTGTAACACCCACATGGTTTTTATGACTTTGTGGAGTTACAGACGGAGATAAATTACATTACATTACCCATGGGTATGGGCATGGGTACTGGGTATGGTTTACCCAGTTGAGGGCTCTGATCTCTATCCAGGCACTTAACATTTGGAAGATGTTGAAAAACTCGACCATCACAACTGCCACATTATACCAGTTCTCTCATACAGGTGCTGGCTTGCCATCAAGCAGAGCATCGTCATTTAGGTCTTGTCAAATAATTTGTAGGCATTCTCTTCATTCTCTTACTTTGGCTTAGCTCTCTGAAACAGCAACTCTTCAAGATTCCCATTGCACCACCTGCTCTGCATACTCTGGTCGTTTAGCTACGCCTCTAACCAATCTCGTAATATTTCCGAGACCGTGCGCTCCGGTTAAATGTAAAGTGCCTAATAATAATAATAATAATGTACTTGATAAAGCACCTAATAATAATAATAATAATGTACTTGATAAAGCGCCCTCAGAGAACTTAATCTCTTTCTAGGCGCTTTACATTTGCTGCAAAGGGAAATGCAATGAATGGTAAGTAAAATCATGCTTGAAAAACAAACAAAATGAATAACATGGTTAGGGGTGACATGCACAGGGTCAGCATGCAAATGTGGTTAGTGGCAGCATGCACAGTGTCAGCACGCATAAGCACATCAAGGACGAATCACAGGGACCCACTAAATGCTGTCCTAAATAGGTGTGTTTTTTAAGTTCCTTTTAAATTTGGTTAGGTCAGGGGATGTTCTGACGCAGGTCGGGAGGGAGTTCCAGGCTTTGGGAGCATACGAACTAAATGCACGGTCTCCAAAGGATTTAAGGTTTGTACGAGGTATTTCTAGACTGATGGATTCCGAAAAGCGGGTGGTACGATGCTTGGCCTGATGGGGGAGTATATCTGACAGATAGGCTGGAGCCATAGAATGAAGGGACCTAAAAGTGAGCGACAAAACCTTGAAGTCAATCCGTTGCTTGACTGGTAGCCAGTGCAGGTCGGCGAGAAGTGGAGTAATGTGGCAACTGCGACGCTCACGACAGACAAGCCTAGCTGCAGAGTTTTGCACAAGCTGCAATCGCCTGATCGCACATGCTGGTAGGCCAGTAAGCAGTGAGTTGCAGAAGTCGAGCCTAGAAAAATATTGAGCTATCAGAGGGTGCTATATCAAATTCAATATTGTTATTATTATCATTACTATTATTAAATGAACCCAAATCTCGGATCTCGTTACCGCCGGACATAATACCATTTCCTTACTTGACAACACTTAAAAAAGGAAGCCAAAAGCCCACACACCTTGCCCTTCTCACAGCATTTGCTCCATTTTTTTAATTGTCTTCTTTTTTAAGTTTAGGTACGCAAATATTGGGGACATTATTTGCACTAATCAGTTGATACGGCTCCTTTGCAGAATACCCAAAGTGCCTAGATGGAGATATTGATAAATTGAGGCGCTACAAGAGTATAGTATTATTATTACTGTGATAACATATCATGGGATTTTTGCTGCATTGGACCTAGCAGGCATCAATATAATGCCAGCCCATAGCAGTTTTATTAGAGCGCTGATTACTTGTAACTCAGGTATGAGTCAATATATCCATGCATAACGTGTAAAAATAAATATTTTTTTCTTGAGTGAAAGTAAGATTGTCCACCTTGCCACGCTGGTTTGGCCCAGTGGTTACGGTGCTAGCCCTGACTGGCGTTAAGGTGAACGTATTGCCGTGATGGCACACTAGGTAAGGGGTTGCTTTCACGACCTCGGTCACGAGGTCGTGGGTTCAACTCCTGCGGTGGGCGATTCTCTATCGCCACTGCAAGCGGTGGTGATAGCCGTAAAGGCTCTTCTGTCGCTATACAAAAAGAGGCTGTTTCATCAGCTTGGATTTATAATTATTATTATTTATTTGATGGCCAAGGTCGTGAACTCGAGCCCCGTGGCATATGTGAAGCACCTGAATAGAGAAAGATTATGTTCTCTTAGGGTACTACACAACTGAATCGCATTATATATACTTATATATATATATATGTGTGTATATATATATATTATCGTTTTCATAAACGTCATCTTTGTTTTTCCTAGATCAGAGGCTTCTTGTGCCGAATGAAAATATGAAAGTAATAATATTGGTTTGGGGTGTTTGTCACGTGAGAGTGTTAAGTGTGCCCAGATCTTGTTGGGTCACGTGACTGCCACTTGAGGTACCCTCTTAATGTGCACTGAAATCGTCCAACACAGTATATGCATGCAGATGACGACAGGCTCGACTTTATCTAAGGTACATCTCTAAAATATTATGTGCTCTTTAAAAAGCATCCACCTCGGGAAACCTACTGCTTCAGGAAACTCATAGCTCCGGTGTGTGGAATGTGCACCAGTCTAGCAGCCTGCTTTCTACACTTGTCTCTTCTGAAAGAACACCATAGATCTGAGCGCCGAAGGCAGAACAACCTCTGGAGCTGCTCTCTAAGCCTGGGGGCCCGTCCTGAAAGCCCTTAGACCCCTCCGGTGTAAGGCTACCATGCTTCGGGGGGGGGGGAGGTGAGGAGGCTGGGAGGTGTAATAAAGGACTGGAGTTTTGGCGTTAGGGGGAGGCTTGAATGCCTCTGTACTGCACCTTCCTGCCAGACCCTTGAGGGTGGCTTTAGCCCTAATCCACAACCCTCCACACACGCACACACACACACACACACACACACACACACACACACACACACACACACACACACACACACACACACACACACACTCTTGATCCCCAGCAAGTTCAAGCAAGCAAGAGCTAGCTAAGCTGCTTTGGGGGACACACACACACACACACACACACACACACACACACACACACACACACACACACACACACACACACACACACACACACTCTTGATCCCCAGCAAGTTCAAGCAAGCAAGAGCTAGCTAAGCTGCTTTGGGGGGATCTCATGCAATGCACTAGCATTGGAATGAACCGCCACGACCAATAAACCATCCTTACCGAGAAAGGCGTCGGTTCGCAGTCACTGGTTCCTCGGTTGCCACCATGTCGTAAACGATTGCAGTGCGCCTGGCCACGTCCTGCCACTGGTACGCCTTCGCGACTCTGCGATGCCGACTTGCCGCCACAGTTGCTGCCACTGCCTGTGAGGCCTGTTCAGCCGGCTGGCTGCCGGTAGCTCGAGTGAGTCTACTGCTGCGGTGGCAGCTGGCAGCGGCAAAGGCCCCACGCTCAGCCGCTATGGATTGCTCGAGGGCGTCCACTAGTGCTGAAATGAGGAAGCGCAACATCTCGGCCTCGAGAACCAGGTCGACAAAGCAGCAGCTGCAACCGTTGCAGCACCGACAGCAGTGGCGGTGGTACCAGTAAACCAGAGCCAAAACCAGCGCCGGACGTCGGCAGTGGCAGTGACTACAGAGTGGCAGCACCAGGCAGGGCCTGCAGCTAGCTGCCGCTGCTGCTGCTGATACGGTTGCTACAGCTGTGGCAGCATAGAGCAGACCAAGCTTGCTACGACGGAGCGGCAGCAGGTGCAAGTGACAGAGGACCAACATAAGCATGCACGATTTGAACCTATAAACAAGGGGCAAAAAAGCCTACTGCATGTTGCCTAGCTCGAGCCCAGAGGCCAGTCACGGCGCTGTGAGTCACAGCGCTGTGACTATATTTCTATTGCCATGCGCAGACAATGTCAGCAGTCCAGGCTTGAAAGTGGACGTTGGGGTTCAGCAAGGAACAGAGTTTGAGTAGCCCAGCAAGCATCTCCCTGAGGATGGACTCTTTGACATTATCTAACTTGCTCACAAAGAAGCAAGAACAAAATCCCTTAGATCGCCACATGGATCGCTGGCAAGATCCACTTGAGTACAGGGAGAGTTAGACAGTCACGGTGTCAGAAAGAGACAGCCAAGAACAGCCACAGAGAGAGAGAGAGAGAGAGAGAGAGAGAGAGAGAGAGAGAGAGAGAGATGAAGAAGAAGAAGGAGAAAGAGAAGAAGGAGAGGGAGGAGGAGAAGGAGAGGAGAGGAGAGGGAGGAGAAGGAGAGGGAGGAGAAGGAGAAGGGGTGACAAAGAGAGATATATATATATATATATATATATATATATAGAGAGAGAGAGAGAGAGAGAGAGAGAGAGAGAGAGAGAGAGAGAGAGAGAGAGAGAGAGAGAGAGAGAGAGAGAGAGAGAGAGAGAGAGAGGGAGAAGAAAAAGGAGAGTCACAAAGAGGGAAACATAGTGTGAGGTGATAAGGGGGTCTGAGAAAGCTGGAGAACGTCTGAGAGAAGACAGACTCAAGGGAGACAAGAGTACACGGCCACACTGGAAGGCAGAGATAGCAGCAGACTGAAACACTTGTGGCCAATGGCAGTTGCTTTGCCTGCAGGTGTTGCACCAATTAGCTTGACATGCACATTAAGGTAAATGGGGTAGCTTGATATGCACAGTCAAGTGAAAGTATCTCCAATGCTGCTGCCTTGCCTCGGCAAGCACTTTACGACTGTCTGATTTTGGTTGGTGTCAATTGACAGACGAAAAGTCTTACCAACAGAATTTGAAACAGACCACGGCTTGTTAACCAAGCACTACTCGCAGCTTGCAATCCAGAGCGACCAAATTGCTTATCACAACAATCTAAGAAGCTTAAGACGAATACCCTGATAGTATCAGGGCTGTAAGGAGGTTTCAATTACCCTCCAACAGCCTACGACCCACCTAGGGAGGCACAGGCAGTGGTGTAGAGTTAGCCCCCTCGGTCTCAGACGAGTGTATCAGCCAAAGAACCCCAAGCAAGCCGCCGTGCGTGGAGGGCACTAAAAGAAAAACTGAATGGGCAGCATGCTGTGCATACCTGCCATCTGCTGACAAGTAGCTCACAAGCTATTCAGGGTCCGGTAGGGTTCTAGTGGCTCCTACGGTTCGGCAATCGCAAGACGCATCTCACGAGCCAAGCAAACCGGAGCCAAGCAAACCGGATCCCTCCTTACACCTCCCCCTGAACACGAGTGCGTGTGCTCGTGCATGCACGCACGAGCACACGCACTCGTGTATGCAAGCTTCATCCACCCCATAAGAGGCCAGGCTACGAGCTTGAGCTCAAGTATTGCTCCCAATATTTGACGAGCAACAAGCACCGGACATGTGGAAATCCAGAGCAGCCAAGGCTAGGTACCTAGAACTGGGAAGGAGTAAGAAGGTGGCTGATAAACTACTGCTTTGGTATACATATTTAATTGGCTGCTGTCTGAAGAGTTGTATTCTGTCATTATTTCTTAGTAGTTGGCGACAGAAGCTTTAGCTCTGCAGGTCCTAGACTGTGGAACTCGCTTCCATAATTCTTACACAACTACAACTACTCTCCTACTGCCGACTATGGCTCACCCTTTTCAGCGGTCCTGAGCTGCTATTTCCATGCTACTCACTACCTCAACTGCTCTCCTGACTCTGCTATGCTTCCCACTTTCTCTTTGTTGCATGAGACTAAGTCTGTTGGCTACCGAATTCGTACTGAAAGCCGCTTAGGCTGTGAGTGCGCTATACAAAACTCTCCTACGTAACACCCACATGGTCTTTATGACTTTGTGGAGTTACAGACAGAAATACATACATACATTGTTTACCTTTCGAACGCTACCGATCACGGTCTTCTGCACGTGGCTGCTCTTTGGGGATTTCTATTCTATCATTACATATCTGTCGAACGCTACCTATCAATGTCTTGTACACACACACACACTTACGCACGCACGCACACACACACACACACTGACCTGTCATTGCTGCTCTGAAAGGCTCCCAAGTCGTGGATCCCATGTGCAAACCCTAAAAAGCAGTGCTCTGAAACCAGTCCACGAAGGCAAGGTCAGGTTCCGGCCGAATTCGCTCAGCTAACAAATCTCAAGAGTGCAGAACCCGATAGACGATCTGCTACCATCTTGAAGCAGCTGACCAGAACAGCCAGTCTATTATATCGACTTTCAACAGCCTCATTTGTATAGCAGCAGATGAGCCTTGAAGGCTATTGCCGCAGCTTGCAGTGGGCAATAAAGGATCGGCCACTGCTGGACTCGAACTTACTTGCACATCTATCGGCGACAGATTGCACTTCGGTGTAGCCAAGAGACAAAACGCTTCGGCAAACTGAATCGACAATCAATGCAAGACATTGATTGACATATTGCGTGCAGTGGGCCTGGGGAGTGGCAAATTTCTTTCGAGGAAACATTGGACACCAGGCTGTAGATGCAGTCGCACGACTTGTGGACATGTTCATCACTTGATGTGCACACGTGCCCGACTTGATTTCGATACGGTCGCTGGGGAGCGACAGGCACGCCAAACGTGCTGGCAATCCACAAAAAAAAGAAATGGCTGCGGGCACGTGAAAGCGGATGCACTGCAGCACCAACGCTAGACTTCCTAACCGCCGGACTCGTTCGAGGAAGTCCAGGGAGCAGGCACAGAGCTCACGAACTCCTATCTCACAAGCTGGTCAAAAGCAGCGCTTGCTGCGTGCCACTCTCCAAGTGGGGGCGCAGCGCTCAGATCCGCCCAGTGGCATCTGCAGCGGCCTGGAGCCCGAGGGAGGGTGGATTCGCTGTGACTGAGACCGGTGACAAGTACTGTCTGGTTCATTTGAATGAGCAGCACATCCGTGGATTGAATGGGCCGCGCAGCTAGCCCCAGTCAATATCCTTCAATCACCGATCACCGCTGAATAAGTCGTCGCATGTCTGAGAAGCTCGCGAGCCGACTTGTGCGCCTAACTAGGAAGCACGGCACGCAGCCAGGCGAAAAATCGTTGCAGTCGCGATCGCAATGAGCATTCAAAAAAAACCCGGTCCTCTGAACAGCCTCATTTACGTAGTAGCAGAAAAGCTTTGGCAGCTTTTGCTCGAGCCCTGCAGCAGACTGTAAATGGCACGAGATCGCCGCCGCAGGACTCAAGCCAGTGGCCACGGTCACGTCACGGTCGAGCACCTTTCGGCTGGCCTCGGACCCGTCTTGTAGCACGAGTGCGCTGCATAATCCCAGCAGCCCAAACACTTTGTTGCACGCTGGGGCAGCAGCAGCTGCAGCAGCAGCAGCAGCAGCGATGCTCACGAAGCGGCTTGCTCACACGGCCGGCTTCTGGGCATTACCTTTTACGACACTAAGGGATTTCCCATGGCCCGGAGGAAATGCTTCCGACCACGATCTGCACTGGCTATCCGTCAGACTTCAAGTTTCTGACACTTCGAGACCTGTCGCTTGCCTCGAAGTCCCACTCATGCTCCTGCTGCTGTGGCTACTCCTTTGAAATGCTTAAACCTAATTGGCTAATGATATATAAAACAAAGCTAAAAGCCCATCCCTTCATTGGGGCATTTGCTCCATTCAAGCGAGCTGCCCTCAATGAGCTTACGTCGACTGCAACCGTGCAAACTATTGTCACCAATCAGCTGAAATGCTGCCTGTTCAGCCCAGGCAGTGTGCCCAGACGAGAGATTTGCTTCTCTTACAGCATTGTAAAAAGGTGCTATTATTATTATGCCATACGGTCTCTATTTTTAACAATTGTGCACCCAACCCTGACAAATAACGATTTGGTCACCTCTAGTAACAGGAATGATGTAGAGAAAAGAGCCACACCCATGCAGGCGCCAGCCTGATTGGGTATTGGTCCATACCCATGCATGTGAATGTGTTTTTCTTCTTACACATACCAATATACATAAACATGCAGTCTGTATATACTTATACACAGTATGAATAGACGAGTACGGTGTAAGTGCCCATCAACACCAAGGCAATAGTTTACACACTGTGCTGAAGCGGAATATTAATAGCTCAACTGGTAGAGCACTGTGGGATCATTTCTGTTCGGCACAAAAATACTCTGCGCCAGGGCAGAAGGCGGTTTGCTTGCTTTCGTATTTGCTGATTACAGAGTGTACACAGTAAGTCAGATGCATTTCCCTTTGCAGCAAATGTAAAGCGCCTAGAAAGAGATTAAGTTCTCTGAGGGCGCTTTATCAAGTGCATTATTATTATTATTACACCTATATACATAGGTATGCTCGGGCATTTGTATGCTTAAAATGTGCCAGGGAGAAGAAGGTGACTGGGCTTGTGCATATGGTGGTGCGATCCGGGATTGGGTAAGAAGCTGCTGGCGACAGAAGAGACCGAGACTGGTCTTGATCAACAAAACCACAGCAGCAAGCGAAATCGTACATGCAGAAAAGGTGCAAAATCGCTCTGGTACTGTCAAGTTGGTGAAGAGAAAGTCAAGGAGCATGTAAGACAGAGAAGAGTGAAAGGGAAGTGACAGAGAGACATGGTGGGAGAGTAAGAGTGAAAGAGAGACGGTGAGACACTGAGAGTGTGAGTGAGTGTGTGAAACCAAACGGCTTCTCGACGTACCGCACGACTAGCTACGCGACACAGAGTCAGTCACTTCCTTTCGATCTTACGTAAAGTGCCTAGACACAGATTTAGTAGTCCTAGGGCACCGCTAGGCAGGCATCATATTATTGCTATTACTAAGTTTGCTTGCACATGCATTTTTAACTATGCACTAGTCTTCTTGCTGCATACTAGTAATCCTAAAAATGGCCGTGCCATGAAAAGAAGAGAGAGTAATGCACTAGCCTCACTTAAACCCTAATTTGCTGATTTTACTAAACGCAAGGTTTGGCACCACCCAGACAATCTTTGGTCGACGGCTGACATCAAGAAAGCAGGCCATACTACATGTAGACTAGAAAAGGTGCCAACAAGTCGAAACTGACTATTCACCCCTTGGCATTTGAGGCTAAGTCCACGTTGTATAGATAAATAGTCGAATCAGAGGTCAATAACCCAAAGGTGTTAATGTTCACTATCAACCATTTTCTTAACCACTCACAAAGAAGCGCACACTACAGTGATCCCAATGGCTGTGACAGCCCACCGAACGACATGTCTTCGGGCCACGCAGGCCACGCCCAGTCAGCACACTCTAGACCGGCCACCGGCTTCGAGGGATCTCGCCCTCCCCTCCCCTCCCCCCCACCCTGTATTCCATGGGCACACCCCCTATATTCCATGCAAGCATTGTTTTTTCATTGCTCGTTCCGTGTCCACCCGACAGCTGGCAGCAGTTTTCGGTAGATGGATGTCTTCTTCCACAGCTGCCGCCAATGGGGCCTGACTGCAGAGTCACTGGCCTGACTGCCGAGCTATCTGCCAAATCTGCCGAGAGTCATTGTCAGCCCCTCCACTGCCCTCGAGCCTGCGGCTGCCTAGGTCACAGTCTGAGCCCTCTTCGTAGGTCGCATAGAACAGATATGGGAACTCCGGTGCCTTTCAGTGGAGTCTGCTGCACAGCAAGTCCACATCGTCCTACTCTTCTTCTTCTCTCTCTCCTCCTTCATGCCTATCGCTATCGAACTCTAAATTTGTCTCACAGATTAGGAAGACCACTAGTTCAATTGGCCCTGTCCCTACAGTTCTCCTTCATAAGATATGTAGGCCTGTTTAAATACTATTTAATGTGTACCTGGATACCAGTGAAGTCCCTGCCCTGCTGCAGCAGCTTCTTCCTGGCAACTCGTGAAGAAGTCGATCCTAGGTCATTAGAAAACTAAGTTTCATTTCATCCAGTCTTTCTCCTGCCACTCTTATCCAAGACACTTCAATAAGCAGGACGCTCGGTGGCAAAATGATTCCAGCAGTTCATCTGACCTCTCTAGCAAGATCAAATCGGGATTTAGAGCTAACGATTCCACAGAAACTGCTCTGCTTCGGGTTCACAGTGACCTACTCACAAATGCTCATCAAAGTAGGACCATTCAGAAAATTCTCCGATCTCTCAATAGTATTAGACATACTTGACGACCAGCAACTGCTGGAGCACTTTTTCACACGCCTAGGTACCATTGGAACAGTGTTAAACTGGGTTAATTTCATCTCTGCGAGAGGTGCCAGAATATAGATGTAAATGGCGGTAACCTGGGAAGCCCTTAAAATATCACACACCTCACGGATCGCGAAACTCGCTCTGTCACTCACTGCATGTTCTGTAAATCACTGCTTGCTGGTCTACCTGCTTGTGCAATTTTCCAGTTGGTGCGAAACTCTGCAGCAATGCTTGTCTGTCGTGAGCGTCTCGGTTGCCACATCTCAACAAATGTAAAGCGCCTAGAAAGAGATTGAGTTCTGTGAGGCCGCTTTACCAAGTGTATTATTACTATTATTATTAATATTATCTCACCACTTCTTGCAGACCTGCACTGACTCCCAATCAAGTAGCGTATTTACTTCAGCGTTCTGTCAATCACTTTTAGGTCCCTTTATTCTTTGGCTCCAGCCTAGCTATCGGAACTACTTCCCCCACCAGGCCAAGCATCATACAACCCACTGTTCTGACTCAAATCGTGTCGCTATACCTCATATGAACCTCAAAAAATGTGAAGACCTTGCCTTGAGTTCATATGCTCCAAAAGCCTATAACTCACTCCTGACTGACATTACGACATCCCCTAACATGACGACATTTAAAAAGAAGCTTGAATCACACTTGTTTATGACAGCATTTTTAGTGGGTCCTTTTTATTTGTAGGTTGTGTGCTTATGTGTGCTGACACTGTGCCTGCCGCCACTAACCATATCTGCATGCTGACCCTGTGAATGTAACATCTAACAATGTTAGTCTAGATGACATTGCGAATGTTACCATTAATCATTTGGTCAAGATTTCTTTACAGCATCTTTAAAGTGCCGAGAAAGAGATTCGGTTCTCTGAGGGTGCTAAAAAATGTATTATTCTTATTGTCTTATGCCACTGCCCTTTTATCATTTATACTGTCCCTCTAGCCAATATCATTCCCAAACACAATGTTGGCTAGTATTGACATGTCGACAACACTCAGCTGTACTATCCGTTGATAATTCTAAGCCTTGCTCTGCATCCGACAACATTCATTGATAGCCATTCACTTTTTTTTGGGTTTAGCGACAAGACCAACCCCATTGTTATGGGCAAGCCTAGTATCTCCGTCAAGTTGGATGAGATCAGCATAAAGATGGCTTCATCTAGCATCACGTGACACCTTCCATAATCTGGGTCGGCCACCCAGAGCATTGCCAAAATCAGGGCATGCTTAGGCACGGTTTCGACAGGCAAACTAGTTCATGCGCTTGGAGCATCGTGTCTAGATTACTGCAATTCTCTTAATTCAGGACTCCCAGCTAGGCCCTTAATTGTCTGCAACTGGCACTAAACTCGGCAGCTCGGCTGGCCTGTCGTCAATGGCATGGCTTCAACATCACACCACTCCTGAGTTTCTCTGGCAGCCAATCTAGCATCGAATCGATTTTGAGATGCTCTGCCTCACCTACAGTTTGTTGAAGTTGCCTATCCATCCGACCTCCTCGCTCCTCCAGTCACGTGCTCTTGTAGTAACCCGCCCCTGGGCTTCCAGTCATCTCACGGTCGCTGGCTAGAACTGCAACGACCTCACCTACATCCGACCCCCCCCCCAAAAAAAAACAAGTTCTTTTAGATCTCTGAACATCGTGTTTACCTTGCTGCTGCTGCTGCTGATTGCCTTTCTTGTGGCTGCTGGCTGCAAGTCTTGGAATGTCCGGTATGTCAGAGCTTCCTGCCTTCCCTCCCGGTAGGACTCGGGCCCTACCAACTACCTCCTCTTGATCAGCACAATTTTCAGGCAGCTGCCTAATTCCATGTCTAGCACTTCCTGTCCACTGCCAACCGGCAGCCTGGTCAGATGGCCGCACACACTGGCGCACTATCACCACCATTTGCTCTGTGGGCAGCAGGCACCTTCTCTGTAGGAGATCTGTAGGGCGATGCCTTTGCTGGACCGTGGCTGATTGGACCAGAAATGCATGCTGTCGCCTTCTGGCACCACTGCACACACCCCCCACCGCCATCGCCACCACCACCAACCTTACTTGCACAAGATGCATGCATTCAATGCCAAAGGAGACTACTAAAGTAGGTAAAAGAGATTCAGTTATCTGAGGGTGCTATACAAATATTATTATTATTATTATTATTATTATTATCAATTGCAATGCACCTAGACAGAGATTGAGTTATCTGAGGGCACTTTATCAAATGTATTATTATTATCATTATTATGACTAAAGGAGTGCCAAGGACAGCTTCCCACACTTACAAAACATCTCCTTCTTTTGCATGACACTTAGTCTGCCGATTGGAATCCAGTAGACGTCACAACAGCGGCCAGGAATGAGCAACAAATACAAAGAGAGCGAGGCAAAGCAAAGAGGGTCAACTCTGTAATGAAACACTTCAAAGAACGGAGACGAACTTCGGAGAAGTCTTCCAAAGAAAGCAGAAACACGCTGTCGCAGGGAAATAGTACCAGAGCAACCGGGTACTCCCAGCCTCGAGCTCGGCAGGGATTATTTACCTCCTACTCGCACTAGCTCCGCTCCCACACTTCCGCTCCCACACTTCCAGAAATGGCAGCCACAGAAAACTGGATGAGGGTCGTGGGAGAACAAAAAAGCAGCACTAGCAGCGGTGCCTTCCTTGCTCTCACTGCGAGCAGATGCAGGCAAGCAATGGCCGCCTTTCGGTAGGTGGCAGGCCAAGCAAAACGGTGGAAGGGGAAATTAAAGTAGGCCACATGTGAAACAGCGCAGCTTGCGCTCAGCTCAACCGCAAGTTAAGAAGAGGGGGGCCACAGGGGCTAGGGCAGCATGAACCAAGCCCAAGGCCGACGGCAACTCCGCCCAGCTCAAGCCAAACACAACGCAAAAAACGGTGGCAGGGCTGCTGAAGCATTTCGAATCCATGACGTTAGCGCTTTCAATGCACGACAGAGCACAGAAGGAAAGTCGAGCACGGCTGAGCCGATAGCCGAATCTAGGAATCAGTTTGAGAAGAGGCCGGGCTGTCGAAGCCTACACAAGTAGAGATAGTCTGTGAGTACTTAAATGTGGAGAGGTTTAACTTAAGACACAGCTATAAATAAATATAATTAATTTGCATAGCGACCTAAGAGAACTTGATCTCTATCCGGGTGATCCAGCTATATATGTGGCAGGGCTGTAGCCCATGACTCAGGTCGTTACAGGCAAGCACCCTACCCTTCCCCACCAGGGCGGCATTAAACATCCAGGCCACAAAGACATTTTCGAAAGGATTTGCTAACAAGCCCAGTTGGAGTCCGGGTCCTGCTCATTTAGTTATTTGCATGCCCACCCAGGTTGCAGCGGTTTCGCCGGCGATACCAGGTGATCACCAATCGACAGCTGACGGACGAGTGATTTGGTTCGAGTGGGATTGCAGTGCAGTGTAAAGCTCATCACTCGGCAAGGGTCAGGCTCTGGCCAGGACAAGCAGCTTGTGGATCTGTTCAGCTGACTCCTCCCCCTTCCAATCAAGCCTGCCAAGCCGACTTGGTTTCCCCGAGCTAAGCTGAGCACAGAGTAGGCTGTTGCTGGGCAGCAATGCTCTTGAAAGCAGCTACCAAAGACCGGGATATCGTCTCCAGGCTCCCTGCAGGCTATTCATATTGGCAAGAACAGGTATAAACTTCGAAAGCCAGCCGAAGATTGCTTAATGCCCACGACCGGATCCCCCAGCCCCTCCAATGGACGAGTGAGTCCTACTGCAGACTTGCGCATCTCCTGGGCAATGCAGGGCAATGCAGCAACAATGCAAACAAAAAGCCTGCCAGTAAGAGTCAAGAGATGAGTACCCACTAACACCAGGTCAAGGCAGCAGCTTGGAAGCCGGCTTATCCACAATGACCCAGTGTTCACAGTTACCCATCTGTGTGAACGCCTGCATCCATACACTCCTGCATGCGTGAGTGCGTGCAAAGTGTGCACTCATGCAAAGTGTTGTGTACGTGCCTGTGTGTCTGTGTGTCTGTGTGCATTGTGTCTGTTTGCCTCTGTGTGTGTGTGTGTGTGTGTGTGTGTGTGTGTGTGTGTGTGTGTGTGTGTGTGTGTGTGCGCGTGCATGCCCGCATGTGTAAGTGTGTGTATGTTGTGTGTGTGTGTGTGTGTGTGTGTGTGTGTGTGTGTGTGTGTGTGTGTGTGTGTGTGTGTGTGTGTGTGTGTGTGTGTGTGTGTGTGTGTGTGTGTGTGCGCGTAAAAGTGAGTGCGTAAAAGTGTGTGCGTGGGTGTGTGCAGTTGTGCCTGTGCCTGTGGATGGTCAGTGCATGTGTCTGCATCTGTCTATGCATGCTTGCATGTGGATTTCTGCAGTCGTGCATGCAACTAGTTTCTGTGATATTTGCTTCGGCAGAAATGACACTGCATTTAGGGAATTGACAATCCTACATACTGAAATTTCGAGAACGGCTTCCGGTGCTCTAGAGTTTAAACCCAGGGCACCGTGCTCGCACTTTAAGACGAGCCTCGTGGGTTTGATTCCGGCAGCAGCCAACCCTATAGCGTCCACTACAAGCCAAGCGGTGGTGGACACCATTAAGGCTTTTCTCCTGCTATATAAATGAGGCTGCTTGATCAGCTAGCCTATTCATCGTATATTATATAGAAGCAACTGAGGAATTATTAAAGAGGAATATGTCTCCTTCTCATCGATCCACTCAGCCAACCATTGAGCCTGAGATCCAAATTCCTTCGACGGTGTCTAGTTCTGATCTTGGGTTGGTTTTAAGGGGAAAACAGCCCTATACAGCAAACTGTTTCTTTGAGGATGCCAGCAATTGCGAGCTCACCCTGATTCTGATATCAGAATTGGCAGTGTTATAATGTGCACGTTCGATGGGCCATTTTACCTTTAGTTTGCAAAATTCGTACGAGAAGTCTATTCTAGGGGTGTGGCTATGTTCATTGGATAGGGTGCACGTGCGTGTGTGTGCGCGTGTTTCTGGAAAAGCCCGACGAAACGTTTAAACCGAACTCATTCAGGGCACGATCGCTATAGACCTGGCGGTGCAGAGGACATGACTGCCAACTCATAGCTTAAGAGGAATGACGATGAAACCAACTTACTAGTTATGGGCAAACCACGTGTTACTTCGAAATTGGAAAATCTAGCCCCAAAATAGGCTCGGCCAGTAAAATCTCTTAGCATCTGCCCTCAATCTGGGTGACATGTCCCAAAGTGAGCTTTCACTAGACGACCGTGCCAGCTCCACAGTCAAGTCTGCCTGCTTTCAGCAACCCAACATTGCGAAAACTTGGGCCTGCATGAACCGAGATACCACCACATCCAAGCTGATCCATGCTTTGGTACATTCTGCATAGGCTAAACTATTGCAGGTCTTCCAGCCTGCCTACTCGGCAGCTAACAGTTGGAGCAAAACTCGGCAGCTAGGCTTGTCTGTCGTGAATGTCACCACTGCCACATTACACAAATTCTGACAAATCCCCACAGGTTCCCCATCAGGCTTCAAGGATTGTTCCTCACTTTTTTAAGTCCAGTCATTCTCATTAAACCAGCCTCCTATCTAAACTACTTCCTCTGTAGTTCTAGGCATCGTACCACCTGCTCTCCTTACTTAAGTCGTTAAGCTGTGAATCTAACCCAACTCAAACCCTTTGGAGACCGTATCATTTGCTCATATGCTCTAAAAGCCCGGAACTCACTATCGACGACTTACGGTATCTCCAGACTTGACGACATTACAAAAGAAGCTAAAAACCCACCTGCTCCTTTACCATTTGCTGGGTCCGTGAATAAAACAAAAATAAATAAATATAATTCATTTGTACAGCGCCCTAAGAGACCTTAATCTCTATTCAAGCGCTTCATGTATGCCACGGGGCTCGAGCCCACAACCTCGGCCAGACCTTGGTTGGGGCGGACACCTTAACCACCGGGCCAAACCAGAAAGGAATTTTTCCTTTAGTGGGCCTGTGTGTGGCTGACACTGCACATTGCCACCATTAACCAATTAACATACTTCCTGTGCAGCATATGTAATGCTCCTGTTAAAGCGATTTACAATAATCTTATTATTATTATTACTACTACTATTATTTCACGAACAACTAGTCGCACGAGCCTCAGCAGTAGTCCATGTGTGTGACTGCTCGGTAATATGCACATTCTCCCATTGCAGTCGTTCGTAGTCCCACGAAAGGGCAATCGCATACTGACCAAGTTGGATAAACATTTACATGGTTGTATACATTTACAGGGCTGCATTACTAGAGTTCCTGGCACTGGGAGACTGCTGCGAGCTGGTGCTTTGAGTGATTTCAATTGGCTCTGCCGCAAGGATTACGATTCAGGAAGAACAAGACAACTGCATCCGGTGGCTAGCAATCATTGGCAACCTGAGTCTGACTCATCAGAGCAGCAACCGATGACACACGGACACACAGCACTCACACCAGTCACCCCCTGCCCACCTCACTCCCACCGGCCATCACCACAGATCTAGGCTTTCGCTTCTATGCGGATGACACTCAGTTGTACATTTGCTTTGATCCCTCCCAGCCTTCGAGCACCTCAAATTCTCTCAACTCACTTGCTGCATGCATTTATGACATCCGCACATGGATGGCAGCAAATTTTCTAAAACTAAACGATGATAAAACTAACTTACTAGTTATGGGCAAACCCAGTGTGATTCAGAGATTGGAAAGGCTGTCTCTCAAAATTGGCTCTGCCAGCATATCTCCTGTCGAATCAGCTCGAAATCTAGGTGTCATAATCCAAAGCGACCTCTCGTTAGACGACCATATCAGCTCCACAGTCAAATCTGCCTATTTTCAGCTTCATAACATTGCTCAAATTCGGGCTTGTTTAGATAAGGATACCACGTCTAAGTTGGTCCATGCATTCGTGACATCTCGTCTCGACTTCTGCAACTCACTGCTTACTGGCCTACCAGCATGTGCGATCAGGCGATTGCAGCTTGTGCAAAACTCTGCAGCTAGGCTTGTCTGTCGTGAGCGTCGCAGTTGCCACATTACTCCACTTCTCGCCGACCTGCACTGGTTACCAGTCAAGCAACGGATTGACTTCAAGGTTTTGTCGCTCACTTTTAGGTCCCTTCATTCTATGGCTCCAGCCTATCTCTCCGACATACTCCCCCATCAGGCCAAGCATCGTACCACCCGCTTTTCGGAATCCAACAGTCTAGAAATACCTCGTACAAACCTTAAATCCTTTGGAGACCGTGCATTTAGTTTGTATGCTCCCAAAGCCTGGAACTCCCTCCCGACCTGCGTCAGAACATCCCCTGACCTGACCACATTTAAAAGGAACTTAAAAACACACCTATTTAGGACAGCATTTAGTGGGTCCCTGTGATCCATCCTTCATGTGCTTGTGCGTGCTGACACTGTGCATGCTGCCACTAACCACATTTGCATGCTGACCCTGTGCATGTCACCCCTAACCATATTATTCATTTTGTTTGTTTTTCAAGCACGATTTTACTTACCATTCCATTGCATTTCACTTTGCAGATTAGGTTCTCTGAGGGCGCTTTATCAAGTGCAATATTATTATTATTATTATTATTATTATTATCCCTAGCCCTCTAGGCAGCTAAAAAGTCACACAGAGACACAGAACCCCAAACCTACAAAGTAAGCAGTAACCCTTGGCCTCTGGAGTCAACAAAGTAATAATACCAGGCTCTGCCGTTAGCTCCATCTGCCACATTACTTATTCATGGCTAGGGTTATTTATAGACATCTAATGCACATTATAATTGGAATGTGATTATACTCCAAGAGGCAGCCGATGTGTACATTCTAGCCAGCAGGGTTGTCCTAGGTGGCCGGCAGCTGGCATTCGAATGTAAATTACCGGAAGGACCCGGTCCGGACCCTGGCATGCAGAGTAGCGCTAGGCGGCCACAGACGAACACCCTATTGCCTTCAATGGGCAGGCATGCAGCAACTGAATATGGCTGCCTAAATGACGATGTGTTCTTTGATTTTTTTGTTTCTACTTGGTAAATAAAAACCAATACACTACACAGAGGGGAATACCCTCCGAGTGGACAAACTGCAGACCGCACATGCATTGGAGCGAATTGAAAACGTCGGGTGCTACTTGCTAAAGGAAGCAGCAGCAGCAGCAGTAGCAGCGGCAGGGGCAGAAGCGGCAGTAGGGGCAGCAGTGTGTAGAGGGTCAGGGGCTTCAGGCGGTAGAGCGCCGGCTTCCTTTACGCCGAAGCACTCGCGAAACGGCTTCAAAGCATCACCCGAATGCTGAGCTAAGGTTGGTGGTACGGTCGCCGAACCCCCGAGCACATCGCAGGAGTCATCTCCTGTAGGCAGGCAAGCCGCCAGACGAGCCCATGGTACCGATGCATGTGCAGCAATAGCGGCAACGGCATGATCAATAGGCTTCGGAGAGCAGCAACCCAGAAGTGTGATAGAGACACATGAGAGAGAGAGAGAGAGAGAGAGAGAGAGAGAGAGAGAGAGAGAGAGAGAGAGAGAGAGAGAGAGAGAGAGAGAGAGAGAGGGAGAGGGAGAGAGGGAGAGAGGGAGGAGAGAGAGAGAGGAGACAGACAGACAGACAGTGTGACCGACAGACAGAGAGACAGTGACAGAGAGAGACATAATAGGGAGACAGACAGAGAAAGACTCAGAAAAACAGATAAAGAAACAGACATAGAGACAACAGAAGAGAGACACACACACGAGAGACATACAGAGAGACAGACAGACAGAGACAGACAGAGAGACAGACAGACAGACAGAGAGACAGACAGACAGACAGACAGACAGACAGACAGACAGACAGAGAGATAAAGACAGAGAGATAAAGACAGGCAAACATAGACCCCGAGAATGCTTGTGCTTTGAGGTGCTCCTAAGGTGAGGAAGCAGGAGCTGCATCAAAGCTGGCCTCACAGGTACTAATCACGTGCCACCCTGATTAGATTGGCAAACCCAAATATGAGTCAGCTGAGATGTCTGCACTCCTAATCTACAGAGAGAAGAATGAAGAAAGGGCAGGCATGAGCATGGGGGAGTCGGTTCCTAAACAGGCCAGTTACCCGGCGGCTGCCAGCAAACGGCCAGCTGCAGCCAAGCCGCCTATAGCCAGAGCAGCAGGACCAGCCGATAGTAATGCAGAGAGCAAAGCCTGAGCTTAGCATGAAGTTGTCGAGCAACAACGCAGTTTGAGCTTGTGCACTCGCGAGTACAGAGTGGCCAAGCAAAGGACCGCATTTCATTCACTTATATAGATAGTTCAGAACTAGTTCATCCATGCACAAATTTTTTAATTCATAAGCAGCAGCCACTGGAAGCAGTTATTTTCGTCACGTGACGACAGCTCCTGAGCTGCTGTGCTCTAATCGAAGCTCGGCCTAGATAGCCATTTTCGGGTTGAGCATGCAGCACAGGTTATCGTCTGCTGTCTACCGGTCGGCTGTCTCCCGGACTGTATGTGCCGTTCACAAGCTCCTACGACATTTAAATCACTTGTATGCAAGCAGTCAGTAGAAGAAAAGGTGGCGAGTTATCCGAATCCATGCACTACAGCGCTACCAAGCATCGGTGATACATTTAACAGTTCTGGAGCCTCCACATTCAGTAAGTTCTAGAAACAAGATAGATTATTCATTTGCATAGCACCCCGAGATAACTTAAATCTGTATACAGGCACTTCACATACATGCTGCAGGGCTCGAGCCCACGAACTCGGTCGTCATAGGCGAACATCTGAACCGCCCTGTACACATCAGAGACCAGCCGCTGGGCGGTAATTTCACAGGGTTGACAGCCAGTGCTCAAGCTCTACTTCTTAACACGAGGCCACAGCTTCAACTAGCAGCCTATTGCATGCAGCCCCATGCACACTGCAGCAGCTGCAGCAGCGCTGGAGCTACCGCACGCAAACACGCAGCAGTTCTTTTCTTCTGGCTGGGGCTTTGTGTCAACCAGAGACTGAGATGTGGTCAGAGACAGAAACAAGGTGGAGGAGCCTCTGCGTCGAGGCCTCTCTAGCAGCTGGTACTCGAAAGTGACAGCCACGTGGTGAGGATCGTAAGACCCAGAGGCCGGCCGCAGGAATATCCGGCCACCCCAAGCTGGCAACTCGAAACAAGCAGGCACCGGAAGTAACGCTGGGTCCCCCCTCACAACTTCCCCGGTTCGCTCTACAGCAACAAAGATCGAGGAAGTAGCAAGCGGTGGCTGCGCAAGCTAAGCCAGAAGCCATCACTGGTTGCTAAGGTGTCTGGTTGCCAAGCACTCCAGACGGCTGCTGCTGCTGCTGCTGCTGCTGCAATCACCGCCCGGCTTTTCGATTTCAACCTTCTGGCGCCGGTCAGTATGCCTTCACATTCAGCCTGCACGGCCTCTGCTGTATGAACGAAGCCGGCTGCCGGCCTGGCAGCAGCCCTAGATTTTGCACGACCACATGATACAAGACCACATGATACAAGACCACGTGATACAGATTGCAAGCAAAGCCTGCTGCTTCGGGCGCGCCCAGTCGTGCCCGAAAGTAAAAGGTCTTGAACTTGGCCCTGGTAGAACCCAGTTGGACTCGGTCAACAGCAATGACAGGACATCGCTCCCTCCCTTACCACCTCCGGTGCCAACCACGTCCACGCAAGCAGTCACCGGGCCTGCCGACGGGTCGCAGCCAAGCTTAAATGGAAACAACTGGGCCTGGAGGAAGACTGCGAGACCTCCGGCACCGTAATAAGGGTGACGTCGAAAAGTTATAATGCCGACGAAGCAGTCACTCTGCTTGTGCAGGGCCATCAATTGCTTGGAAGTTGGCTTTCCATTTCATGGCCGAGCCCCATTTTCAGACAAGCCCTCCTGCACGAGCTCTCTGTCTTACTTGTCACGTGGTGACGTGTGCAGCAGCCCGGCCCTTACGAACATACGACAGAAGTGAGCTGCAACAGCAGCAGCAGCAGCACATGGCTGAAGCACAGCTGGCCTAGGTAACAAACCGCAAAGCCTGCCAGGCATACGGCCGAGATCTCCCAACTCATAACTCGTATCAGTAGATTCTTGCTTTTATAAATCTCTCACCACACTGGGAGATAGCCAGTTTCGGCTCCTCACTGCAGCTTCTCCTCATCGCAGTGACTAGTCGGCGCGCTGATACGGATCGGCCAGCTCCTTTCTGCATGTGCGCTCCTTTTTTCGCAAGCTGCAGCTGCTGGGTTGGCCGCTTGCAGAGCACCAGCACCGGACCAAAGAATGAGCCCTTGAGCCATTCCACACGTATACCCACTGGCCACATTACTAAAGTTCCAGATCACACGCTTAGCTTGCTCGGGTCGGCCAAGCTGCTGCAACTAGTGCATCTCGATCCTTAAACGTCAGGTAAAAGCAGTCGGATATCCCAGATGTTATCAAGAATTCTCAGGGGTAATGAATAAGCCAAAATACGCAGTAGAGTAATGCAATGAAGTCACATACCGGTCATTCAATTATTAATGGCATCGCTCCTCTAGATTTTTTTGGATCAGCAATTAAAATACTACTTTTAATAAATCGAATCGATTTAATCAAGTAGCATTTCCATAAATTACCTAGAGACCATTTTGGCAAGTCCTTTTAAGTTAGGGGACAGTTTCATTTAAACATGTTCTGGTGTCCACCCAAGAAGTCTTCTGGCCGCAGGTCTAAACTGTTACCTGTCATCAATAAAGAACTGCCCGACATGCTGGGGGCAAATAAGCAGACACCTGCAAGTGCCACCAACACCAACCTTCACCTTTGGAACACTGAAGTGCCGCTCTCGTCTGTTAGTCTCTTCACCTTGCGCAGTGCCTGAAGACTAGGGTGCCATTCTCTAAATTTTAGGTTTATCCGAGCAATCAGCCACAAGTCAATTCATTAGCAGGCAAACAGCTAGATCCAACATCCTGACACACCACGAGCTCCTTCTTCCTCATACATGATTATCTCCATTAGATCCCAGTCACACATTAGTTATGTGCCGGTTCACGGCTGAGATCCCTTAAATTACTTAACTCCGCCAATGAATTATCAGACTTCTGGGACCTTGCCTTGATGGCATCATGGTCTGCCTGGTAAGACCGCCGGCACTGCTGCAAAAATCAGCACTGTAAAGAAACCGCAGTTGTAGTGGTACCTAATTTCCGGGGGGGGGGATATTAACTACGCTGCCATTTGCTACCCACAAAAGCGACTTGGAAAACAGGCTGCAATAAATGATTTCCAGTTGTCTGATGGCAGGTGTCAGCAGCTAAAGAAGTACTGCATAAATAAATATTCTATAGATATGCCGAGCAAAAGTTCAATGCATCTGGCTGTCACCAGTTAGAAGGTCAATGGCTGACTCGGACGAAAGCTTTCTGATGAGGGCATGTAGATGTGCTAACAGGCAAGCAACAGCCAACCGCTGCCTCTGCTGCTGCTGGCTGCACAAGGCATCGAGTAACACTTCGAGACGCCTTCTGGGCGACACACTCTGCTGTCACTGCCACTCAAGCTCACGGGGACTCACTCGTGGAGCTCATTCTATTTGACACAGTCGACCTGAGATGCACGAAACCTGGCCTCGTGCAGCTCCTGGGATCGGTGTGCGTTCACAGCACTCTTCACGTGCAGAACTCCTTGCCTGCTACTTACTAACATTACCGGGAGGGGGCATTCGAGACTGACTCCGACAGCTCTATGTATAGAGCAACGTACTAGTGTGGGCGACACGAACGATACTCGAGAAAAGCTCACCTCGATGCACCTGCGATGGGGCTGCGATCGGCTTGCCTGGGATTACTCTAAGCAGCTACTACATGACGGCCCCAAGCAATCAACTATCGATCATGGTGGGCAGCAGAGGATGTGCCAGCACCAGCAGCGAAAATCGCAGAAGCAGGGAATTTCGCAAGCCGCCGTCTTGCCACGATTTCAAAAGGTATTGCTACCGACAAGTTTGAGCTGGAACAAAAGCCTCGATTGCTCTTGTCGAATCGCTTCCAGTTACCTGCATTTTGCATGCAACATAAGATGTTGAGACCGCTAAAAATGTGATCTTGTAATGTCATTGCACAGTCAAAGCCAATCAGAACTGCATTTTGGCGATGATTGACCTACACAGCACTTCGTCATCTTTTCACTGGGCCTCGTTTTTATGCTCAATCCTAGACCGGTATGCTGATCATCGCGAATCTGGATCGAAAAGAACGGAGCTCTTGGGCAACTTGAGTTTAGCATAATACATGCTGCTGAGCTCATTCATTAGCTGGCAGACAGAGGCAATTGAAATGCTGACTGGCATGAGGAAACGGAGGTTGCCCCGTGAGACAACGACAATAGGCCGCCGGTGCAAGAGAACTGAAGGCTTCTGTAGAATCGAGGTCATCCCTACATGAGCATGGTCGAGGCAAGAGCGATGCTAATCATCCACATCGTGCACCACTCGTGGGAAACCACTTGCATGGCAGGTATTGCTAGCAAGCAGACCAGCTCGTGAGCTGCTTCACGCAACCTTTGAGCATGCTGCGGGAGCCTGTTAGGCTTCGTGCAGTGTGTGGTTATTGACCCTAAAAGAGGCCTTTCAAAGTAGCCATCATGAGTTAGAATATTGATCGATCACGAACGACAGAGCAAGGGCTAGGCGGGCACGGCAGTGTATACGCCTTCATTGGCATTGGGGGAGGGCAGGCTGGACCTACAAATGATCACGACCAACTAGAGCTGCATGTATAAAAGTGGCTACTGCAAACGAGAGCAAACGAAGAGATGACACCAACCGGTGCACCGTCTTGGATGTCAATAGGCTTAGTACTCCTACTCACTGAACTGCAGTGAAAAAGACGCCGACTTCTACAAACAATTGCCTCATCCTAGCCCACCTCAAAAAACATTGCCCAAACCTGTGATCAATAGCTGCCACGAATCACCAAGGGAAAAGAGCACACAGCGCCATGCGGTGGTCAGCTGGTCAGCGCCCTTTTTCCTTTCAGCAGCACTCTAGCGGCCACATCATTATATATAGTCATTGCATATTGTTTGTTTAAACTAAGGCCGTACAACACTACGAGTGTTGACCAAAACAAAAAGCTGGATGGGGTACCAATTCAAGCCCGTGACTGAGCCATGACATAGGTGGAAGAGCAGAGAAGGATGAGAAAGTTGAGTGATGCAGGGCGAGAAAGAATCAGATCGAGCACATAGAGACAGAGATACACAGAGACAAAGATAGAGGCAGAGAGATACTCAGCGACCGAATCAAAGACACAGACAGAGAGAGACACACAGCATTTGAAATTAGGCCTGCGAATAACCACGTGCGAGCATAAATAGCAGTGAAGCGCATATCTGCATACAAGATCAAATGGTCAGGCATCACCTCGGAGCTAACTTTATCAAGTCGCTGCAAATGCTACATTACCCGCATCCTGCTCTTGCTTCGGCATTCGCTGCAACTACAGCTTATTGCGTTTGCAGGCAGGAAACCAGCTAACTGGCTACAGGCGCTCCGAAATTGATCCCCGTGGCCACCACCAGCCACCACCCGGGTTGACATGGATGCTAAGTGCAAACATAGTAAAGAGCATAGAACACGCAACACAGTAAAGAAATCAGCCGACATCCTAAACCGACTCCGACTATTCACGTGGTCAAGTGTTCAGTGCATACTTTTTTAAGAGCACTAAAACAGTAAGATGAAGCAGTACCGTCATAACTCAGTGACATGAATGTCAAGGGCCATGCAAGGAGTGGCAGGATTCCTTCAAGTTCCTACACCGGTTGGAACCAGTTGCCTGGTCTACCAAAAGCCTACTAAAGTACCTACTAAAAGTGCATAAAAGTGCTAAAGTGCCTACTAGTACCTATCAAAAGCCGACGATCGCTCGACCAGCCGTGAATGGCCCAAAAGGAAGGGGCAGAGTTAGGGCACCGAGAGATCGTATGATGACCCCCTCGGCGCTTTAACGCTCCGACTTTCATGCTCATCATACGTGCCATCACGTGGCAATAAGCAGCGAAAGTGCAAGCATTATTTTCCGAAAGAGTCATCCAGATCATGCGAGGCACCGAGAGAATGCAAAAACCACAATATCGAACAGGCTCTGTCTAGTTTTAAGAAGGTCACTGCTGCTGAAGAAATTGATTACAAAAACAAACCATGCTGCACAACTGAGCGCTGCATTTCCACCTAAACGACTTAATCACGAGGGAAATTGAGAGCAGCATTCTGCTCTCTTCTCGGCCTACCCAGGGACACCTGACAATTTCTCGGAGCTCGAAGCCTAGATGAGAGCGCACACCACTGCACACGCCTTGACAGGTCAAAAAGAAGTGGCAAAACGAAGGACCGGCCGAGCAGAATTCTGAAAGCAAGAGAAACGCAGACCAGACAACAGGTAGTGGCCAACACATGAACAGCGGCCACCGAAGACATGCTCTGACTGAGCAAGCCGTGGCAGTCGCCGGACCTAAGTATCTGACTGCCATCAGGCCACGACCGACCCGAACATCGCTCGAAATACAAACAGCAGGCAGATCAGCAGGGCGTACAAGCAGATGCATATGAACGCTGGCACACGTTGCCTCCATCTCTCTACCTTCCTCCCCTTTGCTCACTCCCTTATGCCATTGTCACTTCTCTCTCTCACGCACACGCGCGCGCACACACACACACACACACACACACACACGCGCGCACACACACACATACACACACACACACACACGTGCGCATGCCCGCACGCGCACACACGCATGCACACACATGCACACACACACAAACACACACAAGCACGCGCACACACGCACGCACACAACCTGCAGAAACAACAACAAAGGCATCGGTAGTCTACAAAGTGAAGCGAATGCCAGCACCAAGGAAACCTAGCCGGCAGCAGGTCAGTCGAAATGAATGAGTAGGAACCACTATTGCTGCTGTTTGAGTAAAGAAGACGAGCTGCTAACCAGACTATGGACAAGGATCAAGCATAAGCTGATGGGAGTAAGGTCGAAAGGCTGAAGACGAGCAGCTGAAACAGCTGAGCTCAGAGTAGGACTGGTCAAGGACAAGTGAAGCAGCCGCAGATCATGAAAGCTTCTCATGGAGCCAGAGCACGGCCACCGGATGTGACTGAGTCGGCTGCTACTGGGTAAAGAGCAAACTGCTGCTATAAATCCACAAGCTGCCACTCACAAGAGTACTCCAACACTGGATGCATCATCAGTCTGACCGACGTCAGCTGCTCTCCTGTAGCCACACGGTATCGCTTGATCTCCTGTAGCCACACGCTACGTCTACCAGGCCATGAAATCGCCTTTTGCCCTATGCCGACGACTATCCTTGCCCTGCTGCCGTTCAAGCTGCCAACTGTTGACAACCATTGCTAAACTAGATGCCGGTCAAGTATAACTTAGGTCCTGGACTCCAGGAGCTCGACCACCAAGTTAAAGGACTGCTAACGTGAAGAGCACGAGGGGCTCCATTGTCAGAATCAATTATTGGCAATCAGCCAGCGATCAGCAACTCAGAAGCGACCAGGTCATCGACTCATCGATGGCATTCGAGTTAGGTAGGATAGACAGCCTTGTAGGTATGCTTATACATGACAAAAGCATATTTGCATGCTGACCCTGTGCATGTCACCCCCAACCACGTTATGCTTATTGTCATCGAGCATGCTACCACTAACCATTCGATCGTGCTTCCTTTACAGCAAATATAAAGTGCCTAGAAAGATATTGAGTTCTCTGAGGGCACTAATATATCATAATATCATATAATATCACATGTATTCCTATTATTAGTATTATTATCTGTCAAACATAACCAACCGAGGATTGACAGTGACTATATTTATTGAATTTCCAATACTAGTAAGACCTACAGACGTCGACGTCTGGATAGGCATCTTGCCAACTCCTGATATTGCATTTTGGCTGCTCAGTCACTGCAATCTCTTCCACACCTGAAGCCATCTAGGCAACAAGTGGACTAATGGGCACAGCACACGCCTGGCCTACAGAGCATGAAAGAGCTGTCACTGAGAAGAGCTCTCAACTCTCTCCCCTCCTCTCCCTACCTCCCTCCCTCCCCCTGCCCTATGAACGTTCGATCCAGCATAGAGTGCCCTGCATCTCCGACAACCTGAAACACAAGGACGGCAAGTCATGAGTGTGCAGCACTTTAGGTATTGGTGCCCAACCGGCGTGGTGGGGAGGGCCTTCGCCAGCGTTGCTCGACTCTCCAAAGAAGCTCAGGCAGAAATGCAAGCACACTCTGGAGGGCTCAGCGTGTCACAAAAAAACTCGGAGCGAGAGAAGTCTGTTGGCAAACTGTCAGCCACGGTTCGACTGAAAGAAACAGGCAGCTCTAGGCTCTAGGCGCGAGCAGAGGCTGCACGGCTGCTCGGCTCGACGTGCGCCATCCAGTCGTTGCTCGATTGCACACGCCCAGATGTCGCGTGCAGTAACGCTGCAGACGCAATGAGCAAGGACAGCGCCACTGCCAGACGCTAGGCAGCGAAGCTGGAGTGGGCAGATTTCAACCTCGACCAACCCCACCCCCCAACCCCAACTGGAGCTGCCACTACCTCGTTGGTTCTACCCTTGCCTGCTGCTTTTGCTCAGGCGCTGGTTTTGAATTACCCGATCCAGTCGTGCAGTAATTACAAACAACTACCGACCAAGAAGAACTGGTAGCACCCAGCCAGCTGTCCACGGATAGACAGCCAGTAGAGCCTGGGCACGAGAGGTCAATGGTCAAGGACTTTTCAGAGTGCTTTTTGGCTTTGAAGCGACATCTTACATTAGCATCGCTCACCTATCCTCGAACATTCATATCTGTATACACACATAAACACACTCTCTCACTGTCTCACTTTCACTCACTCACTTTCACTCACTCTAGTGGCTGTATAGTCATGGCAGCCCAAATCATCTTAATGTACCGGTTAAATGGTAAAAACCAAGTTGGTGCAACTCACAGGCAACACTAGGCTTCGCCAGGGCGACCATGTCGGGTGGTAAGACTTCGGGTATACCACCAACGCATGTGGTGACCACTCGCATTCTGGAAATGAGCAAAGCAAATGGTACGACGAGCGCGACGCATGAGCGCTAGCGGCAGCACAATCGGCAGCACTCTCGTGGTGGCAATCAACTGGCAAGAAGCGACATAGCAGCAGCAGCAACAGGCAGCAGGTAGCAGCAGCAGCAACAGCAACAGGCCCAAGCAGCAGCAGGCAGCAGCAAGCCCAAGCAAGCCGAAGAAGGGCGACCGGAGTGGCATTAGACGGCCACCCCCACAAATTGGGCCCCACGCTGCACCTCCTACCGTAAGCTGCGCGATACGAAGGCGGGGCCTCTGCAGCCGAAGCAGGAGTGGCGGCCACAGGAAGGCACATACCCACACGAAGCTGCTTCCACTATCGCCATGCAGAAGGATTCGGTCAGTGATGTGTTCAGGAAAATGTGTCCTTGGACTAGAACCTAGGAAGGGAGCAGCACAGTGAACGACTGCTTCACCACCACTAGCAGCATAAGTCGAGCACCCTAGCACCCGGCCATGACTCACAACGTCTGCCAGGAGCAGCTGCAGGAATAGGAGCTGAGGCAGCTGTAGCAGCAGCAGCAGCAGCTATGGTAGCAGCAGCAGTGTCAGTAGCAGCAGTGTCAGCAGCAGCACTGGCAGCACTGGCAGCAGCAGCAGTAGGAGCAGCAGCAGCAGCAGTGCCAGCAGCAGCACTAGCAGCAACAGCAGTAGAAGCAGCTGTGGCAGCAACAGCAAAGGCAGCAGCAGCAGTGGCATCAGCAGCAGTAGTAGCAACAGCAGCAGTGACAGCAGCATGCTGTGCACAATCCGGCAGCAGCATGGTCAGCTTTGGGGGCACCCATATGCACATGCAGACTCACACACACCTGCGCACACCTGCACACGAGCCTCGTGGAAAGTTGGTGCCGTCGGTGCCGAACGACCGCTGGGGTGGCAGCAGAGCTCCTGGCCTTGGTGCACACCACCCTGATTCGGATGTAACAAGAGCGCCAGCAGGAGCAGCAGCCCTTAAAACAACTGACAGCTACTCACCAGTGAGGCTCAGCCACTCATGTACACTCAGTCGACTATGAGATCGTGTTCAACTAAGCAAACAGCCACTGGTGACAGGGAAAAGAGCTTACAAAGCTTCAGCTGAGTCTAGCAGCAGAGCGACTGGCCAGCCAGTGCAGCACCCAGCGGCTGCAGCGCTGTTTGGAGCTACCCAAAGCAGCAGGCTCACACCCTTGCACCCACGGTGTATGACGTTCCACGCTGAGCCCCCTTCCCCTTCAGATCCTGCTTGAGTAAACCTGAGTCGATTAGACGCGACAACGAGATGAGCACGAGCATCATGCCAGCGCCATCACGTAGCAAGCCAAAGCACTGGGCTGTGCTGTTAGGCTGAGCAGCCGATTTAGCTAACAACCGTGCCATACTCCGTGCCTGTGCTCTCCCCCAATCCCCTTATCTACCTAATAAACATGTATCCCTCACTGCTAGCATCCCCTCTGACCTCTCCTTGTCTATCTAATATGCATTTATCCACTGTGATCTCCCAGCACAACATCCCGACTGACCTTCTCTTGTCTATCTAATACGCATTCATTTATCCGAAGCTGTCTCAATCTGCAACGCCACGGCTGATCACCATCGGTAGCTAGCTATTGCTGTCTTTGCAGCCGGCACTGGTGTTGGCACCACCTGGCTGCATCCATCACCGTGTCTCAGTTGGCCAGAGACGATGGGCATCTACTTTCAGTCTGCTTAGCTTCACCAGGCCAAACCGACAGCCCATGCCTCGCACCCCCATCGGCCGCGCTGCCATGCTGCTATAAGACGGCCGCCATTACAGTTGGGCAAGGGTGGCATGACCTGAAACGGACCGCTGCTTTATGTAGTTCAGCTGCTCCCATCAGAGCTCGAATCGGCTCGAGGCGGGTAGCAGAGGCCAGCCAGGCTTGACTGGCGGGCCTTCCGAATGAAACGGAGCTATAACCAAAGTTTTTAAGCTGAGCGCCGACCAAATCAGAGACAGCATGCCGTGCACAAAGAGGACACGTAGGTGCCGTGACAGCGCGTGCTAGTGGCAACCGATTGCAAAGTAGCTGCCGATGTAAATGCAGCCTTGCATGCAGCTCGGACACGGTGTAAAAAAAACCCAGCGTCACCTGCATCAGCAGCACCAGCAGCAGAACAGCGTGCGGGCAGCAGCAGTGGCAGCACGAAGAGGTAGCAGCAGCACAGTGCATTAGCAGCAGCAGCATGGAAAGGCAGCAGCAGCAGCATGGAGAGGCAGTGCACAACGAGCCGAGAGTGAGGCCGGGCAGCTAGCGGACCGATTGCACCAGAGCGCCACCACGCCTCCTCTGAGCACCTGCTGCACGCCGTCATGGCGGATGAGCCCAAGCAGCGTGACACGGTCCTGAAGCTGCTCTCGCTCACACATCTCTTCAAGAGCAACTCGCTTGGGTCCATCGCCACCTGAAGCATAGAGCAGCAGCACATGGGGACGGTAACCCAGCGATCCAGGCAATTGCAAAGCCCAAAGTCGGGGCAAAGGGCAAGGTTCGGCGGCACTCGAGCTATTCTCAAGGGGGCAGGGGAGTCCCCCCTGCCCATCTATCCACATCCACTAAAGTTGCGCTGTCGAAACTGAAATCTCCATAAACATCCTGCCTGTTTGACCGACGTGCTGCAACGCATTCGTCCAATCCAGCTGTAGCTGATTCAGAATGGTGCAATCACCGGCTGATATTTCCCCCATGCTATGCAGAGTTGCTTTTTCTTTCAGATGTCTGGACCTGACGAACGTTTTCTATGAGCTGTTTCCCTTAGCCTGCAGCACTTGTCTTAAACCTCCAGTTCACTGAAGATCTAACAAATGCACATGCGACTTGAGAAATGTGCTTACTTCACACGGCATTTGCAAGCTTTTATCTTAAGCTAAAAGCTACGATCGACTTCACAGGTCTCATCTGCTCGTGATTGAAATGTGACTCCTCCCACTGACTACCACCCCTCCTCCACCACCCCCCATTCAGCAGAAATAGCAGCAGTGTCACCGTGCCGACGTTGAAGTGGCTACTGACGATTCGATTGCATGTGCACCTACCGCCCCGCTCTATCCATGCATCCTGTCTGCCGCCCACCAAGTACCGATGTACACTGAAATATCCTTAAAGGCTGCCATGATCTCACTCATACTCAGTCGGCCCTGCCCAGCAGGTCTCGGAAACCAGCGTTGGATCGGCACTGACTCATTCCTTTCCGGTCGTGTCACACATCACGTGAGCAATATTGATTCCTAGGCACAGCAGCGCTGACTCACGGCAGCCGGAGTGGTCCGGACCACCACGGATAAGGAGGTACCTAGCAGCATTTCGGTGCAGTGTTACCCAGCCAATGGCAGCAACCCGAGCTATGCTGAACTATTGGGCTCATTCTGCTGTCCGCCAAGCATGCTGTCATTGCTTCGAAAGGGGTGCTTAATAATAATAATAATAATTCACTTGATAAAGCGCCCTCAGAGAACTCAATCTCTCTCTAGGCGCTTTACATTTGCTGTAAAGTGAAATGCAATTGAATGGTAAGTAAAATCATGCTTGAAAAACAAACGAGATGAATAATATGGTTAGGGGTGACATGCACAGGGTCAGCATGCAAATGTGGTTAGTGGCAGCATGCACAGTGTCAGCACGCACAAGCACATCAAAGACGAATCACAGGGACCCACTAAATGCTGTCCTAAATAGGTGTGTTTTTTAAGTTCCTTTTAAATGTGGTCAGGTCAGGGGATGTTTTGACGCAGGTCGGGAGGGAGTTCCAGGCTTTGGGAGCATATGAACTAAATGCACGGTCTCCAAAGGATTTAAGGTTTGTATGAGGTATTTGTAGACTGTTGGATTCCGAAAAGCGGGTGGTACGATGCTTGGCCTGATGGGGTAGTATATCTGACAGATAGGCTGGAGCCATAGAATGAAGGGACCTAAAAGTGAGCGACAAAACCTTGAAGTCAATCCGTTGCTTGACTGGTAGCCAGTGCAGGTCGGCGAGAAGTGGAGTAATGTGGCAACTGCGACGCTCACGACAGACAAGCCTAGCTGCAGAGTTTTGCACAAGCTGCAATCGCCTGATCGCACATGCTGGTAGGCCAGTAAGCAGTGAGTTGCAGAAGTCGAGACGGGATGTCACGAATGCATGAACTAACTTGGACGTGGTATCTTTATCTAAACAAGCGTGAATTTTAGCAATGTTATGAAGCTGAAAATAGGCGGATTTGACTGTGGAGCTGATATGGTCGTCTAACGAGAGGTCGCTTTGGAATATGACACCTAGATTCCGAGCTGATTCGACAGGAGATATGCTGGCAGAGCCAATTTTGAGAGTCAGCCTTTCCAATCTCTGGATCACACTGGGTTTGCCCATAACTAGTAAGTTAGTTTTATCATCGTTAAGTTTTAGAAAATTTGCTGCCATCCATGTGCGGATGTCATCAATGCATGCAGCTAGTGCTTGCACCGGCCAGCGCTATCATTGGTCGGCCATCGAGACGAGCCAGCTGCTTGCACATGCTGCCACCTATCCACGCAGCCTCAGCCGCCGGCGACCCGGTGGGGGTGGGCGAATGCGGCAGCCTGCCGGCGGCAGATTGCGCTCAGCTCATTCAGAACAAGACTTTTAGGGCTGCGAAAAAAAGGCGACTGTACAGCTCAACTTTCGAGCAAGCCTCGGTGACAGTGATGAGAATCGTGAATAACCGAGCTCGATCCCACTGCCTGACACCATCACAGCAGCCATTGGTGCCTTCGCTGCTGAACTTGGCCTCCTGGCCAACGGTTAGCAGCAGCCGAAACCAGGTTTTGATGCTGGCCACCCCTCCCCCAGATGTGCCATCTGGTTGGGAAGGGGGCCGGAACAGGGTTGGAAAAGGGGACGTTTGCATCGATCGGACGACATATATGGCGATGCTCATGTGCGAAAAGCCAGCGGCTAACTCCTCGTCGCCGGGACAAGCTTATACCTTGCACACTCGATCTCGAATCGGCCACTTTAATATAATAATAACAATAATGCACTTGATAAAGCGCCCTCGGAAAACTCAATCTCTCTCTAGGCGCTTTACATTTGCTGCAAAGGAAAATGCAATTGAATGGTGAGTAAAATCATGCTTGATAAACAAACAAAATGAATAATATGGTTAGGTGTGACATGCACAGGGTCAGCATGCAAATGTGGTTAGTGGCAGCATGCACAGTGTCAGCACGCATAAGCACATCAAGGACGAATCACAGGGACCCACTAAATGCTGTCCTAAATAGGTGTGTCGATGGCGATCCAGTCAGTGGCTGGCATATGGGCAGGTGAGATGACAGCAGCAGCAGAGACAGCAGATGTCCATGTATGCCATGTGACATGAGCCGGCGCGTCCTCGGAGCAACGATGATGGCATTTGGCTAGTTTCTGACGAAAATTGAATATCGGATTCTAGGCACTTGCTGGAAAGAAAGCCTGTCCATTGATGAGCCAGGGGCAACAAGCTTGCGCATCTCCACGTGCAAAGCCTACAGCCGGGCTCTCGGCTGGATCAGTTGTGCGATCTCGTTCGACTGCCAGGTTCAAATGACGCCAAACAGCTGCTTCCTTTGATAGATAAGATTACTGCTATCCCTCCCAGTCCTTACACCGTCAGCCGATACAGAAACCTGACCTGATGCAATGACAGATGGCGCCAAGCTCGGCCCAACCGAAAGCCTATCGTGTCCAATTGCTTGCACGTGGATATGGGTGTGGGCAGGGCACCAACGACGTCTGCATCATTGCCACGAACTATTCTCTATCGATCAGATGCCAGCATCATGCACAGGCACACCCCTAGCACACCAAGGAGGGAAAAGAGGCAGGCTACTCTCCCACCAGCAGGCCAGTAAGGGGTGCAGTTTTTTGCTGGCTGACTGCCACTGCAAGCCTTGGTAAATGGAGCATTGACAGGCTGTCTAAAGCCTTTAAGGGTTGCATTTATTGAATGAGACCGATCATACGACCTGCACGTGACACGGCATATAGCCTTAAAGCTAAACGACGATGATAAAAACCGAACTCCTACTCGCAGGACGTACACTCAGCGTACAGTAGATCTGGCAGACTTGGCTCTTGTTATTGGGTGGGGCTGCAGCATTGCTGTCACCTTCCACTCGAATTTAAAATTGCAGTGTCTGATAACTGCTTGACATTTAAATTTCATTCAGACTACTACTTCCACGACTAGTCATCCCCTTCGGTCCCTGTCCGAGATTAGGGACTCTCTAGCAGAGTCCCCAACTGGGTACCCATACCCACACCCATACCCATGTGTACCGGGTGGGCGTGTGGGTGGAGTCTTTGATCCTATGAGTGGGCATGGGTGGGTACTGGCCAGCCTCCTAACAATCCCACTGCACACTCCAGGGTGCCTTTAATCCCACTGCACATTCCAGGGTGCCTTTAGGATTTCATACGTCCAAGTCTGCCTGCAGTTCTTGCGGAGTCACAGGTGGAGTTTTGAGCAGAGCTTTCGGCCGAGTTTTGGTCGGGTCAACCAGATTCAGGCGTCAGATTGGTATCGGGACGACGGACTTTCAAAGTTCAAATCGAAATTGTCAAATATCTCTGAATCCCGATGAACGTCGATGCTACTACGATCGCGCTCGACCTGATGAATGCAGCTGATGGCGAGACGCCTCCGTATGTGATCCGGGACACCATCTCTGGCAAGAACAAGGCCATCTGAGTACGGGGATGGCTACGGGTATGGGTATGGGGATGGGTATGGCCACGGGTGTGGGCATGGGTACCGAACTTCTGGGCGATGGGTGGGCATGGGTGGGAAGGGCTGGCACGCTTTAGCAAAAGTTGCCCATTGGTACCCGCCCAAATGGCAACTGCGGGCTCTGCCATCTAGTACGGAAGCTGGCATAAGATCTTAGTACTTCCCTGGTCCCTGGTCTGTCTTAGCAGAACTGCTGCAGTTCAGCTTTGACTGAGCAACAAAGAAATAAAAGAAATTAAGCCTCTACAGCTGGTGATAAAAAATGGCTGCAAAAGTGGTAGACAGAGACAAGAGGTTCAGCTATGAGTCTCCTTTGCTGAAAGAGCTGAAATGCCTCCTGGTTGATCAGTGAATACAGAGCAAAATTTTCACTCCAATACACACAGCCCACAGTGGCTTGGCTCCTTAATGACTAGCTGAATTGCTGCACCAGCTTCAGTCCTCCTGGGGCAAGCATTGCCACAGACTCGCCGAATTTAAGCCTGCTGATTGGCCACCGGCTCGCGGGCAAAAACTATCCCAAATGTGCATGCCCACAATGTACGCTAGCATTCACTCTTAAAGACTGCTAGCAGCAGCAGCGTTTGCTCTGCAGGTCCTAGACAGTGAAACTCATGTCCACAATTCTTGCACAATGACATCTTGTCTCCTCCTGCCGACTTTGGCACGTCCTGTCCAGTCATCCTGAGCTGCTATTTTCATGCTACTCGCTTCCTCGACTGTTCTCTTGACTCAGCTACGCTCCTCGCTTTCTCTGTTGCGTGAAATGAAGTCTGCTGGCTACCGCATGCACACAGAAAGCTGCTCGTGCGTTAGCCGCTAAGGAAAACTCTCAAGCCTCAAATCCACTAAGTCATCGAGGCTTTGCCCATAGCTCGGAGAAAGGCCGAGGGCTACTGCCCGGCGATGCACACAAGATGCACAACAGGAGGCAGCCCGACTAGTGATCCGGCCCCTACCTATGGTCTTCGATCGCCCGCCATCCCAATTATAAGCCTGCTGCAGTCACCTGACGCCTGCAGCAGCTGGTCAGTAGGCCAACGTTCAAGCACCGTCGGCTCTCCAGGGTAGGCACTGCCCTCTTCCTCTGGGGGGGAGGAGGAGGAAACCAAGCCACTCGAGCCTGGCAGTTGCTCGACTGCCCTCCTCCTCTGGGGGGGGGGGAGGAGGAGGAAACCAAGCCACTCGAGCCTGGCAGCTGCTCGAAAGTCAAGACTCAGACCGAAGAGACGGCCGGCGAGCCACCTGGCAGCCCACTCACCAATGATGAAGTCGACGTCACAGTGGTGTCGGCAGATCTCCGGAATGATTCCGACGAGTAAGTCTGTTCCCTTTCTGTACACGAGCCGGCTCATCACGACAATCGTCACTGTGCAGGAGAGAAGAACCGGCGGCGCTGCCATACGCGCAGTCACGTGCACAGTGCGCAAGAGCTACACCGAGTTCACTTGAGCAAAGCGGGTGTGAGGAAAGAGGGAAAAGGGGATAGCGATGGGGAAGTGCAGGAGGATGGAAACTGCCCGATGCACGCCGCCAGCCCTGCGTACGTCTGCCAGGCTTGCGTCTGCTCACGTCCGGAACGAATGCCAACGTGTCGATGGCGTTGGGTATGACGGAGACCAGCTCAGGCTTCACGGATGCTCGAAGGACAGTGTTCTCTTTGCTGGAAGACAGAAGAGAGCTGTCGCTGCTGGTACGAAGCACAGCTAGGGTGGCACGCCAAAGAAGAACCGCCGGGCAGCAGCTGCTGCATCGGTGGCGGAAGCTGGCAGGCAAACCTGCTGTTAACCTCTACCACCACGCAGCTAAGAGGTAAGTCGAACGCGAGTGTGTGCGTGAGAGAGAGAGAGAGAACGCGAGAGACAGAGACAGAGAAAGAGTAAGACAGACAGAGATAGAGAGAGAGAGAGAGAGAGAGAGAGAGAGAGAGAGAGAGAGAGAGAGAGAGAGAGAGAGCAGCCCCCTCACGGTGACACTGCCCTCACCCTGCCCAACCACCATCAGATGCTGATCTGCAGGCCGACCTATCAGCTACATTACTGGTGGCCAAAAGAACTGGGCTATCGCACAGGGCAGCCGAGCACCGACAACACTGCAGGGCGGCTCGCTGGCTGTGCAATTCAGTCCAACTGTCCGACTTACGTCGTGTGCGAAACGCAGATGACGTGATTCACACCAGCCAGGGAGAATTTCAGCACGTTGTTCGTCAAAACCGAGCTGACGTCAGCAAAGCCGAAGAGTGAATGATCGGTGAAAACGCAACGCAGGCCCATAACGCCGGCATGAAAGAGGGCCTCGTGTGCCAAAGTCGAGAAAGCCTGAACGGAAGAGAAAGAAAGAGAGAGAGAGAGACATGGGTCACGTTGCAGCTGCTGCATATGATGCCTCGGTCTTCTCGGCCTGCTGCTAGCAGTCTACATCGAAGAGCTCTATCCCTAGCAACTCACTCGGATGGGGATGCTTGGCTTTGTCGGCACACAATGCAAACCGGATGACCCACACCCTGTTGGCATCACTCTCGGTCAGCATCCTTAATCAGACTGACAATAACAATGACAGTTGTTAGGGTAAAATGTCGCTCTGCTTCGAACCCACCCCACCCCCCAGCCATGGTGCACTGATGGCAAAATAGTGGGGTTAGGTGCCAGGAGTGCAGATGCTGGGCAACCGTCACTAGGGAAGCTAAGTCAGCCCTAGGCATAGTCCCAAAAGAAACAAGTGCACTTGGGCAGTAGCTGCAGCAGAGCCAGCAACAGAGAGTAGGCCAGCCGGTGCACTGCAGCGATTCGGTACACCGAGTCTTTGTGTGCAATGGCAGCACTGTCCATGCCAGATGTTATGCCATCCATGCCTGATTTGGCCCACTGGTTAAGGTGCTGGCCTGCCATAGGTCAAAATGCATGTATTTGATGGCCAAGGTCATGGGCTGGAGCCTCATGGCTTTATGTGAAGTGCCTTAATAAAGTTCTCTTGTGGCACTATACAAATAAATCCTATATATAAATTATACATATATACATTATATATGTATAATTTATTCATATAATTCAATTCCCGGCTCTTGTCTTGTAGGCGAAAAGCTAGCAGTAATTGCGACAGCCTGCCTACCACAGTACTTCGTGGCATTCCGACCCCTGGACGACTGCTGCTGCTGCTGCTGCTGCTGCTGCTGCAGCCTGCTGTTTTGGAGTACAGTGGGTATGGGCAAAGCCGAAGCAAGCTCAGGCAGTCTACACCAGACACCCGACTTTTTCCACATGTGAGTGCCATCTGCCCCACACATTAACGATGACCTGTTTTAGCTCAGGGATAAGGTGCTAGCCTTTAACTACCCAGGTCGGCTCGAGCCCCGAGCGACACATGTAAAGCATCTGGATGAGGTTAAGTTCTCTTGGGGCACTAAAAAAAAAGAAGTATATTTTTGTAATGTGCCGGGCTGAGCTATTCAGGCCAGCAAGGCCGGTCATTAAATCTCAGTCAGTAGCTACTGACTGGCTACAGGTGTAGCAGACTGAATTAGCCAAACGCAAGGCATCACTCTATGACAGACGTTTGCTGTCTGCTCAATCGACCTTGGGCAGCTTTTCGCGATTACAATCGTGATCATCTTGTTTGCACATTACCAAGATAAAAAAGTGACCCCCTGAACGAATGGGGGCACTGGGAGTTCGGTCAGACAAATACGCTGCTGTCCGCCTGCAAAACACCCCAAAAAAGCAGGTCTCAGCACCTGCCGACGAGAGGCCGACGACAGGCCAAGGCCGGCCATGCTGCTGCCTGCCAAAGACGAACGCACGCCCGCTCCGGCCGGCTGACGATGCTGCCGCGCATAAGCGCTGGCACCATGCAGATGCCCTGCTGGCCGAGGCAATGCGAGCCCAGCTGGTCAACGCAGCTGGTCATACGCGGTATGCGAGCCCAGCTGGTCAATGCGAGCCCAGCTGGTCATACGCGGCCGGTGCCGACCGAACGGCCGACTGGCGGCACCTGCTGCTCTCACCGTGCACCCTGTCTTCCTCCCTCCCTGCTTGCAGACGATTGGAAGAAAGTATGAGCAAATTCGTGCCTGCAGTCAATCACGGTGCTGCACAGATCAATGAGCACCCCTGACGGCACCCTGGCAGGCCAGCTTTGCAGCACATCAGGTGCAGCCGGCAGGCCTAGGGCTCGGCTGACACGCCGGAGTCCTCCTCCGGAAGCTGCCAGCGGCCGGCTTTGTTTAGTCCGGCATCACTTTCGGCGCGGCAGGGCCTACCCAGTGCAGGAAGAGCTGCACCAGGGGCTCTCCGTGCTAGGCTAGCAAGCCGATGAGGCAGCGAGTGCACAAAGCAGCAGCGGCAGCTGCAGCAGTGGCCGAGGCGGCAGCAGCAGCAGCAGCGGTGGTGGTGGCAGCGGCGTCAGCAGCAATAGCGGCAGCAGGATCAGCAGCAGCAGCAGCAGCAGCAGCAGCAGCAGCAGCAGCAGTCTCGAGCAAAAGCTAGATGCAGACTTAGTAGTAGTCCAGCCAAGTGTGTGGGGAGGAGGAGCTGAATTATTCCAGCTTGCATGCAGGGCAAAAAGCCAGCCACACTGAGGCTCCTGGCGATACCATGGCCGACAAAGCTGGCAGGTGAGCGTCGGCCTCCCGCTCTCTACCCCTAAACTCCACTCTGGCCAAGGTACTGGGTCACCGGCTCCTTGGCAAGACTTCAGACAATCTGGCTAAGCATCTGCACATACTGAAGAACCAGTCGGCACTAGGCTGTTCGACGACACAAAACTCGCAAGCGACAAGCAATCGGTGGCTCGAACAAACGGTCCGTTGGCTAGCTGGGAATCTTAAGCGTACAGAGTACATCATGACAAGGGGCTCCTACAGGTCATGTGCAAAGCTAGACAGATGTTCGGCTACCGAGATGGGCTTGAACAGGTGATGTCGGCCATGTCTCCCTCGATATGACGCCTGTGAGCTGCCAATGTGGCTGCAGCAAATAAAAGATAGAGGGCACTCTCAGCTAACCCGGGCTGCATGCCATCTGGGGGGGGGGTGTGGGCAGACCAGGCAAAGGCCGCCGTCAGTTGGCCGCCCAGGCAGCTAAAGTGCGCCGGCCCTGCCAATCCAATTGGGTAGAAAGGCCAGCGCCTTCGTCCGGCCGGCGGCCAAACGAGATCCTGACGGGCCTGCAGACTGCACCGGCAAAGATCGGCTGCTGCTTTGGCTGCTGCTTTGGCTGCACGACTCCAACTGGCTGTGCACTACGCACTTGAGCTGTGCCAGCGCTGCTGCCGATGCCGTGCACTTGCTGAATGGGCTGATGGTTGGATGGTTTGCTGATCAGGCGCTTGTGCTACTGTTACGCAAGTGGGCTGTATTGCACTCGTACACCCCCCCCCCCCCCCCCCGGCAAGCCTCTACTCACCAGCGCAATGGCCCAGCGCCCCTGCGACAGTGCCGGCAGCAGGCAACCGTGCCCTCACTCATTCTACTCTCGTTGGGGCAGGAGCGCCGCCAATGTTCTATACCCTCAGTCACTGCAGATCGCATTGCACAGCAGGTACCAAGTGTGCACACACCACCCGCTCATCCAAAGGGGATGCAACGACAGGAAGGCTGTGGCAGCCGCACAGCGCCAGTTGGGCGGTGGCATCTGGCAAAGCAGCACGATTGGAGAGACTGATGGCTTCGATGGGTTCGTAGCAGGCTGCCGAGGCTCACAAGTGACACGGGCATGCTCACCGAGTGTCCGTGGACGATGGTCACCTGCTCTCGCAGGAATATCTCGCGCATGAGCGGTAGTGTGAGGATAATCGCCGGGAAGACGCACTGATTGTAGAATGGCAGGAAGGGCAAGTAGTAGACCTAGGCAACAAAAAGTGAATGGGCCCATGATCGGTAAGGTGAGCACATTCGCGAGCGCAAACACGAGTTTGAGTCTGCATAAGTCCATGTGAGAACGCCCTCCCCCCCCTGCACTCAGGCGCGCGTGGTCACTCACAGCGGTGGCATGCACGCAAGCACGCACGGGGCTCGAGCGTGCAGCTGCCAACACTTATCACTGCCACCAGGGCTAGCCAGGGCAAAAAAGGCAGCCGGAAATGATAAAAGGGTAAAGCCAGCAATTTTAAACGACAAAAATAATCTGGCACGCTGGGATGCGGGACACTACCAGTGCTTCTCGGTTGAAGACGGACACGTTCAGCCGGGTTCAGCTAACTTATCCCCTTTTCTGCTTGTCAGTTGTGAGTAGTTTTGACACACACGTGGGGATTTAGGGTATATTTATTTTTCGCAGGTTGGTTGGCTGGTGGCCGGAGCACGAATGCAGCCAAAGCAGCTCCGGTCGGTGCACACCTTCAAGCCATTGGTTGCGTAGCGGATGCCCTGGCGGTCGCCATAGGCATGCGTTACCACAGTGACACGATGTCCACGCTCGATCAGACACTGAGACAGCTGGTAGATGTGGCTCTCTACACCTCCCACGTTGGGATAGAAGAAGTCTGATACCATACTGCAAGCAGAACTGCATATTCGCAAGCAGCTAGATGGCAGCGAGCATGCGCAACAGCAATGCTGCCACACGAAAATGCCGATGCACGACTATATAAACCAAGGACCCCATGCCAGCATAGAATCAGGTATATCAATACGTTATGCACAACTACACAGCAGCCTATAAGCTGCCTCATCAGGAAGTGAAACCTTACACAATCTCTGATGAATGATCACATGAAGGCGATGAGCGGATCATTAAGCATTATCGCCACAGCTCTGGTCATGTGCCTGTATTAAAGGCAGTGCAGACTTAATATGGCACAGACTCGATTCCTATTTGGGGACATCGTCTGAAAACTCCTTTCCAACACGCGTAATATGCCAAAACAGAGATTAAGTTCTCTTATGGTGCTATACAAATATCCTATTATTATTTATTAATATTATTAAAAAAAATATCGAGCGATGTCACTTAAGATCCAAACCTGGACACAGAGCAGAGGATTTGAGACCACCACAGCGATCTAGCCTTACCCTCAACCAGCTACATCAGCTCCAGCCACTGCTGCCACCACTGGCTGCTGCCGTGACTGCTGCTACTACTATGGCTGCTGCTACTACGGCTACTGTCGCTTCTGCTGTAGCCTCCGCCTCTACTGGTGCTGCTGCTGCCACTACAGCTGCTGCTGCTGCAGCCACAGCTGCTGCTGCCGCTGCCACGGCTGCTGCCACTACGGCTGCTGCAGCCATCGCAACTGCTGGTTCTGCAATGCAAACAAGTCGACGTCTAGAACCACCTAAAACTTTTATCCCCATGGCCCTGAAGCACGTTCCTTCAGCCTCAGCTAATACTATTGGCTGGTCCCGGCAAGTCCCAGGTTCAGTCCACTCCTTAAACAAGTTCAGAGCTAGTTAAAACGTTTTTAGAATGCCTAAAGCCATGTCTTCGCTAGCTGAAAGATAGCCACTGATGAGGCACCTTCGCACAACACTGGGCATTAGGTGGAAAATCAATACAGCTTCTTCGTGAAAATTAGAATTTGGTCTTACAGAAGGAGGCTGCACATTATCAGCCAATTAGGTGGCATCTCCGAATCCGATACCTGACTTCAGCCTTTCTGACATGTCCGAGTTTCGCCGGAGGACTCGGGCTTTCGTCGCTGGTGATAAGGTTAAAGCTGCCTAATAATTGGCCTGACTTACTACAGCCGGTGTCTGGTTTTGGGGTGATGCAAATCACCAGTCATCTGAAGGTCACTAATGTTGCAGCCAGCAATCCCACACCAAAACGCAAAGGCTCAGGCTTTCACGATTAGAAAGTTGCAGCTACCGTAACGTGGAGTGAAGATAGCTTGCATATTCAACAGCACAGTTGCGGCACATCGAAGTACCATCCAAACATTCGTCCTGAGGGGTAGTCAGGGCAAGAAAAGACTACCGCCGAGCTCCACAAGCTCAGCTTGGTATGAAGGAGCTCTCACTCTGTGCGGTAAGTACCGTGAGCCGATGTGAGAACTCATTTGTTTCTTCTGTTCGATTGAGGCCGGCAATGCTCCTTCAGTGAAGAGGATGCTCTTGGATTCAATCTGGATCTCTTTAATTCAATTATCAAACTAGCAGCACTATTTAGGACTAGCTAGTTAGATGGATACGTGAATGCAGCTGTTGGTAGGCCCCCCACTTACACCGAGTCTGGCCAGGAGAGAACCTTTGAACCAAGATCTCCATAGTGAGAGCCGTTGTAGCAAGTGGCACGTGATTCTTGAAAGGCATGTGAGCATGATGACTGGCACATGCACGTTCGTCGGTAGTCAAAATGCCCAAAGCCTGCTGGTCTTGATCAAAGCCTGCCACTAGCTATCCCCAGGGAACCATGTGGGTGGAGGTCGTGCTCTTCCATGCAGCTCAGTGTGACGCTGATTGTGCTGAACTATGGCTCCACACACGCACGCACGCACACACACTACAGAACAGAAAATCGAGCGCATGTCGGAAATAATATGTCTACTGTCAAGTTCCACGAGGCCTGGCTCCAGAAGTCGATGACCATCCATTTCGGTTCCAAGATTTGCATGCCTTTCATTCTCTCTCTCTCTCTCTCTCCTCTCTCTTTCTCTCACACCCTCTCTCACTATCTCGCACTCTCTAACTCTCTCTTGCTGTCTCTCTCACTCTCTATCTATCTATCTATCTCTCTCTCTCTCTCACACCCTCTCTCTCTCTCTCCTCTCTCTTTCTCTCACACCCTCTCTCACTATCTCGCTCTCTCTAGCTCTCTCTTGCTGTCTCTCTCACTCTCTATCTATCTATCTATCTATCTCACTCTCTCTCACTCTCTCTCTCTCTCTCTCCCTCTCTCTCTCTCTCTCTCTCCTCTCTCTTTCTCTCACACCCTCTCTCACTATCTCGCTCTCTCTAACTCTCTCTTGCTGTCTCTCTCACTCTCTATCTATCTATCTATCTATCTATCTCACTCTCTCTCACTCTCTCTCTCTCTCTCTCTCTCTCTCTCTCTCTCTCTCTCTCTCTCTCCTCTCTCTTTCTCTCACACCCTCTCTCACTATCTCACTCTCTCTAACTCTCTCTTGCTGTCTCTCTCACTCTCTATCTATCTATCTATCTATCTATCTATCTATCTCTCTCTCTCTCTCTCTCTCTCTCTCTCTCTCTCTCTCTCTCTCTCTCTCTCTCTCTCTCTCTCTCTCTCTCTCTCTCTCTCTCTCTCTCTCTCTCTCTCTCTCTCCCTCTCCCTGTCTCTCTCTCTCTCCCTCGGAGCTGTACCTTGCCCTTCCCGCTCGCTCCACCGACAGTCCCTCTCTTCTTCTTACTCCCTCCTTCCTCCATCCTTTTCCCTATCAGTCCACCATTCCAGCCATCCTACCTTTGCCCCATATCCGGCATTTATTTATCCTGCTACAATCTTTCTTCCTTCTTCCTCTTCCTCCTTCACTCACTCTGATTCCCTGCTCCTTCTGAAGTCAACCAAACAGATAAAGAAATGTATCGAATTCAATCGCCAAGGCAGTGGCAAGATGGAGCCAGTGTCAGATCTCGGTCAAGTTATGCCATCCAGCCGTTGAGCTGCACTGCCTCTAACAGAGGCAGCCTGGGAGCAGCTCAAACTCAAACCGTAGGCACAACGAAAAGCCCATGAAAAGGAGGAACAAGAGGAGGCAGCTGCAGCTGACTTGGTGGCCATGCTACCATTGGCTCACACCCAGGCAGCCCGGCCATTAAAGCCTGGCCGGGCTGTCTGGAGACTGTGGCAGGCTGCAGCTGCACAGAAGCACTGGACCAGCCGTTGCCGACCGGGCAGCGGCTCTAGAGAATTCAAACTCCGCCTTACTAAAAACTGAGCTAGGCTCTTGCATACCGGTGACAGCGTTAATTCGCTGCAGTCAGCTGAGGAAAATGCAGCCTGGAGTGCACAAACTCCTCCGACCTCGGAAAGTTAGGGAGTACATCCTGAGACAGCCTGACTCTAATCTGAAAAAGCACACGTGCAAACACAAGTAAAGATATTCTCTCTCTCTCTCTCTCTCTCTCTCTCTCTCTCTCTCTCTCTCTCTCTCTCTCTCTCTCTCTCTCTCTCCTGTCTCTCTCTCTCCTGTCTCTCTCTCTCTCCTGTCTCTCTCTCTCTGCATGTCTTAGTGTCTGTCTGTGACTCCACTCTCTGGCTCAACCATCCTGATCCTAGCCTGAGCACAACTTACTTCCCGTGGCCACTTCGTTGCTACACACTCACTCCTACGTGAAGTCTCTGCATCAGCCACCTTAGGCAGGATGCGGGTCGTCACCATAGCTACCATAGCTAGCCTACCAGCCATGCGGCAGAGCTCAGGAGACCAGGTATTCGTTCGGCCAACCCCCCCCCCCCCCCCCCCCCCCCCCCGCAGAGTCGGGGTGAGGAAAAACTGGCCATCCGGAAGAAATAATAATAATAATAATAATAATAATATTGCACTTGATAAAGCGCCCTCAGAGAACTTAATCTCTTTCTAGGCACTTTAATAAACAACATGAATAATATGGTTAGGGGTGACATGCACAGGGTCAGCATGCAAATGTGGTTAGTGGCAGCATGCAGTGTCAGCACGCATAAGCCCATCAAGGACGAATCACAGGGACCCACTAAATGCTCTCCTAAATAGGTGTGTTTTTAAGTTCCTTTTAAATGTGGTCAGGTCAGGGGATGTTCTGACGCAGGTCGGGAGGGAGTTCCAGGCTTTGGGAGCATACGAACTAAATGCACGGTCTCCAAAGGATTTGAGGTTTGTACGAGGTAATTGTAGACTGTTGGATTCCGAAAAGCGGGTGGTACGATGCTTGGCCTGATGGGGGAGTATGTCGGAGAGATAGGCTGGAGCCATTGAATGAAGGGACCTGAAAGTGAGCGACAAAACCTTGAAGTCAATCCGTCGCTTTATTCGTAGCCAGTGCAGGTCGGCGAGAAGTGGTGTGCTGTGGCAACTTCGAAGCTCACGACAGACAAGCCCAGCTGCAGACTTTTGTACCAGCTGTAAGTGCTGATTGCACATGCGGGTAGGCCAGCAAGCAGTCAGCTGCACTGTAAGTTAGACTGTAGCTGGCCAGATGAGGGTACTACCATTAGTCTTTTCATGCTACGTTGGGTTCATAAATCAAGATATTATAACGCTGATGTCATGCAGCCTCGGTAAACGAAAGCGAGTTGTGCTCGCGTCATTTCTTCGGGGGCGCGTTCTTTCTCACTACTACCTGGCCGAGGGCCAGCCTTAATCGAGTTACCAATGAGTGCGATCAACAAACCGAAATAAGGGAGCACGACACGCGTTGAAATCATAGCGACGCTTTTGCATCGCGACTCGCCGCCGATAGATTTACGATTCGTGGAGTGCCATTACCGCGACGGATACGAGAAATAACGGCGGGCCCACGAGCACTCGGAAATAACTGAGGGTGCGGGCCACCACGGTCCCAGACCCCACGTAGCGAAAAGTGTCCACTTAGTACCCGAATACTTGAAAGAGCAACGCAATTACTCCAAAAAAAAGAACGCCGCGAGAGCGCGCTGACTGTCGGGTCACTGGGGTCGCGCATGTCCGCTGGCTCGTGGTCCGAGCCAGCCGAGCTGGCGGCTAGGCGAGAACTTCCAGCTGCAGGCTACGCACGAAGGCAGCTGCCTTTTTTCACAGGCTATATCCTATGAATAGGCCGCGCTAGCAACGAACAGCCACGCAGCATGGGCGGAGATAGGAAACGCCGGGACCACTGGCAAACGTACCAGATACTATGTTTGGGCGCAGCCATGCCGACGGAAGCGGATGGGTTACCAGAGGGTCGGCCTCATGCGGACGACTGCGTGAGTCCTCGTCACTGTGTGCGATAAATAAGTTCTTTTAATTTTTTCAAAAACTAAAACAGCCCTAAATATGTTGACGACTAGAGCACGGCGTTTCTCCGGTGCCGCCGACGGCACTTGCGGAAGCAGGCGACAACCTGTGACCCGAGAGGTCGTAACGCGTCTCGCGATAAGACCTATTCTCACTCGGGAGACAACTTACTTAGGGGTTGTTACACTACGCAGCAGTAGCGCTGAGACATTTTACGAGTGTGATGTGGTCAGTGACTGACAAATGCTTTTCCGACATTTAGACCTCAGCAGCAGCGGAATGCGGGCCCGCTATTTTCATCTTAGCCCGGTTGCCTAAAGTGTAGCATTGTTCAAGCAGCGGTTTCGACTTTTTCACCTCTGGGTTGTAGCATCTGCAGAATTCTTCAGAGCTTCAGCAGAATTCCGCAGCACTGGGTCCCGTCTGAATTCCGCTAAATGTGGTCCTAGCGTGGCCCAGCGCCCCTAGCCGCTGCCACGAGCAGCTCTATATCAAAGTCCATGGAGGGAGAGACCCAATTTGTGGTCCGAGTTGGCCTCAAAAATTTGCCTGGGGCTTGGCGTAGGATAGTCACCCGCCCCCAGCTATTTTGTGGCGCTGGGCGCCGGCTCTCCAGTCGGTCCGTCTAGCGCGACGTGTCTCGGCTCCAGCGGACCACCGGACCTGCATCGGGCAAGCGCAGCAATGGTCTCCGGTGGTGGTGGTGATGGTGGGGGTGGAAGCGCACCAGCAATGCAGCGGTAGTTGCTAGCGCTGACGCTTGCAGCCGCTAAGCCTCCAAACTTAGCACTCCAACGCATGTCTGCGCTCTGCTGCAAAAGATTTGCCTCCACAAATCCTAATTCAAGCCACGGCAGGCCCGTGCAAATATACTGGGGCCTGCTTAGAGCACGTCTTCACAAAGGACTCCGTACGGTTGGTCTCAGCGGTAAGCTGCTCACACTTCGTGGGTGTGTCACACTCCGCGAGGTAATTAATATATAATTATATTTATAATTATAATATATAATAAATAATTAACGGTAATTCCGTGTTACCCACGTTCTGCTTATACTTCGTGGATCAAAGCGTGGAGTCGAGTCGAGTGCAGTAGATTATCTTTGCTTTCAGCTGACGATGAGCGCCTGGGATCTTCTTTCCTAAAAAAAATAAAAAATAACGCTGGCTAATTCGCGAAGGCCGCTAAGATTCCACCGCAGCCATATTTAATTGAGACAGCTGAAGTTGCTCTTTACTTTTTTAAGTTTTAACTTTTTTAACCCGCTCTTCACGTCAGCCTGCGACGCTTTCCTTGCTTGCCTCGGCAGGACTGGATGGCTCTGCTAAGCACGACGACGCCACCAGCCACGAGCCGCAAGCATCGCTGAGCTTTTCTGTGAACTGTCAGCGTCCCTAAAGTTTCGCCTTGAGTTAGGTAGCTCGTATCAAATGTTTGCAGACGCATTTCTCAAGTAATGCATTAGCGGCTGCTTTGGGCTTTTGGCGCTCGTTGATAAATTGACTATGGGCGCCGCACGGACTCTCTAAGGCTCCTCGTCCGGTTGCCCGCCGCCACCGCCGCCGCCGCCACCGCCGCCGCCACCGCCGCCGCCACCGCCGCCGCCACCGCCGCCGCCACCGCCGCCGCCACCGCCGCCACCGCCGCTTACAATTACAATATGGATTGCAATAAAATCAATACAAATGAATACATCAATTACCTCAATCATTATTATTGTATATTTGGGCACAAGAGCCTTGACGGCTATCACCTCGCTTGTAGTGGACAGTAATTACCTGCTGCAGGATTTGAACCCACGACCTCGAGGTCATGAAGTGCGAGTGCCTTGCCTTTAGGCTAAAGCCCGGGAGTAAAGAATGAGAGGAAAACTCTCAGACGGAGAGAGGCGGGGAGATTGAGATAACGACTGAGAGGGAGAGAGGATGTGTTTGTGGGGGGAGAGAGAGACCGGCTGGGAACATTATTGAGAGAGTGAGAGAGAGAGAGAGAGAGAGAGAGAGCAAGAGAAAATGAAACAAGTGGCGCGTGAAAAATTGAGACAGCCAAAGAAAAAAGGGAAGGAAATATCACTGAGACAGAGAGGGAAGAAGGAGCAAATGCAGAAAAAGTGAGGACATAGTAAGAATAGAGGGCTGAATTGGACGAAACATGTACGAACTTACTGCGTAGTTCTGCCGGTTCGACGTAAACAGGTTAGTTAAGTATAAGCGATTGTGGAGAAAAAGAAGAACGCAGCTCAGTAAAGTCTCGATCTTGCGAGGTTCACTTGCGAAACGATACGCGAGCGGCAAGCGACATCAGAAAAGCGTACGCTGGGTGACTTAAATAGGCGGAGATCGCACTCGCTCGTCGATATCAGCGCTCTCGTCGACAACAAAAACGAGTTGAGCAGAGTCCGCGAAGTGAATAGAAAAGGTTAAAGTTAAAGGTGTTCCCATGCTTGCCTATAATACAAGTTCCACTTGATATCTTAACATTCCCTTGTGATGTAAGAGCTACTCAACGACGTACGTGGACCGGCTTGAGTGCACCGCACACGTGGAACACACGTTGCCACCTTTAACAAGCTTACGCAAGCGGCGCACGCAGACGTACGCGCGAGCGCGAGCACGAGTTAGCAAGCACACAACCGGCGAAACAGCTCATGGGTTACGATGCTCCGTGATTGCGAACTATGAGCTTTTCCGCTGAATTATAACCGATAGCCACCGCATATGAGATAGCCGCGATAGGCCAACGCTTATGAGCAGCGCGAGTTATGATTATGTGCGACCGAGACTAATGTACGACTTACGATCCGGACATTTTAAAAGGGGTAGTCCCGACCGCATTCTCTCTCTCTAAGTAAAAGAAAATCTAGCCGACTCAACTGCCTCTTTTTGAATAGCGAAAGAATAGCCTTAAAGGCTGTAACCGCCGCTTGCAGTGGCTATAAAGAATCGCCCACCGCAGGATTCGAGCCCATGACCTCGCTACCGAGACGTTGAAGAGCAACCGCCTTACTTTGTTCGCATGCCGGTCAGTGAGTACTAGGGTTGAGAGTGAGCTGCCGTAAGCCTGCGAACGAGTCTGTTGGAAGTCACGCGCCGCATCGGCCTTTATATATACGGGCTATCGTTTTCGGTTTTACTAACGAGGCGATGGATGCTGTTAGCACCGCGAGCCAAATACCTAATAAAATTTCCCGTCATCCGGCGTCCAGCTTCACGACCGCTCGGCTTGGCAATACCGCGAAATTGTTGTAGTCTTTGAAGTTCTCGCCACATTTCCTCTCTTTACAGTGCTACACAACACTGACACGCCAGCCTTTGGCGGCGACGCGTGGATTGTTGGATTTGCGCTCGACTGCGAGAGCAGCGGCTGACAGCCTGCAGCGAAGTCTTTGCCTGGTCTTTGCTCGGTCCCCTCGAAGCTGCCGCGGTCGTGACGTGACGGTCGCGGTCTCGGCTTGCTGCGTAATTCAGCCGAGACAGTACGACAGGTTCTCCTCGGTCGAATGCTGCTTCACTTGTCTTGGTGAGTTGACGAGTATTATGCATGGGTCCCAGCAGACGCCGCTCGAACGTCTTTTCCTATTGACGCGCTGGTTTGGCCTAGTGGTTAAGGTGCTCGCCCCGATCAAGGTCTAGCCGAGGTCATGGGCTCGAGCCCCGTGGCATAAGCAAAGCGCCTGAATAGAGTCGAAGTTCTGTTAGGGCACTATACAAATGATTGATGTGTACTTGTATTGCTAAAGCATCGAGCTACCTTCGGACGCCGCGCGCGGCGGCTAGCGGCGTGCTCGGCGTCCAAAGTCGTTCGTGCATTTTTGACGCCAGCAGCTGCGGCGGCGGCCGAATTGCTTGTGGGTAATTCGCCCCCCTTCTTCCCCTGGCGTTCATACTTTTCAGTTTCCGGCATCGGTTCCGCACTTCCGCCGTCGCTGCGCCGCAGCCGCGGCCGCTCGCCGGTCCCGCACAGCAAGCAGCTGCCACTCGTACGTGACGCAGACGACGGACCGCACAGGCGGAGCCTCGGAGGGTTGCTAACGAGTCCCGGCGAGTCGCCGATAGTAATAGCAATGTATAATAAATGACAAAACATCCAGTAATTGAGTTAATGTCGCGCCTTGACCCGTGAGAACAGTGATCTACCTCCACATGATATATCTCCGCAGAGCTGCGAGGATCGAGTGGGTGCTTGGCAGGAGGGCATTCTATAGCGCACCCTAAGCCCGGTCGGACTTCTGAGGCTTCCTGTGCGGTCAGTAGACTCGGTCGGACACGAAGGAAAGAGACACGGAGACACAGAGAGAGGGAGAGAGAGAGACGCAGAGAGAGAGAGAGAGAGACGCAGAGAGAGAGAGACGCAGAGAGAGAGAGAGAGAGAGAGAGAGAGAGAGAGAGAGAGAGAGAGAGAGAGAGAGAGAGAGAGAGAGAGAGAGAGACGCAGAGAGAGAGAGAGAGACGCAGAGAGAGAGAGAGAGCGAAACCCTGTGTCATGGATTCTCTGCTTCAGCGACAAGTGACATCTTCCTCGGGGTCTCTTGGCAGCCAAATTTCAAAAGTGCCAGACAGAACCAGCGTCGTAACGCCACACTTTCGCAGAGCCAGAAAACTAGCTATATATTACCCTGCCTCGCAGGCTCATCACTCGCTTGAGCTTGAACTCACTCGACTGTAAGCGTCAGATGAAAGGGCCCAAGTGTAGGCTGTCGCGAGCTCAAGTTGAGTGACTCAGCGTGAGTTTCACGTGCCAAAGAGTGAAGGCTCGTCCGGCACCATCGAGCGAGCGCGGGATGCGGATTTGCGCTTCGATCGGAGAAATCCTCCACAGGCCACACTTCGCTCCCGGAGGGAGCGGAGCGAGCTGGCGGCGAGAGATCCGCTCGATCGGCGGCTGCAGCCCAGCAGCACTGCAGCGGGCGAGGGCATTCGAGCCGAGCGGACGCAGCGCCGCCGCCGCCGCAGTGACGGCCTTCCCGCCTCGACAGTGAGCGCTTCTCTCGCGGCTTACTCGGCAGCGGCATCGCAGCTGCGAAAGCAATCTGGCTGCTCTGCTCTCCCGTGCGGAAGGCGGTGAGCAATGGCACGCCTCGGAAGCTGCCAGCCAATAGCGGCCAGCCGATTGCCGGGTCTATCCGGACCGCGATGGAGCCGGCCGCGCTTCTTGCTTCTTTCGCACCGCCCAAGTGGCGCTGCACTTGTTGCACGCGAATCTCAAGTGGGGCCGCTCGGCAAAACTCGAATGCACTTGCTCGAAGGCTGCGGAAATGCTTTCGCTGCCGCGAAATTGCACACAAATTTGCATACACGCTCTGCACACATTGGCAGTTAATTAAGGCGCGATAACAAACCGGGCTTCTCGGCGTGGCATTACGCCTCACACGCACTCCACGCACCCGTCCTTTAGAGTTGTGCCCTGTTACGCTGCACTGCACCGCAGCAGCGCATCGCACATAAATCTACACATCCAAGCACATCGATGTGACCACTTTTAGCGCTGCGTTCGGACGCACTACTTGGCCTCGCTTTCGAAGTGCCGAGACGTGCTCAGCGTTGACCTTCAAAAAAGGTCATCTGATTCAGCAGCCCAGTGCATATAGCGGCAAAAGAGCAGCAGGCTGGCTATCACTCCCGCTTGCACTCGGCAATATAGAAATGCACGCTGCTGCGGTATCGAACCCACGACCTCGAGGGGTCTCGAGCGAGCGCATTGCCTCCAGGCTAAGACCGGAAAGGCAGAGGACGCCTGCCGGCCGAGCCGACTCCCGAGCTGGCTCGAGCCTTCTGCAGCTGAAGCGCTGGCAATAAAAGAGAGATAAAATATATATAATAAAATAAAAGAGCAATTAAAGGCAATACAAGAGAGCGATGCTTCACTGACACTTTCTGGAGTCGGAAAAGCTGCAGGAAAGTGATGACAACGAGCGTGTTCACGACACGGCGCGGCCTCGGACAGGCAATAGGTCAGCTGAGTGAGCCGAGCGGCTTGCTGTCGCATTAAACTCGCCCCCCCCCCCCCGATAACTCAACTCACTTTTTAGTCATCAGCGCACGCTGGTAAGAGGACCAACGGGCCATGACCTCGCATTTGGACCGACCTGGAAGTGCACGTGGGACCTCGACACGCCCTCTTGGTGTTTTCTTTCTCGATCGGTTCCTTTGGCGACGTCGTTGGTTGGCGCCATCCTTGGCTAAATCCTGACCGAGTCTCTCGATCGAAAGCAGCGACTTCGCGTCGTACCGCCGTCGTTCGCCCGCCGCCATCCTATTCCGGCTGCACTCGTTGGTGAGCGGTAGCACATTGCAGGCTTTTAATGAAGGGAGGGAACCCATATGAAAGCTTCAGTGCAGCGCTCCGGAGAGACGAATCGGTGCTCGCGACAAGGCGTGGCTAGAGCTGCGATGGCGACGACGCAGTCGCTGGCATTGCATAACTACGTCACAGCCCGCCCCGTGGTGTAAAATGACGCCTTGGGACGCCCTCACGGTAAGCGGCCAGAGCGGCTGGCCCGTCGGCGGCCTGACAAGAGCCAAGGTCATCCGGTTGTACTTAAGTAGTACGACCCATTCTTGAGCGCCCAGCCATCGCCGGTGTCTGAGTGCTTAGGAAAGATGCTGCCTCGCTATCGGCAACGATACCGAACGAAAAAGATCCAGCGCCATGCGACGCCAGTGAGTGGGCGCCGGCGACAGGTAGGAGCGGACAGCTAGGAGCGGAAACCCAGTGCGTCAGAACTGACAGCAAAGGCCATTTATCACGAGCGAAGAGCTAGATTTGGATACCTTAATAGAAATCCAGTAGAAACGGGTCGGTTGAAATGGTAATAATAGCCAGGAGGAAATGATGTAACGGGCAGGGATGGTTGGAGAGACGGAGAATGTGAGAGAGACAACGACGACAGACTGGCAGAGAGAGAGACAACGACGGACGGGCAGAGACAGAGGCAACGACGGATGGGCAGAGACAGAGGCAGACTGGTCAAAGGAGAAACGCGGGATAATGCGTGCGCCGTGTGCTGGGCTCAAGCGAGAATGCTCGTTAGCAGAAACCAGATGCACGGGCAAATACGACCAAATATCACCCCTGTCAAGCCTCCTCCGTGTCACTTGTAAGTCACCAGCTGTCACTGGCGACTCACGAGCATGCACTGCGGGCGAGCAACTAAGTTAAAGGCGCTTGCTTGTTAAAAAGTAAGAGCGAGACATGGCAGCTCTGATTACGTGCCCGACGGGGATTACGAGCAGCAGCGGTGGCAGCTTTGGCAGCTGTGGCAGCGGTGGCAGCGGTGGCAGCTGAGGAGGAGGCGGTGGCACCAGCGGAAGCAGTAGATGCCGTTCTGACTCAGTGCTGCAGGGCGTTAGCGCCTTACCGCTCTCTCTCTCTCTCTCTCTCTCTCTCTCTCTCTCTCTCTCTCTCTCTCTCTCTCTCTCTCTCTCTCTCTCTCTCTCTCTCTCTGCGTCTCTCTCTCTCTCTCTCTCTCTCTCTCTCTCTCTCTCTCTCTCTCTCTCTCTCTCTCTCTCTCTCTCTCTCTCTCTCTCTCTCTCTCTCTCTCTCTCTCTCTCTCTCTTTCTGCGCTGGCTGCGAAAGGGAGCTGAGTTTCGCGCGTGTATATATGCGCGCCTCAGCAGCGGTACGAGTCTCGAACGCTCGAGTCTCTAGCACCGCTAATCCAGCGACCAGGACGACTGCTGCAGAGGTCGAGTCGAAGAGATCGCTCAGCAGCTGCTGGGGGCGTGCGGACGCCAGCTTCGCCAGATCTAGCGATGCTTCGGGAATCTTCGGGGCGGAGAACAAAAACTGCTGCGGCGGCGCAGCAGACGTGGGCGCTAGGAGACCGGCGCATTTGCTTCGTGTCGTCACGGCGGCCGGCGGCCGCGGTGACTGGCGCTCCCGCCGCTGCGGCATAGCGGTGCACCCGGACGGGCGCTCTCTCAGGAGTCTAGGACCGACCGGCGTTCGAGAGCGCGCGAGCGGACCAGCTCCCGTGCTTACCCGAGCGACGCCTCGCTTGAGGAGCGCCGTCGGTGGCCCGTGGCCGCGATTCGCGGAAATCATCTCTCCTACTCATCCGCCACGAGCCGCCGGCAGCAGTTCGCCGCAGGAAGTATAGAGGCGGCGGTTCTTGCCGGGTCGGCCCATGGGCAGCCAGGCAGGCGCATGTCGGCGCCGTTTTGCCAACGGACGAGGGCTTCGCGGACCGGCGCGAAACAGTCCCGCTTCCCGGAAGTGTCCTGGGAACGTGCCTTCCTGAGGAGCTGTGTTGCCGTAAATCTCATAGACGTCGCTTCTTTATCTAATACAGAATTTAACGGGGCTCCATTTTAAGCGCACAAGTGCTTACATATGCAAAGCTCATGTTTAACGAATACCCCGAAGGGCGGTCTCCACGAGTCGAGGCTCCCGAATCGACGAAACGACGGCTCGAATTCTCGAGGGCGGAAATGCCGGCTGCATTTGAAAAAACATATTTAATGAGCATAGCAGACAGGGCATTTCGCTACGCACTAAGCCGGATGCAGCAACTGCGTCGTCACTTCAGCGGCTGTGGCGTGGTTCGTTTTGTACTTCGCCCTATTGCCCGGGCTGTGGAGCTGCCGCGGTGCAATGTGGAAGCACCCTTGAGGACGGCCTTTCCGGTGACGTTGCATAGAGAGAGATTAAGTTCTCTGAGGGCGCTTTATCAAGTGAATTATTATTATTATTATTATTATCTGATAAGTCCACTCGTATGCATCATTGTAGAACCCACAGAATTATTTCCGATCCCGTCAGTATATCTGCAAGCTTGCACTGCAGATTAGTCATGGGAATATATATAATAAAACATTAGTGAAGTGTCCTGCGAGAACTAAACTTCTTTCTTGGCAGTTTACATTTGCTGCCAGGGAGAAACGGGGAGGGGGAGGGTCCCCAAAGGATTTGAGCTTGGAAATGGATGCAGCTAAGCAACTTAAGTCAGAAGAACCACGCGGTACGCTGCGAAGCACGAGGATGAATTATTTCCGATGGGTAGGTCGGAGCAAGTAGAATTTGCCATTCACTTTTAGGTCCATCCATTCTCTGGCTCCAGCCTACCTATCAGAACCACTGCCCCACCTGGATAGTTATCCTACCACCTGGATAGGTATCCTACTACCCATTCCGCTTACTGAAAACTCTTGTAGCTATGCCTCGTCCGAACCTCAAATCCTATGGAGACCGTGCCTTTAGTTCGCACACTCCCAAAGTCGGAACTGACTCCCGAATGACGTCATGACACCTCCCCCCGACTTGACAGAAGAAGCTACAAACCAAACGCACTTTTTTTGACAGCATTCGGTGGGTGCTTGTGATTTTTCCATTGTGTGCTTATGCGTTCTGACACCGTGCATACTGCGACTAACCACATGTACATGTCAACACACTAGCTGATTTAACTGCCTCTTTTGTATAGCGACAGAAGAGCCTTTACGGCTATCACCACCGCTTGCAGCGGCTATAAAGGATCGCCCACCGCAGGATTCGAACCCACGACCTCGGGACCCAGGTCGTGAAAAGCAAGCGACTTACCTAGTGTGCCATCACGGTTCAGCAAACTGTGCATATCACCCTAACCATGCTTTGCTTGCTGACGTTGTGCATTCTACCACTAACCGTTTGATCATGCTTCCTTTGCAGCACATGTAAAGTGCCTAGAAAGAGATTAAGTTCTCGGTTAGGGCTTTACAAATGTACTATTAAATTAGTATTATTATTGCTATAAGAAACCAGGAACCTAACGCACAGTGACAATTATCTTTGGAGGCACACCTTCGGGGTGGCAGTTGACCCTCACGCGCACAGCAAGTACTATAATTAAATATAATTCATTTGTACGCCGAGTTGGTATGGCCCAGTGGTTACGGTCAAATGAATTATATGTTATATATATATATATGTATATATATATATATACATATATGTACAGTACCCTGAAAGAACTTAATCTCTTTTCCGGCACTTTTCGTATGCTGCGGGGCTCGAGCCCACGAGCTCGGCCTCGAGGGCTTGAGCACCGTAACCACAGGGCGAAACCATCCCGCGCTTCCGCCGTGTCGCGTTCTGCTGCGTCCACCGCAGCCAGCATGTCCGCTGCCGCCGGCTTCCTTCGCATCATCGCGACTGTCGCACCTGCGCCGCCGCGGAGCGAAGCTCCAGATGTCAGCGGCGCGGAGGCGCTCAAGGCCGCAGCAGCAGCAGCCGCGGCAGCAGCACGACCTCGCGCCCGCCGAGCACCCTCGAGGCGAGCGCTCCAGGCCCCACGCGCCCCACGTGTGGGGTCCGGGCAGGTCCCCGGGGGCCGATGTTTCGCGTAGCGACGCTTGGCGCTCGACGCGGAGCGGCGGCGATCTGGCGGTAGCGCTTCGCCTCCGCACTGTCCGGTAGAGCGTTGGCAAGCAGCAGCAGCAGCAGCGTGCCGCTCGAAGCGGTCCAGTCGACGGCTGCGAGGCCGGCAGGAGGACGCGCGTCGGGGCGACCCCCAGCCCTCTCTTCGCAGCGTCGACGGCTCGGCAGCGACCGTCGGTCGCCGTAGGGCATCGGAGGCGGCGGCGGCGGGAGGAGACTTTTCTGTGCGGCCGCCGCTCATCTTCCTGCTTCCTCACTAACTTAACTCACGAACTTCATTTCTATTCGGGCGCTTCACATATACTTCAGGGCTCGAGCCGACGACCTCGGCCAGACCTTGGTCGGGGCGAGCACCTTAACCACTGGGCCAAATCAGCTCGACACTACCGACATCATCTCCCCTCACGTCATCTCGTGACTTGATGGCACTCGGAAAACAAGGTGAAATCCAGCTGTTTCTCACAGGCTTTACTCGGCCGGCGTGAAGTTCCTGTCAGCCGAGTCTCTTCGGCAGAAAGCGCGTTCGACCACCATTCGCATCACAGCGCGCGGGCTGCAGCGCGGCACCGAAACACCGCCGGCTCGGCCGCAGCGTGCTGGCGGCAGCGGTGGCCGGGGGAGGGGGGCGACTTCGCCCAGCCGAGCGATCCGTCGGTCGGCGCTTAATCGTAGACCGCTCGGCGAAAGACAGAGGGCGTCTGCCTTGGGCTTGACCGGCGGGCGATGGGCTCTTTTGGACTCGATCGCCTTTCCTGTTTCGCCGCCGCCGCCGCTTTCGCCAGTCTCGCATCGCCGGCGCACGCTGCGCGGCGAGCCGCCGCGCAGCGCCGCAGCGACAGCCAACGGCTGCTCGCGAGCGCCGAGCGTCGGCGGCCGCGCACCCGCGGAAAAAGTCAAGCGCTGCCAAGTCAGGCTGGCGGCCTGCGATCGGTCGGGCTACCGACGCGCCCGCAAGAGGACCTGGCGTCGTCTGCGTTTCCATTCCGGTCACGCCGACTCGAGCGTGAAGGACGCGGCACAGCGGCAGCTACGATAGCGCTGCATCGCAGAGCTCGTCGGCGACGTTGCAGCCGCGCGGGCGCGGACACGGCGCCGTAACTCGAACGTAATCGTCAGTCTCGCCCGGCGTCACTAGTACTTGCTGGCGAGCGAGCGGGCGGGCGGGCGGGTAACGGCGGACGCAGACGAATGGTGACTAGGCAGGCTCGGCGAAAGGGTGGGCGTGCGATAGGACGCAATCGGTAGTCGGTCATCGAGCTGCTCATGCTCGGAGCCCAGACGAGCTCGGGGCAGCTGCTCAGGCGCCGCCGGCGAGGACTCGCTCTCAGCCGACCGTGCCCACGAATGCCCCGAGCTTTTCAGCTTTCCCCCCCCCCCCCCCCTCCCCCCCCCGCCCCCCGCCACCGCTCGAGCCGAGCCAGTCCTCCGCCCTCCGCCGCGCGCCCGCCTAGGTCGGCGTCGCGGCGGCCGGCTCTCGCGACGGCCGCTCATTAGCGCTCGCGGGCGCCCGCCCGCGAGCGCCGGAGGCAGGTTGGCGACTTTCCGATACGGCTGCTCGAGGGCTGCTCGGAAAGCTCGAGGCGAGCCGCGCTGCGGCGCGAGGAGCGGGAGCGAGAGCGGCGGCGCGTCGGCCGCCGACCGGCGCTCGAGCGGAAGGCGCCGCGGGAGTGAGGAGAACTCCCAGCGTATTGCAGGCGCAGCGCCCGCTTTCCAGCGGCGTCGTGACGACTTCCGCTCAGCGCTTCGCTCGCGGCAGCTTCCAACCCCCCTCCGCGGACTTGCGGCGGCGGCGGCGGAGGTGACCAAAGCGTTCGCGCGCCCTGGCGGAGTCCCGAGGCGAATGCGCGAAATGCGGTGGGTGGGTGGGTGGAAGAGCGGGGGGGGGGGGGGGGGGGGTTGGCGGCGGCCTCCAGGTCGCGACCAATGCACCGGGTGGGGGATAACTCTCTCCTACTCCTCCGCCGCCTCCGCCGCCGAATGGGCGGTCTGCTAGGCGGCGACTGCGGCTCGAGCAGGCTCAAGGCCTGGGAAACGGACCTAATCACAGGTGCCCCGAGCCCTCGCGTTGCCGCCAGTCACTCGGTGGCTCGGTAGGCTGCGAATCGGACGCGGGCAATTATGAGCGCTGGCGGCAGCGGCAGCGGCTGCGGCGGCAGCGGCCACTCTGCTTACACGGACTCAAGGGCGTTCCGGAAGCTGACCTACGAGCAGACGAAGGCGCTCGACAGCGTTCTCGACAGCGACTTGGAGTTGCGCGGGCGCGGAAATTTCCAGACGCTGCGCATCAAGCTGAAGGACTTCGTGCAGCTCATCCGACGCCGGCTGGTCGACGACTGCGGCATCCGCGTGACCGACATCCGGCTGAACGGCGGCGCCGCCAGCTGGGTCATCGGGTCTACCGACTGCCAGTGGCTCACGTACAACGACGTGGACGTCATATTCTGCATCGAGGCCGACAGCGAGCACGCACTGCACACGGTAAAAGACTGCGTGCTGGACTGCCTGCTGCACTCGCTGCCCGCCGGGGCCGGTCGCGACCGACTTCGCTGCTGCCCAAGCCTGTCGGACGCCTACGTTCGCAAGATGAAGAAGGTGTGGACCGACGCCGACCGCTGGAGCCTGATATCGCTCTTTAACAGCGGAGGCCGAAACCTCGAGCTCAAGTTCGTCGACCGCATGAAGCGCCCGTTCGAGTTCAGCGTCGACTCGTTTCAGATCATTCTCAACAGCCCACTGCAGTTCGACTCGGTCGCGGCCAAAGCCGCCGGAGGCTGCTGTACAGCAGCAGCAGCAGCAGCAGCCTCGGTCGGCTCTCGTGACTTTTACCCGTCGGTGATCGCCGAGAGCAAGTACGGCGACTTCGGCCGCGCCCTGTACCACCTGCAAAACAAGCTGATCGCCACCGTGAAACCGGAGGAGATTAGGGGAGGCGGACTGCTGAAATATTGCCAGCTGCTCGTTCGAGGCTTCCTGCCCGACTACACGCGTGCCGAGCTCTTCAAGCTCGAGCACGACATGTGCTCGCGCTTCTTCGAGGACTTCCGCGAATGGAATCAGCAGTACCACAAGCTGGACGGCTACCTGGCCGACCACTTCGTCGACGACTACCAGTCGATGCTAGACTACCTGGGCGAGCTGCATCGCATCGTCAATCGCACCGTCTGCCTGAAGATCCACGAGCGCCAGATGGCGCTGCAGCTCATCCAGACGATGGGCTTTCACGTCTGGTACGAGCGCGAGCGGCTGGCGCACGGCGGCGGCTTTGAGCTCGACGAGCTGCAGCTGTTCAGTCCCGAGGACGGCTTCGTCGTCGACCAGGTATTCTACGGGACGGGACCGTACAGCGGGGTCACACCGCTCATGCAGCCCGACTCGCTCAGCTATCCGCTCCCTCGGCAGCCGATGCTACCGCCAGTTCATCATCCGGCGTCGGGGCCTTACGGCTGGATGCCCGGCGGTGGTGGCAGCTTCGGAAACGGCTGCGACGGTTCCTACTGGCAGTACGCTCAGCCGTCCTACTGATGCGACCGTGTCGATGCACACACGCGAAGCCCTTCTAACCAAAGAGGCTGCTGCTGCTGCCGTGGACCGCGCCGCGCCGCCCTCCGCCGCGGTGTGCGAGGCAGCTCCAGCGGTGCCTCCTCGTCGGTCGAGGAGCGGACAGGACTCGAGCCGTCTCGGAACCAGCCATGCTGGGTTCGGACGCTGCCTGCTTGCCTGCCTGCCTGCCTGCGCCGGCCGTGCGCAGCCAGACTCGTCGGCAGGTGTCTCTCGGGGTTTGGGTTTTTCGAGTAGTCCCATCCTGGGGGGTCGGCTGCTCACAAAGCCGCCGAGGCGGTGGCCTCCTGCAAGGGAAAGATGGAGCACAGAGAGAGAGAGAGAGAGAGAGAGAGAGAGAGAGAGAGAGAGAGAGAGAGAGAGAGAGAGAGAGAGAGAGAGAGAGAGAGAGAGAGAGAGAGAGAGAGAGAGAGAGAGCGGAGAGGACTCAACAATCGCCTGCGTCTGCTGCACGAGTCCGTGCAGAGACAGTCTCGAGGCGTGCTGCTTCTGCTGCGAAGGGAATTTTGGCAACGATGTGGGACGTTGATTGGTGCTACCTGCTAGCGCAGCAAAGTACATGGCGGCACCTGCTGCTGCCGATGCCGCCACTGCTGCTGGCATCGACCTCTCTGTTGCCAGGAAAGCATCACCTCAGCAGTGGCGCGAGCCGGCCGGCTCGTGCGGTAGCGCGTGGGCAGCTTTCAGGTTGCAGCCGGGCTGTTATGCAGGTAGTCCAGAGAGCTGCCGGTGACCTGTCGGCATTTATTGTCTACCCTTAGCGTCGGGTCGGCTCTATAGAGCCGTCTGCAGGTCAAGCTGGCAGCAGCGCAGGGCCAGCTGGCAGCGCCGGCTTGGCTGTACAGCGTTAACGGTTTCCTGCTACGACGGAGTGCACGGCTATTTGTGCGCATACATTCATTTTGCCAGGAACGACTGCAGACAGGCCGCCATATCTCAGTCGGCTGGCTAAGGGGGGCGCTGCTCGAGTGCTGCCGATTGGCCAACTCGTCGGCCTCGCTCTGGCTTGCGCTGCACCCGAGCTCTCGTACCGATGCCGCTCGACTGCTGCTGCTGCCGCTGCTGTTGCTCCAGCCGAAGACTAGAGTATGAGCTGCGAGGCTCGCGAGCCTCGAGCAGAGGCACGACATCCCCGAAGACGGGCAGTCGTGCAGCACGCCGCCGGTATGCAGCCAGCGGCGTGCATCAGCCACTCGGAAGCCGGGCGTGGCTGCTCTGGTGCCTGTGAGAAAAGTGAAACAGATCTTGAAAATAAAAACCACCTTAATCGTTCGCGGCATTGCCGCGTGTTCGCATGACTCACTCGAGCAGGCTTCTTGCAGCACTTTTCTACTGCCTACTGTTGGTGAGTGCCCCCCCCCCCTTCGCTCCTGTGCTGCATTGTTGGTTTTTCTGTTTGAGGGTGGGGTCAACCCTTCTGCTGCAGCTGCTGCTGCTGCAGCTGCTGCCACTTCAGCTGCCGGCCCCAGCTCGATGGGGTTGATTGTTAGCTTTCTGCTGAAGGGTGCCAGCCGTGAGTGTGGGGCAAAGGCCGGGTGTCCTCTGCAGGCAGCTGCCGAATCAACGTGCCGCTGCCTGGGCCCTTCCTGGGCTGCTTGGAGAGCAGCCGCTGGTATCTGGCATGCAGCCATGACAGTGGGTCAGGTCGAGCCTCGAGAGGCCTGCCCGCGCGGCAGTGGCTCCTTTGCAGGGGCGCCGGGCGGCATATCTACCTTTACCTCCGAAACACACTTATCATCCCGTCAGCTGGACGGATGGCGGCTGGCTGGCAATCTCGATGCTGCTGCCGTTGGCACTTCGTGCCTGCTTACACACCGGCAATCACCTCGGGGCAGCAACTGCTGCCGCCCCGAGCTGCGACTTGGCGGCAGAACGCCCGAGGAGCCCTGGAAAGTCGAGGACCCGAGCAGCATGTCGACAGCCCGACTTGCTGGAGGGGAGTCCTAGGCAACTACCCCCACACCCTGCCTGAAGCATAGGGGCCATCCAGTGTATCAGCATCTGACATTGATGATGCCAGTCAGACAGTCTAGCCTGCAGATCTGCTGCCAGAGGACAAGCAGGTGCGATAGCAGTGGCCGACACGTGCTACCACTGTGACTGATTGTAAACAGTACATGTGCACCCTCTGAGCGCTTGGGCCTCAAGCTCCTGTCTGTCTATATCTCTCCTCTCTGCTTATCTCTCTGCCAATCTCTGCCTGTCTCTGCATGCCTTTGCCTTTCTCTGTCTGTCCCTGTCTATTCTTCCATCTGTCTGCCTTTCTGTCTGTCTGTCCACCTGTCCGTCTGTGCGCATGTCTGTCTGTCTGTTTACCTACATATCTGTCTGTCTTGGTTAAGCAGATACTAAGCAAATTCTTACTATGACCAGCGGCTGCTCTTCTTCATATCTAGCTGAACTACTGCCGTAGTTTCAGCACCATCGGGCCCGTAGGTCCATTCAGGACAATCGTGAAGCGGTTCCTATGGTTTACTCAAGCACTCTTAGCAACGAAATTCATTGCTCTGTACGTCTGTAACTCATGTCCACAATTCGTGTGCTCAGGCGATACGTTCCTCTGGGACTTTCTTCCAGCCGTTCTATGCTGCTACTTTTACGCCGCCTGTTGTCTTTGCTGTTGTACTGACACAGCAATGCTCCTCCTCAGTTTTTGTATTGCACAAAACGAAGTCTGTTGTCTGCTGCATGCAGATCGACACAGGCCTAGGCTTTAAAAGTGCCATCATAAACTCGTCAACGGGGTGCCCATGCCACCCAGTGCCTATGCTCCTTGCCCTTTGTGGAGTGGCAGCAGAAACATGCAGATGTCTGTACAGAGAGTAGGTAGCAGGTGGAAGAGCTCACGGCAGGGATGCAGATAAAGCAGTTGAGAGTAGCACACCTCGAATCACGGCCAACGGTGCCGATCAGTGAAGCTCGTGACTGTGGCTGCATAGTCATGCCATAATACTGCTCATGCACATATGTAAACTGCATGTCTACTCCCTCCCTCTCTCTCTCTCTCTCTCTCTCTCTCTCTCTCTCTCTCTCTCTCTTTCTGTCTCTCTCTGTCCCTCTCTGTCTCTCTCTCACTCTCGTCTCTCTCTGTCTCTGTCTTTGTCTCTCTCTCTCTCTTCTCTTTCCCCCTTTCTGTCTCTGTCTCTCTGTTTCTCTCTCTATTTCTCTCTCTCTCCCCCCCCCTCTCTCTCTCTCTCTCTCTCTCTCTCTCTCTCTCTCTCTCTCTCTCTCTCTCTCTCTCTCTCTCTCTCTCTCTCTCTCTGTCTCTCTCTATCTCTCTGTCTGTCTCTTTTCTCTCCCTGTGTCTCTCTCTTCTCCCGCCCTCCCTGTCTCTCTCTATCTCTCTCTGTCTCTTCTCTTCTCCCCCCTCTCTCTCTCTCTCTCTCTCTCTCTCTCTCTCTCTCTCTCTCTGTGTCTCTGTCTGTCTCTCTCTCTCACACACTCCCTCTCTCTCTCTCAGTCTATCTCTGTCTCTAGGTCTCTCTCTATCTCTCTCTCTCTCTCTCTCCCTCTCTCTCTCTCCCTCTCTCTCTCTCTCTCTCTCTCTCTCTCTCTCTCTCTCTCTCTCTATCTCTCTCTATCTCTCCCCATTTCTCTGTCTCTCTCTCTCGGTTCTCTTCTTTACACGGAACTCCTTGTTTTGGCACACTTGTCTCCTCTCATCTAATCGGCTTCATACACTGCTGCTGATCGCTGTTGAGAGCACAGCATGGAGGAGGAGGAGGACCTCTCTCATTGGTCGGGCCAGCACGATATATCGAGTCGTGCGATGTGCTGAATCTCCTGGTGAGGGTGTGATGACATCCGCACATGGATGGCAGCAAATTTTCTAAAACTAAATGACGATAAAACTAACTTACTAGTTATGGGCAAACCCAGTGTGATTCACAAATTGGAAAGGCTGGCGCTCAAAATTGGCTCTGCCAGCATATCTCCAGTTGAATCAGCTCGAAATCTAGGTGTCATATTTTAAAGCGACCTCTCGTTAGACGACCATATCAGCTCCACAGTCAAATCCGCCTATTTTCAGCTTCATAACATTGCTCAAATTCGGGCTTGTTTAGATAAGGATACCACGTCCAAGTTGGTCCATGCATTCGTGACATCCCGTCTCGACTTCTGCAACTCACTGCTCACTGGCCTACCGGCATGTGCAATCAGACGATTGCAGCTGGTGCAAAACTCGGCAGCTAGGCTTGTCTGTCGTGAGCATCGCAGTTGCCACATTACTCCACTTCTCGCCGACCTGCACTGGCTACCAGGCAAGCAACGGATTGACTTCAAGGTTTTGTCGCTCACTTTTAGGTCCCTTCATTCTATGGCTCCAGCCTATCTCTCCGACATACTCCCCCATCAGGCCAAGCATCGTACCACCCGCTTTTCGGAATCCAACAGTCTACAAATACCTCGTACAAACCTCAAATCCTTTGGAGACCGTGCATTTAGTTCGTATGCTCCCAAAGCCTGGAACTCCCTCCCGACTTGCATCAGAACATCCCCCGACTTGACCACATTTAAAAAGAACTTTAGAAACACACCTATTTAGGACAGCATTTAGTGAGTGAGTCCCTTTGATTTGTCCTTCATGTGCTTATGCGTGCTGACACTGTGCATGCTGCCACTAACGGCATTTGCATGCTGACCCTGTGCATGTCACCCCCTGACCATGTTATTCATTTTGTTTGTTCATCAAGCGTGATTTTACTTACCATTCAATTGCATTTCCCTTTGCAGCAAATGTAAAGCGCCTAGAGAGAGATTGAGTTCTCTGAGGGCGCTTTATCAAGTGCATTTTTATTATTATTATTATTATTATTATCCTGTATGCTCATATGGTGAAGAGCCGACGGGAGCCGAATGTCTCCCCCACCCACTGGCTCACGCATCTGCTGCTGCTAGACCACTTCCACGAGGGGTGCAGGCTGCTGCTCTGAGGTCAAGGTCATCTAGCCGGAACGTCTCACAGGCACAGGAGATAAATGTCCTAACCTAGCCAGCATGTCTGCTCCACTAGCCAATGGCTGCATTTCACTTCAGCTTATTCTCAAGTCAGCTCTCGGATGCCAGCAAAGTGTCACTGCTGCTGCTGCTGCTGCTGCTGCTGCTGCTGCTGCTGCTGCTGCTGCTGCTGCTGCTGCTGCTGCTGCTGCTGCTGCTGCTGCCGCTGATGTCTGCAGCCACTGCTGCTAATTGCAATGTCCGACAGTGTGGCACCGGGTTGCAACGATACCGGCACAGCAGCAGTTCCAATGGGCAGCAGCTTAGCCTGTATTGGCTAAACTGAGGCTTCGAGTGATAAAAAGCATTCTCACAGCACCCTAAGAAACCAAGTCCCCTGTCAAGCATTTCGCTTAGGCTGGAGAGGAAGTATGTCAGCTGATTAATGATAGCATCTCTAGCGACTGGGGCATTTGTTCCTTGGCAGATGCAGACCTACCGACGGCCATCTGCTGCCAAGACAGGCCGCCAGACAGGGAGCCGACAAGTTCAGCCTCGACCTGGCCTTTCTCTCCAGCAAACACTCTGCCGCCGATCGAACCTCGGATCGAGCTCGATCCATCGCTCGGCGGCGCCGAGCCGCGTGCTCGGAGCTGCGACTCGTACCTTACTGCTCGCAAGAAGCGTGGTAACTTGAGTCGAATGCTGAATGACGACTGCCTGAGTGCAAGTACACGCGGGTGTGCACGCACTCGGGTGCCGGGCATCGATCATTTCGGTTTGCTGCTTTAGCTTTACTGTGGTCGACGACCAGGACAGGCAGCAAAAGGTAGCCACTGCCCTGCCTCCGCTCTGTTCCTCCTACTGGGGGGGGGAGGGAGGGTTACTGCAGCCGAGCGATTTGCTGCAGCAGCAGCAGCTTGGCACCAGTGAATGACAGCGATGCATGTTCGGCCTCATGAGTCACATAGAACGATTCGCATGGTCCGAGCATATGCTACGAGGAACGCGTCAGGGTTTTGGTCTCGCTCTCACTGCAAGAGTGTCGGGACGTCAGTAGGCACAGGACGACAAGAGGCAGAGTGGGAACTGATGGCTTGGTCTTCAAATGATTGAACACTGATCAGAAGCAGAGCTGAGCGACCAGAGACGTCTACAGTCGGAGGTGCAATCTACAGCCTGATGAATATAAGCTCGACACAGAGGTCGCAGTCGGCATGTCGAGTGAATCGAGTCACTCCATCAAGAGCAAGCTGAGACAGGACTTCAAAGTCGCCATGCCCAGCTTGACCACTCGACGGTCGTGGCCGGAGCCACTGCAGGTCGCAGACGGAAGTGGTGCAATTCGACTGCCAGGCTCACTGCCTGGCACGGTGGACGAGTCTAGTCGCCTATGCCCACGGGGTGAGGGCTCCGAGTTGGTCCCGGTATCAACAGCCGCCGTGCCCTCACAGCCCAATTTGTTTGCTTTGCTTATCAACTAAATGCTGCCCTGGCAAAGCAAAAAGAAATGCAGCCAATCAACTAAATGCAGCCAGAGGTCAGAGGTGAGTGATTCAACCACGGGTCTGAGGGCAGCCTCACCGGGGAGTTTTGCCGGAGCTCGGCTTAGGTTCTATGTCAAGCAGCCCTCCCTGCAGGTGTTTCACTTTCATAATCTCCCGAGCGAAAGCAGCAATGTCACGAGCTCTGCACGGTTCGTGCAGCTTTTGCCGCTGGGTGCAGCTGCACGAACCGCTGATCAGCCAGGCTGCTGCATCAGCTGCATCAGGCTGCTACCACCGCAGGGCAGATACTAGCTACACCGCCGAGCAGGTGCAGGAGCTGCAGTGCTGGTAGCGTCAGCGGAGTCAGCAACGATGGAGTCAGTGATGGAGGCAGCCGCAGCAGGTGCCTGCTGCAGCTGCAGTGGCTGCTGCAGGCACGGAATGATGGCAGAAGATGCATCTGTGACAGCAGAGGCCACAGTGTCGTAGAAGAACCAGCTGAGATGGCAGCTAGGTGAGATGGCAGCTAGGTGAGATGGCTGCAGCAATGGAGATGAGACAATTGGCACATGCTCAGTTTGTTTCAATCTAGCAACTGGGCACGTACTGTTTCGGCCTTTGCAATAAGGCACTTGAAGCCGCCGGCATTTTTAAACACACCTCTATTCCAAATAACCAATTTCCTTATCTCGTCAGGCAAAGTGTTACCCACAGAATTAAGATATTTTATCGCATCGTGATCGTAGCCACCCTCGTCGTATGCTGGCTACTGCAAAGCACCTACGTAGAAGCTCGAGTAGTCACCTCGACTGGTGCTTTTGGAAACCTGTCTCCAATTGCTCGAGGATCACATGAATTCTTCGCACAGGTTAAATGTGGGCCGAACCACACTTTGGAATGCCGTCAGGTTACCATGTGGCAAATGTAGCATGATGACTCGATGCTGTCAAAAGTACTGGGCAGGGGGGAGGGTTGTGAGAGCCTAAGGTTGCTTGTGCTGCTTCACATTATGCTGGACTGCCAGCATGCAGCTCCAGCGGGCAGACGTGCATCTGCCGGCACTTCTTCCCTCTGATCCCACCACTGATTCGCTAGGGGGATGGTGGGTAGCAGCATACCACCTCTTGATTACTTAGCAGGCAGCAGCCCAGTGGCTTAGGTAGGTAGGTAGCATTTCGTTGTGGGCATCCATCTGTGGATGGCCCTCATCGGTGCCACGTCGATGATGTGGCACCGATGAGGGCCATGCCCTCACCTGCGACCCAGATTTCACCCATTTAAAACGGATGTCCGCCTGAGCCGAACGAAGTGCTTGGATCCATTCGTGGAACGCTAAAGAACTCCCGGGAGCTGTATCGTTGAGGGCAATTACCTCATTACAAATTCCATTACAAAGTGCAAATTCCTCTGTAGCCAAAGTAAGTTTCCTTCGATCCCTCTGGGGGCAGAGCAAGTAAGTAGCTAGCTAGTAAGACTTGGAGGGAAACCGACCGTTGTAAATTTCCTATAATAATAATAATAATAATAATAATAATTCACTTGATAAAGCGCCCTCAGAGAACTCAATCTCTCTCTAGGCGCTTTACATTTGCTGTAAAGTGAAATGCAATTGAATGGTAAGTAAAATCATGCTTGAAAAACAAACGAGATGAATAATATGGTTAGGGGTGACATGCACAGGGTCAGCATGCAAATGTGGTTAGTGGCAGCATGCACAGTGTCAGCACGCATAAGCACATCAAAGACGAATCACAGGGACCCACTAAATGCTGTCCTAAATAGGTGTGTTTTTAGGTTCCTTTTAAATGTGGTCAGGTCAGGGGATGTTTTGACGCAGGTCGGGAGGGAGTTCCAGGCTTTGGGAGCATATGAACTAAATGCACGGTCTCCAAAGGATTTAAGGTTTGTATGAGGTATTTGTAGACTGTTGGATTCCGAAAAGTGGGTGGTACGATGCTTGGCCTGATGGGGTAGTATATCTGACAGATAGGCTGGAGCCATAGAATGAAGGGACCTAAAAGTGATCGACAAAACCTTGAAGTTAATCCGTTGCTTGACTGGTAGCCAGTGCAGGTCGGCGAGAAGTGGAGTAATGTGGCAACTGCGACGCTCACGACAGACAAGCCTAGCTGCAGAGTTTTGCACAAGCTGCAATCGCCTGATCGCACATGCTGGTAGGCCAGTAAGCAGTGAGTTGCAGAAGTCGAGACGGGATGTCACGAATGCATGAACTAACTTGGACGTGGTATCTTTATCTAAACAAGCCCGAATTTGAGCAATGTTATGAAGCTGAAAATAGGCGGATTTGACTGTGGAGCTGACATGGTCGTCTAACGAGAGGTCGCTTTGCAATATGACACCTAGATTCCGAGCTGATTCGACAGGAGATATGCTGGCAGAGCCAATTTTGAGAGTCAGCCTTTCCAATCTCTGGATCACACTGGGTTTGCCCATAACTAGTAAGTTAGTTTTGTCATCGTTTAGTTTAAGAAAATTTGCTGCCATCCATGTGCGGATGTCATCAATGCATGCAGCAAGTGAGTTGAGAGAATTTGAGGTGCTCGAAGGCTGCGAGGGATCAAAGCAAAGGTACAACTGAGTGTCATCCGCATAGAAGTGAAAGCCTAGATTGTGCTTGGCAATCACATCAGCAAGAGGCAGAGTATAAACCGTGAAAAGAACCGGACCTAGCACGGAGCCCTGAGGTACTCCATATTTCAGAGGTACTTCAGATGATCTTTGTCCATTCACGTCAATACTCTGGAGTCTCCCACTGAGATAGGACCTGAACCACTGCAGAGCAGTGCCAGTGATGCCCAGGCGAGATGAGAGGCTCTCTAGAAGAACTTTGTGATCGATGGTATCAAAAGCTGCCGAAAGATCAAGCAAAACAAGCAGAGACACTGAATAAGAAAGAGGACCGGAGCAGAGCACCGGAGCAGGACAGAAATGAGACTCACTGCAAAAACACGGCTTTAGAGGCTTGAAACTGGAAGCCTAGCAATGGAAATTATCTCCTTGTCAGACTGGCATGGGTCTTAGTGCACCACGTGACTAGATATGTATAAATCGACCTATCTTAGCCACTATAAAGGCTGTCTTTGTAAAAGTCCCTACCCATTTAAAGAAAAGGGCTGTATACAACCTCAGCATGGTTATGTTTATTTACAAGAGACTGTTAGAGATTCCCGTGACATTCCCACCTCTTTTCTATTTCACATTTGGCCTTCTGGGCTTTGCAATGTCAAAGATGCTGGAGTACTTCGAGCTGGGTAAGGACGTGCTGCTGGTGCTTTTCAAGCAAGACAGTAGCAACATAGCAATCTCTTATTCTGTTGGGATGATTTGAAGGCTTCGTAAGATTCAACCTGGCAAACTATGCAAGGAGGGGTTCTATGATGAACGAACTGCCACCAACGTATCATCCCGATGTGTCGGGCGGCGTCATAGCACAACAACTTTTTGCTGAAGAGATCTGCACCCTCGAGTAGAATGGCTTGGCACGACTTTTGCAGGATCCAGACCATCGATTTAAAAGTTAGTGGACAAGTCGTCAGCTTGTGAGCCGATGAGGGCATCTTCCAGCAATACGAGAATGAAAGTCAGTTGATTCCTCATTTGAAAGAAGTGGCCGAAGAGTCTAAGCAGCGGTGTAACCCAGCTAGCAGCGGGCAAGAAATAATTGCCTACTCCCGACCTGGTTCATGAAATTAGACCACCTCGCGGCTGAGTGAAACAGCATACAGCTGACAGATTGGAATAGGCTTAGGGCACTTTTCCTGGATAGTCGAAGACTGATTCTCGGCCTATTGAACTGACTTGTTCAATCGAACTGAATAAAGCAAGTTTGACTTATTCAGAAATATTAGATGCTCCTTTAACATCGGCAGAAGAAACAAGGATCAGTCATGTGAAGCTGTGAAGACTGTGTGCATCGTTCTGTTAGTCATGTTTGTGGTAAATAATAGTTTGGGGCTCCTTTTCCTGTACGGTATCACTCACTGCATGGCAATACTAGCATTGTGGGCCAGAATGGATACATAAGTGCTGCAGAAGGTAGGAATTCTGTTTGCCACACATCTTTTGGGTGATGAATGTATACACCTTGAGGGTAACAGCCCACAGCGCACACTGCCAATAGAGTCAGAAATATTTTTCTGAGGCCGGCTCCACACTGAGCATGCTTAAAGCCCTGTCAGCAAGTGGCCTGTCAGAGAGTACATCTACGACTTGGCTCTGCTAGCGTTTGCTCATGTGCAGAACGAGCTAAGATATTGCTGCCCTTATCGAATGAAATATGCACCTTTCGACAATTGGCATCTCTTTGTATGCAGCCGAGACAAAAACTAATGCTGTCAGCAAAGAATTGCCTGCTGCCATGCAGGGTATAGCATGCCAGCCAACCCTATTCCGCAGCCGAGCAAACTGCTGGGTGCCACAGGGTGGGGGTCCCCCTAAGCATGTCTGGGTAGAGGTAGCTCGATACCTCATACCACCACCATACCACCTGTGCCGGTGACTTTTTTCGGCAGTCGTCAATCGTCGTCAGTGACTGAGCCACTGTGATGATGCTTCCCAACTGTAGCAGTATGCAGCCAAGGGTGGCTCATCTCATCGGGTATGATCGGCTGAGCGGTCGGCTTCGTTATTGTCTCTCTGTATGGAGCTGCTGCTGGCCATCGGAGTCAGCATCAAGTGCATGCAGAGTGCAGCAGCTGTTCAGCCTGCTCACCCTCACAGTTTTACAGTGTGACAGCCGGCTGTCGCCAGAGCTCTGAGCCTGTGGCAGGCAGGCAGGTGAGAGAGAGAGAGAGAGGGAGAAGGGGAGAGAGAGGGGGAAAAGAGAGTGAGAGAGATGGAGGGAGAGAGAGGGAGAAGGAGCAAGAGAGAGAGAGAGAGAGAGAGAGAGAGAGAGAGAGAGAGAGAGAGAGAGAGAGAGAGAGAGAGAGAGAGAGAGAGAGAAGGAGATAAAGAGAGGGAGAGAGAGAATACGAGAGAGAGCGAGACAGAATTGAGAGAGGGATATGAGAGGATAAAGAGACAGAGATTGAGAGAGAGAGGGATATATGAAGGGTGATAAAGAGAGAGAGAGAGAGAGAGAGAGAGCGAGAGAGGAGGAGGTGGAGAGAGTCGACTGCAAGCCTGTCCATGAGCCGGAGTGAGAGGGAAATGCTAGTGGGGAGGAGGAGAGGCTGGGTTTAAAATACCGGGTCAGCCAAATGCTCTGCTAGCCATGCTCAAACAATGCTGCTTGCATGCCCGGTTGCTGTATCAGCGCCCCTCCCTCCCCCCCCCCGACGGCACTATGGGAGGGGCAACCGAGATCGAACATCGGCGATATAGTAGATTGCTGGCAGCTTTGAGACGTAGTCGTCTTGGTCAGTTGCTCGAGAGCTGGTCCACTCTCAGAAGATAATTCGCGGTCTGAGAGGCCCTGACCGACTTTCTTTAGTCACTCCTGTATTGCCTGAGCTGCTGCCACTTTGCATACAGCTGATCGAGCAGCACAGGTAGGAGTGGTGGGGGCCACAGCTGCTAAAACAGCAGGGCTGAACAGCAGAAGCCATAATTCACCCCAAAGCAGGAGCTATTAGATTGACAAAAGTTAGCACCTGCCTCTCAGACAGACTGACTGCATTAGCCCTCGGACTGCTGAGTAAAGGATGCTGAGTCTGCCCAACCACACCTGCTGGTGCCCAGCTACAGGGGGGGGGGAGGCTGCAACGGTAGCCACAGTACTGCGATCAGGAAAGACTGATCTTAGCTACCTCCAATAACCACAAATTTATAAATCTGTTTTAGGTCAGTATTTCGCCTCCAGCACTTGGTATCCAAGCATTGATAATGATATGCTGTCGAGAATACGATCCTCTTATATATATATATATATATATATATATATATATATATATATATATATATATATATACATATACATATATATATATATATATATATATATATATATATATATATATATATATATATATATATATAAAGGATTTGAAGTTCGTACCTCTTGGTTCCCATATATATATATATATATATATATATATGGGAACCAAGAGGTACGAACTTCAAATCCTTTGGATACCGTGCCTTTAGTTGTATGCTCACAAAGCCTGGAGCTCATTTCCGACTTTCGCCACGACATTCGCTGACTTGACCACATTTAAAGAGAAACTAAAAACGCAGCTGTTTATCGTAGCATTTAGAGAGTCCATAAGATTCTTTTTTTGTTTGCTTGTGCATGCTGATGCTGTGCATGCTGCCACTAACCATATTTTCATGCTGACGTTGAACATCTCACCCCTTGCTATGTTATGCTTGATGTCATTGAGCATGCTACCATTAACCATTCGATCATGCTTCCTTTACAGCAAATGTAAAATGCCTAGAAAGAGATTGAGTTCTCTGAGAGTGCCACATAGAATCTATTATTATTATTATTATTATCATATTAGCCGAGGGGCAGGGCTAGGAGCATCAGTTATAGATGCACTTATGCTTCTAGGCCTGCCCTTGGCTAATTCTAAGGCCAGTGGCTGGCCACGCTACAAAGGCCCCTCCCACCCTAGAGGAGGCCGATGCCCGAAGACTGTCCATCCCAGGACGGTTGGTCCTCCGACGTCTGCATGACCTGCGTCAAGAATACTGGAGAGGTGGATAACAGCCTGGCTAAGATGGCTGCGAAGTCACATGGGTATACTTCAGCGGCAAATAGAGAATGAAAGACCTATGGAAGCAGGAACCTGGTGGCTAATCAGAATTGGCCATCAGACCGACCTCCAATGCTGGAATGTGCAAGAAATGTCAATGATTACAGAGAGAGCCAGTTGTCCGAGTGTCCTTGTTTATGTGATACATTTACCTCGAATTACCGGAATATACCAGCTTGGAAGAGAGCAACTGAAGCAGCAGGTGATAAATTTAGCATGACCGATGAGCATATCAGACTGCTTGCTTGCATCCGATGGCGTGGTCCGAAAGAGCAAAACCAAAGCATTGGCATTTCCCCACCGGCTGCAAGAGCGATAGGATCCTGCATTAATTAAATACAGGACAATATACAAAGTTACATAGCAGAGTGCCATTTCTAACCTCTCATGCTATAATAAATTTGTAATGACTACTCTGCGAGTAGTGTTTAAAAAATAACAATAATAATATTAATATATTTGTGCAATGGCATCAGAGAACTAAATCTCTGTCTAGACAATTTACAGATGCTGTAAAGCAAGTTAGTCTTTAGGAAGATGGACAGATGGCTGCTTGCCTGTCTGTTCATCTTCTGATAATGCATATCAATAAGTAGTGTTACTAGCAGAAGGACAACAGGTGGGACTACTGACAACGTTGAACGAACAGTCGGCATGTAGCCCAGAGCACTATGCCAGCCGTGAAGTACGTCTTGCGGTTCCATCAGAAAATTGCTGCTTTTAAGCAAACCACTGCGTAAGCAATTTATTTACTCCTGGCCTCGTCAAGATGCTGCCAGAATCACGAGTTATCTGATATAGTTGAGTTGTGAGCATAAACAATCTTCAAAAGCAGTTCCTTACCACAGCAAGCACACACTTGCAGCGATTCGTGCTTTTGGCAATGTGATCCTAACTCATTAGAATCAGTAGAATTCATTGGCCAGGTAAAAAGTAACCAAAAGCGTAGTTTTTGAATACTTTAGTTATTCATGATGCACCGGTAAGAAGGCTTGAACAAGCATCCTTGTATGCTTAAACATAGCAACACGTGCTATGCTCTCGGGCACAAGAGGGTGTGCATGCGCGCGCGCGCACGCACACACACACACACACACACAATTGCCTGCGAGCACACACACGTGTACACAAACACACACACACACACACACGTGCAAACACGTGCACACACACACACACACACACACACACATGCACTAACACATACACAAATACACACACACACACACACACATACACACTCACACTTACATGTGCATGCATACACCCGACGAACGATGGGGTATGTTACAGCCATAGTCAAGGAAAAGGAGTGTGTATTTCCGTTTGTAACTGCGCAAAGCCACAGAGACTATGTGAGTGTTATGCAGGAGAGCTTTGTATAGCGCATACACAGCCTAAGCAGCTTTCAGTACTCATTCGATAGCCAACAGACTTAATCTCACGCAACACAAAAAGAAAGTGGGAAGCATCGCTGAGTCAGGGGGAGAGCAGTTGAGGTAGTGAGTATCCTGGAAGTGGCAAATCAGGACGGCTGGAAAGCATGTGCAATAGTCGGCAGCTGGAGAGTAGTTGTCGTTGCATAAGAATTGTGAGAGTGATTTCAGCAGCCTTGCTAGATGACCACAGGTGTAGGATATCGGGTCACCGAGGCACTTGCATCACCTCAGATGGACTTAAAGGGGTGTTTGAGACATTAAAGCTATCCAAGACACCCCTTTAGTCACATGATCAAGTTGCTCTGGAAAAGTCAAAGTCATGTCCCTACTGGGTTTAAACCTGGCTGCCCCCTTTTGGGGACACACCCACCTCAAAGTATGTTCTAGGGAAACCGAGCATGGCACTTTTTGGCATTCCTATCTACGAATTCTTTTAACAGAGAAGATTAGGATTTGGCACCTTTGGATTAATACTTGGTATACTTCAGAAGCACAGTCCAACATGTCTCACGCTTGTCCACACAAATGCATACAGAAGAGGGCAAGTCTCTCGAGAAGCAAATGCATACAGGTGAGCATGCACTGTACGCGATGCGCAATCCAGTACCATTCATGAGACAGCTTGAGTACAAAGTTACCGGAAGCCTGCAAAGGAAAGGCAGGTGACTTGTGACGAGCAAAGAAAAAACCGCAGCAAGAACTGAAAACGTCAGCAGCCACGTGGGCATCGGGCAGATCTGATGCCAATGAAGACAGACTAACAATAACCCAAGGTCATTCCATCGAAGATCAGCTGCCGACAATACCGTCAGTTTGGTTTATCACCTTGGCAAATCGAATTCACCTGCTTGACATTCTGCACAAATGATGGTGCTCTAGATTCTTGCAACCTTGGCACCTTGCAATTATTTTCCTTGTCTGAGCTTAGAGCAAAGAGCAAGCGCATGCAGCCAGCACGCGCGCATTCATGAATGTATACCAGCCAGCACGTGTTTGCTCCCATCATGCACGTACAGGCCCGTACACACACAGCGCTTAAACATGCTTGCAAGGACTCGAGTGGGCGAAATGCAGATGAGAGCATGCTTTGCATAGCATAGGCAGCTGTGTCCGTAAGAACCAATTGATGATAGCATTTGCAAGGCTGGAAATCCCCGTCGTAGTACTGCGTGATGACTAACTGGAGCCAATCCTCAGCCTTGAACTATTGATATGTCAACACTATCGCCCAATCGCTGGAGAGGTCAACGGCACGGTCCGGTTCATGTGTTCACGTGTTTTTTCATGCTCTTATCTCGGAGCTACAGGCAAGCACCGAGCTAAATACAAGCGATGTGTTACCTATGCCAAACTGTTCCGTGCAACGAATGGCCAAGTTTATGCAGATAGCCAATAATCAAGAAAGGTATTGTATATTAAACGCAGCTAGACAATCTGCCTTCTTAACAGACTTTTCATCCTCGATTGGCAGCCGAATAAGGCAGTGAAGCCTCTGCTCACAAAAGTGAAAGTAGTAAAAGCCGAACCATCCTTGCAATGAATAATGATAATAATAAATTTGTGTAGCACCCATAAGAGAACTGAATCTCTTTCTAGGCATATTACAGATACTGTATGAAAAGCATTACCAAATGGGTTGGTGGTAACGTCCGCAAGCAGAAGGCCAGATGTAAGCTGATACATGCACACGAAGGACGAATGACAAAAACCCACCAAATGCTGAAATAAACAGGTGCGTTTTAAGCTTCTTTTTAAATGTCGTCATGTCAGGGGACGTTATGATGTGCCTCTGTAGTTAGTGACGGCTTTGGGAGCAGAGGAACTAAAGGCATGGTCTCCAATTGTTTTGAGGTTCGTACGAAGTGTGACTAAGCGACTCGAGTCAGAACAGTAGGTTGTACGATTCTTTGCCTGTTGGGGGAGTAGTTATGGTAGGTAGGCTGGAGCCAGAGAATAAGGAACCTAAAAGCAAGTGACAGAATCTTGAGAGTTTTGCACCAATTGTAAGCAACTGATTACACATGCCGGGAGACCAGCAAGCAATGAGAGTTACAGAAGTCGAGAGGAGGGTGTCACAAATGCATGGACCTTTTTAATTCTAATTAGCTCTGGAAACTAAATTCTATTACTGAATGACTCTTCCACTAGTTACCTACTCAGTGGACACTCTGCTTAAGGCCTATTCTTTGGGTGATTCGCTTGCCGGACTAAGACAGTGCATCTATGGAACTACGGAGATCTTGGATGTATGACCTATTTAGAGACCTTTTAAGCTCGTCAGCTGTAGAGACTTAATGGTTTTGCTGTCTTCTCTAGCTCCCTCCTTCTTCCTCCATCTCCGCCCCTCCCTCTGCCTCCCTCCTTCTCTTCGTCCCCCTACCTCTGCCTCCACTATCGTTCCTTTCCACGTATTCCTCAGAATCTCACTCCTGCGTCTCACCCTCCTGGCGGTGAAAAATTGGACTCGTGGTTGACAGTTGACTCAGATACAGTAGGCGACCGGCGCCAGCTGGTGCAGACTGGCGAACGATGGCAAGCCCTTCCTCCTGCCAAAAGAGTTCCTCTGTGTGTAACTGTGCATCCTGCCATTCTATCCCTGCGACTGCAGCGTGCACCAGTGCAATAAAGACAGGGCCATCAGGATGGGACTTTCTCTCTCAAGTCTGCTTGCTGGGCAAGCACAAGCATTTCTGCCAACGTAACGTCATCGGTCGTTGAGCAGGGGCCATCTCACTCAATGCATGCTGAGCCTGGGGGTACGCTAGCTGCACTGGAGGCAGTGCCGAGAGACAAGGGCGGCGCCTGCCGCCCGGTGTGCCTGCGGCAGGCTTTGATGCGATGCTAGAGTCACCTGTACTGCACTTAGTCGCTGGCTTGATATAGGACGAGAGTTGCATCTTGATAGGTGCAGACATTCACAGGCACACGAGCACTTTCGGATCGCTTTGAAGGCCAGCCCGAGGGCGCAGGGGCAAGGGGATCGCACCGCCAGAAACAAGATACCTGCATCGTCGTCGTGCACTAGTATCTCCAGTGGCTCCTCCTGGATCAGTATCGTGGCGGCAAAGTTTAGACTGGTTTAGTGCTGACTTCTTAATGACAGGCCCAGCGATAGTCTTTTTGAAATGTGCTGGGAAAAGTCCAAAGGCTGATGGCATGTTTATTATATCGGTTATGCAGGGCAGCAGCAAATCTCTGCATCAGAAGGAAGAGAGCCGTATAGTCATGGGGTCTAGTGCTCCTGTGGGGCACGGAGGGCCCCACGCGAGCCAATCAAGACAGTTAAACAGCTCCTGGGCGAAGCAGAAGGCAGCTGTACCACCACCTCACGAGTCGTGTACCGGTTGGCAGGCTTCGGAACTAAGCCCGGCCCACAGTTCGTTCGGCATGCAGTTTACCCCTTAAAATAATAATGTTGAAGGTGGATTGGTGGACACACCGGTTACTAAGCGACTGGCCGCCTGTTTAGTTCAACGGGCAGATGCCTGATCGATTTGAAGGTGATCGTTGTTTAAAAAGTCAAAACATAATAATAATAATAATGCACTTGATAAAGCGCCCTCGGAAAACTCAATCTCTCTCTCTCTCTCTAGGCGCTTTACATTTGCTCCAAAGGGAAATGCAATTGAATGGTGAGTAAAATCATGCTTGATAAACAAACAAAATGAATAACATGGTTAGGGGTGACATGCACAGGGTCAGCATGCAAATGTGGTTAGTGGCAGCATGCAGTGTCAGCAGAATGCTGTCCTAAATAGGTGTGTTTTTAAATTCTTTTTAAATGTGGTCAGGTCAGGGGATGTCCTGACGCAGGTCGGGAGGGAGTTCCAGGCTTTGGGAGCATATGAACTAATACTAACATGGGCTTTGCATGTCAATCTTGTTCGAGAAAATGCTCGTCGACCATGAGGGTAGTTGCAGTCCTACCAGCACCCAGCTAATCTTTGCCAAATCGATGGGCTGGTGTTTTCTTATTTCGAGTAAACTATTTGCATGAAAATGCAATAAACTATATCTGATTGAGATGTTTTGTCGTGTGCAAGAGCAGCAACCTGCTGGTGCATATAGGGACCGAAGGTCGGCCGAAAACTTAATTGGAGTTTGGTGGTGTCAAAGACAGTTGTGCCCTTAGGGAAGGCAGGTGGAGAAGGACCGAGCTCCAGTAGACTCACTTGCTGGTTCGAAAAAGAATGGCATAAAGCTACACTATCAAAAAGTCTCAGAACTTTGGGCCACGGTGCCGATGGGACCCTTTACGAGGATAGTGTGAGCTTGGCATGCAGGCCAGCTGCAGGTCGCATTATTTCAGTGGCGAACCTATAGCGATCTCAATCACGGGCGAGACACATGTGTGCACGTGTTCGTGTAAGCGAGCGCCTCTGCGGAGCTTATGGATGCGTTTGGCATCGCCTTATCCTATCAATGCCTTGGCTTTCGAAGCAGCCGGTCTCCCAGCCGAAGACCCCATTGGTCCAGAGCAGGGCCTACGTGCTAGATAGGCTAAATTATGATTCGAAATATTATTCGCGGTTTCTAAATTTTAACGACTATGCTGAGAGTTGTACGTTATGGCTGGTATCGGACTCCAGTAAGCAGCGGGGGAGCCAGGGGCGCTTTGCCCCATGCCCTCTACAACAGGGCGGCCCCCCATTCTTTCGCCCGATACTGTCACCAACAAAGAAATTATGCTTTAATTCCACTCAATGACCGATCGCCTAGTTCGTGTCAAATAAGCACAATGCTTTTACACTGTATTTTTTCAGTTATTGTTAGTCTTGTCCCGCCTACTTGAAAATCTTGCGAGAGTCTTGCCCCAAGCATTAAAATTTTGTTGGTCTTCCCCTGGAAGAAAATTCTGGCTCCGCCACTGTCCGTACTCCTCCGTATGTACAGACACTCTAGGTTATGAACGCTATCTACCATAATTGAAATGTTTGCTCGGTACCCATTGATCAACCAAGAGCCATCTCAGCTCCTTCAGCAAACGAGACACATTGCTGAAGCTCTGAGATTTGTTGACTAAGCTTGCAGCAATATTCATCACCAGCTTCGGAGGATAATAGCGGTTTCTTCGGTAGCCCAGCCAAAATGAAATGACAGTACTCGAATCTAGACTGAACCGAGGAGCTAGTCAGATGTTTTAGCGAGCCGCCGCGGTAGACAGCCCTAGTTTTAGTCAGGGATCAAAGGCGATGGCTAGCTGTCGAAGGGGTCTCTTTAATACAGCTTTCAAATTTTAAGCAGTTATCAAAGAGGTCACTTAAATTCTATTCATACGATGACAGTCGGACTACAGCATGAGGTGCAAAGTCTCCTGGTCCCGCCTCAAAGCTTGGTGTCCTATGAGCAGAAGTTCGGTTCAATGGTCGTTTAGTTTAAGGAAATTGGCCGACATCCATAATCGAATGCCTTCAAGGCCAGCATTCAGATTACCAGTGGCTGGAGCTGATTCTTATAATTAAAATAACAAGTAGGGCTGGCGATCATAGTGTGGAAGTGACAGCCGATCCCACGGGTTCGAGTCGTATTTTTTAGGTTCGCTATAAATGATGAACAGCAAAGGACTGAGGACGGAAACTGCAAGTGACTGGTTCGCTAAGCGATACGTGGCCTTCACATGACTTGGAATGAAAGCGATTGGGCAAGCTCAATAGGAGCCACGCATACGATTCGAGTGCCAGACCGATCGTTTTTCTCAAGCTTTTAAGCAGGATACCATATTCAATAGTGTCAAACGCAGCTTACTGATCGAGCAGGATGAGGGCAGAGTGACATTACTATCGCTGTTGCTGCTCGGAGTGTAGTTGGTCATGCACAGAGAATAGAGCCGTTTCATTGGAGTGGTATCGCTTGGTAAGGTCTTCACCTCCAATAAAGTTATCTGCTTATGCCAATTTAAGACATGTCCAGCTTCTCACTTAGAACTAGTGTCCCTTGCTTCAACAGGCCAAGTTTTCGTAACGGCAGAGATCGATACTTGTGCAATTGCTACCTAAAAATTCACATTGCAGTGGCATATCAAACAGGCCGTCAAGTGCCTTCACAGTTACCAAGAAAAGCTGCCTGTATCGTTCTGCAGCATGCTTCGCTTTGCTCTCTCTCATGAGCTAACCTGGGCTTGCGGCAAGACCTGATGTTGGTGATGTAATCATGGAGATCATGTAAAGCACGTAAAAATAGATTGAGTTCTCTGAGGGCGCTTTATCAAGTGTTATAATTATTATTATCATGGGCATGAATAAAGAGCATCCGACCGAAATATATAATATCAAAAGGCTGGCAATTTTTTTTCTCCCTTTCCTCTCTCTCTTGCTCATGCACTATCTCAATCTCTTTTTTTTTATCTACGATTCAATCAATCACTGTGTCTACCTACCTATCAACCCTTATATCTATCTCTCGACCTGTCTATAAATCAGTCTGCTTCTCCAGCTAGGTTGCTAGCTATCTCTCCCCTGTCCCATTTCTTTCTGCTTGCTTGATACTGTTTCTATTCTTAAAATGCTGAGGTCCTAAAACCTATATTTTCTCCCAGCCCTCTTCTGTACCCAGCAGTTTGTATTCGGTCTGTCCGGTATGAATGCCGTCTGGCGATGGTCATTGAAAGGCAAAATTGTCAAACATGGTTCAAGTATTTTTATCTGTAAAGTGAGTGGCATTGCCCGTCCGTTTGACCAACAAGCCTACCCTAAGAAGACCCGTGGATTGTGTGGATGTTACTGCATTTACCCTTGGGCAGCAACATGGTAGGATTGCTAGCAACTGCCCGAGGCTCGGCATCGTTTGAATTGAGGATGTTAACAACATTTAGTCATCATCATCATCGACACAATTGGGTACATCAACAGTTAAAAAACAATGCTGTAACATATGTAGTGGCAGTCTCATCGAACATTTTCTTAAAGCAGTATGCCAAATGGTTTTCCACGTGTCTGGCACCAAGTGCTTGCAGCCCAGTGAGCAGGTCTACCACCTGCCTAAATTGCCGACAGCGTTCCGTCAGTCTGTCTCTCGTCTATCATGGTTTCTTTCATTGCTATTTCACAGTCTGCAGCTTTGTTTAGGATGCCCATTCTCTGTTTATCTGAGTCCTGTGTGTCCCATGAGAGGAGGGGTACATTCAAGTCTGGCTTATCAAAGACAATGTCCAGGTCATGTCAACCACTACAAAGCTGGCTCTCAGTTGCATCAATAGCTGTCCTGACATTCCTGCATGCTGGTTGGTATTTATTCGTAGACACTGCAGCAACTGTATTATGGACTTTGCCCTACCCGTGCAGGATATACCTGCCTGCCTGCCAGAGGGTCACCCTTAACTACCCAGCTACACAAACTCTCTCTTCTCTCTCTCCCTCCCTTTCCCCCTCTTCCTTCATCTCTCTCTCTCTCTCTCTCTCTCTCTCTCTCTCTCTCTCTCTCTCTCTCTCTCTCTCTCTCTCTCTCTCTCTCTCTCTCTCTCTCCCTCTCTCTCTCTCTCTCTCTCTCCCTCCCTCTCCCTCTCCAACCATATCGCTCTCTCTGTCTCTCTCGGTCTCTCTGTGTCTCTCTCGGTCTCAGGAATCCATTCATCCATCTATCCATCCATCTATCCATCTATTTATCTACTTAGCTATCCACACTATCAATCCATCAGTCTCGAGCTATCTGTTAATCTCTTCCTTCTCTCCATTGCTGCTTCGGCTTGGTTTCGGTTGATCCTCTTTCTCAGTGGTTCTCAACCTTCCTAATGTCGCGACCCTTTAGTACAGTTCCTCATGTTGTGGAGATCCCCAACCATAAAATTATGGTGTGCAGAATGTGGAAATGCGTGTTTTCCGATGGTCTTAGACGACCCTGTTTGACCCCCAAAGGGGTCGCGACCTACAGGTTGATAATCGCTCGCTGCTCTTTCTCTTCTAATTCCAAAAAATGTGGTACCGGCTCATTTTAATGTTAATGTAATGTGTGCCATCTCAGTCTGTAACTCCACAAAGCCACAAGAACTAAGTGGGCGTTATGGAGGAGAGTTTTTCTATAGAGCATACAAAGCCTCAGCTGCTTCCTCTTGATAGCCGACAGACTTCACCTCACAAAACAAAGAGACCGTGAGAAGCATAGCTGCGTCAGGATGGCAGTCGAATGAGTGAGTAGCATGCAAGCAGCAGATCAGGACAGGCGGAAAGAACGTGCCACAGTGGGCAGCAAGAGAGATATCGGTGCATAAGAATTGTGGAAGTGAGTTCTACAGTCCAAGGCCTGCAGAGCAAAAGTATCTATCGCCCCAACAGTCTTCGGGCGTAGGAGTGGAACAGCTAATTGATTGTCCATTGAGGACCTGGTAGTCAGCATAAGAAATTTGCTCTCGCCGAGCTGGTTTGGTCCAGCGGTTAAGGTGCTCTCCCCGGACCAAGGTCTGGCTGAAGTCGTGGGCTCGAGCCCCGAGGCATATGTGAGGCGCCTGAATAGAGATTAAGTTCTCTTGGGGCGCTACACAAATGAATGAATTCTATTTTATACTCTGAACCTGCTGGTCCATCGGAAGCCATCGAAGCTCTTTCAGCAGAGGAGACACGTGGCCTGAGACCTCTGAGATTTGTTAACTAGCCTTGCAGCTATATTCATCATCAGCTTCAGTGGCCAAGGGGCTTTTTTTTGTTAGCCCCAGCCAAAACGGAATTACAGTAGTCCAGCCCTGACAGGATCAATGAGTTAATAAGATTTTAAGCTAGCAGTAGACAGTCCTTAATATTATTATGTCGATTGAACGTGATGGCAAGCTGTGGAGGCGGTCTTCTGAATAGAAACTTTCTAAGTTAAGCAGTAATCAAAGAGGACGCCTAAATTCCAAGCACGTGCTAACGGTCGCACTATAGCATCAATAATTAGAAGAGTAAAGTCTCTTAGTTCAGTCGCACGTTTTGGGCGTCCTATAATTAGGGGTTGTATCATCGTTTGTTTAAGAAAATTAGCTGACGTTCACGATCGAATGTCTACTGGGCAAGCGTTCAGTTTCACGGTTTCTGCACCTGATTCAGATGGTTTGCATGACTAAATGCAGCTGGGTATCGTAAGCATAGAAGTGATAGTCGATTCCATGGGCCCGAGTCACTATTACCAGAGGCTCGGTATAAAAGGAGAATAAGGAAAAATAGATAACGAACCCTTGTGAAACACCTTGTGTGACTATTCGGCTGGATAAGACGTGACCACAACACGACTCGGATTAAACGTGATCGGAAAAATAGATTGGAACCGTACAAATACCTCGTCTGCCAGACTGATCATTGTTTTTAATCGGTCTCTCGCGTGTCACCTGCTTCTGCTTGAGCAGCACTACTTTTTTTTTTATTTCCGCAATAATTGATTGTCATATGTCCGTATCTGCATCCCCTTATAATTTTTCGGGCATTGGATAATTTTTTTTAAAAGCTCTAGGTCCTCTGAGTGCTGCCTCGTCTTGCTGGCCTACCGGCATGTGCAAGCAGGTGCTTAAAGCTGGTGCAAAACTCTGCAGCTAGGCTTGTCTGTAGTGAGTGGCCCAGATGCCACATCACACCACTTCTCGCCGACCTGCACTAGCTACCAGTCAAGCATTGGATCGGATCAACTTCAAGATTGTATCACTCACTTTTAGATCCCTTCATTCTTTGCCTCCAGCCTATCTATCAGATCATCTCCCCCACCAGGCTAAGCATCGTATCACCCACTTTTCGGAATCTAACTGTTTACCTATACCTCGTACAAACCTCAAATCCCTTGGATACCGTGCATTTAGTTCCTATGCTCCCAAAGCCTGGAACTCACTCCCGACTTGCATCACGACATCCCCTGACTTGACCACATTTAAAAAGAACTTAAAAACGCACATATTTATGACAGCATTAAGTGGGTCCCTGTGATTCGTCCTTTACGAGCTTATGCGTGCTGACACAGTTGCATGCAGCCACTAACCACACTTGCATGCTGACCCTGTGCATGTCACCCCTAACCATGTTATTCATGTTGTTTATCAAGCATGATACCACTCAACGTTCAATCGCTTTTCCTTTGCTGCAACTGTAAAGCACCTAGAAAGAGATAGAGTTCTCTGAGGGCACTTTATCAAGTGTATTATTATTATTATTATTACTCTTCTCAAATTTTTGAGTGAATCAAGCCAAAGCAGCTGAGGTGCATGTGCCTCAAATGCACCTCTTTCTAAGCACCAGGTCCAGCTGGCCTGCTGTCTGCTGTGCAGCCCGAAATTTCTTTTTTGATTCTTCTAATGCATGCATGCATGCATCAGGGGGCAGTGCCTGCAGCTTGCACTAACAGGTACACCCTAACAGGTACACCCTAGTCACTAGAGCTACGATTGATGCAGGCAAGGAAGGGTTGCAGGGCTGTGGCTGGCAGCCACAGCTCTTTTGAAAGTTGTTGGGATCTCGTGCTTTAGGTCTTTTTGGGGACAGGTAAAGGTAAAGTAGGTAGCTTGTTCCTGAACTTTGCCCTTCCGACTACGCTCGATTTGAGCATCAGGATAGGATGATTAGACAGAGGATCACAGCAAAACCTCAGGTAAAATCTCAGGATTAGGAATGAACTGGGCAATGGGGCTCATTGCTGTTTGGTGCTTGGCACCCCATACAGATTAACCAGAAAATACTGTTCACGATGGTAGAGTTTCTCATCCTGCTGTTCTACTGAGCAGTAGGGAACTACTGCATAAACTTGTCGATCAGCCGGACAGCGTTTGCAGATATTGCAGTACCTAGGTGGAAGCAAATAGCCATGCAAAACGATCAATGTCAGGTCTGTATGCTGGACAGCCGTCGGAAAATGCAGCTGCAAACACCAGAAAAGCTTGGATCAGGAAAGATTCACATGCTTCACATTTCCGAAAGTAATACCGAGATCATGGGATCCTTCTCTAAACCGGGATCGTGCTCTAAGCAAAGGAGAAAGCAGCTCCCGGTAAAAAGTCAGGAAAACAGCTAAGCGGAACTGGTCACACATTTTGGTCACACATCTAGTATACCCTCCAGTCCTACAACCGTAGACAATCTCAGAACTTTGAACTCGCTCGCTCGGGCTCTACCTGTTATCACGTGCCAATTGCAGTATTCATGAGTATCAGCTAGGGCGATTCCGAAGTCCAGTGACTATGCACTCTGGTGAGATAGACACGGTCTAACTCTACATGCCCGTGAGCACAAAGCTGGCCAGGCGTCGGACATTGTGCAATATACCAGTCGCGCTACACTTAGCCGGCTCTCGACTATGCATCACGGTGACAGGATTTAAAAAGCTATAAGGTATGGCCGTTGGACGAGAGCACTGCCGGCATTCCCATCCGAACGTGAAAGTGAAAGTGTGTGTGGGAGTCCAAGTCAGCTTCAAAGTGGAAGCCCCGAATTGGGTGTTCCGCTTTGAATCAGTTGAATGAAAGGGTCGGGGAAAACTATTCAAGAAAGATTAGAAGATTCGGGTAGCCGTCCTGTTCAAGGCAGTAGGCAGGGATGCCATAAGAAAAAGAAAGATATTAATAATAAAACGCCTACGGTTAGAGACACAAAGATCTTTCGCTGCCCATTACATACACTGCAAAGTAAGCACGTCAGCTGGTTGCTGATAACGTGCACTGTGTCAGTATTCATCTCTGCATGCAAATTCACAATTCCTCGATATAAAATAGAGAATTAATACGGGCGCCCGGCAAGTTCTATGAGGAACACAGAGCTTCTTTTCGATTTCTTGTCAAGTCAGCGGATGTCAGTCGGAAAGAGTTCCTGGCTTTGGGAGCATACGAACTAGAACTATAGGCACACTCTCCAAAGGATTTGACGTTAACTCACGGTACATTTAAGAGACTCGATTCAGAAGAACAGGTGATGTGGTGTGATGTCTATCCTGGGATTAGGAAGTAGATTGGAATTGTAGATTTTAGATTGAGAAGTAATTCGGATTGTTAGACCAAAGTAAGAGAATGAAGGGACCTAAAAACGAGTGACAGAACCTTGAAGTCGATCAACTGTTTGATAGAAGCCGATGCAGGTGGGTGAAAAGTTGAGCAAAATTTTGTAGTGTGGCTATCGTAACGGGTATCGTGACAGAAAAGTCAAGCTGCAGAGTTCTTCACCAACTGTAAGCACACTATTTCATAGGCCAGAAGACCTGCGAGTAAGTAGTGTTTTACAAAAGTCGAGATTGGAATGCAGACTCAAATACAGGACGAGCTATCGTGCTCTCTTAGACATTTCAATGAGCTGCCCAAACAAATTTGCTTATGAGTGTTCTGAAAGTCTTCACGAGGTACTTTATTCCCGCTTGCAACGAAGCGTAGGTGAGAGATTTGATTTCTGAGGTCTAGAAGCCTTGCCGAATCCTTCCAAGTATTTCATGCCAACCTGCTCCTTCTCAGCCGCAGAGATCTGCAACTACCATGTTGTTGTGAAAGAGAACATTCTGAAGGACCTCGAATGTCCCTGCATTCTGTCGCAGATCTGACATTTTACCCCAGAAGACGAACGCTTGCCATTTTCACAAGACACAGGATCAGCAGTACCTCAGCCAGCAATGAAGTGCATGCCTCTACCACAGGTAGTGTCCGTCTCTACCACATGCATGCATACCACAGCTCGGCTCTACCACAGGAGACCTTGAGCCCAGGTATCCAGTCGTGACCGGGTGGAGGGGTGTCTCACCGCATGCTGCCAAGCAAAAGGCTAAGCATACTGAACTGTGGCAAGCCCGACCGAATTCGGGCTGTGGGCAAGCTGCCAAAACCCTTGCCAGCTGTTGACTGAGCAGCTGACGGAAATGCTGTAGATGCTTGACCTGCCACTAATGTCGCTCACATTATCCATGTCTACTCGTGTTGATCAAACAGGCCAGCTGTCTAGGAGGTGTCCATCCTTGTCAACGGCAGAGAGGCCAGGGCTCGCACGTCTAGGGGAGTGGTGCTTGCAGCGTTATATCACCAGCTCACATTGCTACTTTAGCGGCAGGGTGCCTACTCCTACCTTAACTTAACTGTGTGCGTGTGATGGCAAGCCCACCTTCAATGTCCATGGCACGGAAACATTTCCAGCCCTCTACAAGGGCTCTTAATATGCATAAGCTTACTGTTGGGTTCCCCAAATAATTGTGATTTTGTTGAGTCCAGGGCTTCATACAGAATTGCACGAGGCTTTCTTCGACGACACAGATCGCTTGCTCGGCGATGCAAAATTAAGTCGGAGCAGGAAAGTAGGAGCTGATGAAATAATGATAGCAACAGATATCGAGACTTCTGGCTGGGCGAGTCCGGTAGTGATGGTCATTAACCCGGCGTTGCAAGGCCATCGTCTGCATGTACCCGAAAGCTATTAATAATGCGAGCTGATGAAACATCTAAAGCTTCAGAGAGTGGAGATCGCAGTCACCAGTCTCTCGGGATTTACATTATTCATCACACTCGATGCCGTGCCAAGCTTCCTACGAGTGGCTCACGAAAAGTTCTGTTTGGCTGCTGCTGCTTTCCGATAATACAAATAATAAGTCGCTTGTATGTGCCCTAAGCGAGCCAAATGCAAGCGCTCTACAACTCGCTGCAAGAGAAGCAATACTCAAGGGTTAACGACACACAGAGCCCCATGCTTAGACAAGTGTGTAAAAGCATGCAAGACGGCACTCAAGGCACTTCCGGCTAGTTGGACTCTGCTTGTTAAGATGCAGTGAGTCATGCACAGATTAACGTAAAAAGCACACAGGAAGAAATTGACTAGGGCCCTGGTCAAGCTGAGCAGAACAGATGCATCTTTAGTTGAGACCTGAATAATAAAAGTCAATGCATGTGGTGACAGAATAATAGTAATAACAATAGCCATAAGAATAATACATTTGATACCGCACCCTCAGAGAACTCAATCTCTTTCAAGGCACTTTACATTTGCTGCAAAGAAAGCACGATCGACTGGTTAGTGGTAGCATGTTTAATGACAACAAGCATAACTTGGTTAGAGATGACATCCACAAGGTCAGCAGGCAAATATTGTTAGTAGCAGCATGCACAGTGTCTGCACACATAAGCATGTACAGGACGAATCACATGAACCCTCAAATACTGTGATCAATAGATGCGTTTTTGGTTTCTTTTTAAATGTGGTCAAGTCAGGGGATGTCGTGTCGCAGCTCGGAAGTGAGTTCCAGGCTTTCAGAACACATACAAAGTAAACGCACGGTCGCCAAAGAATTTTGGGTTCGTAAGAGGTATAAGTAAACGATTAGATTCCGAAAAGCAAAAACGTACGATGCTTAGCCTGGTGGGGAGAATATCCGATAGTTAGGCTGGAGCCAAAGAATGAAGGGACCTAAAAGTGAGTGACAGTATCAAAAGTCGATGCATTGCTTGACTGGGAGCCAGTGCAGGTCGGTGAGAAGTAGTGTGCTCTGGCAACTGCAATGCTCACGACAGACAAGCCCAGCTGCAAAGTTTTGCACCAGCTATAAGCACCTGATTTCACAAGCCGGTAGACTAGCAAGCAGCGAGTTAAAGGCAGTCAAGACGGGGCGTCAAAAATGCATGGATTAATTTAGATGTAGTTTCTATGTCTAAATAGTCCCGAATTTTAGCGATGTTGTGTAGCTTAAAGAAGGCAGACGACTGTGGAGCTGATATGGTCGTCTAATGAAAGGTCACTTTGGAGCATGACACCTAGATTTCGTGCTGATTCAGCAAGAGATATGCTGGCAGAGCTGATTGTGAGCATTAAACTTTCTCATTTCTGAATCACTCTTGGTTTGCCCATAATTATTAAGTTGGTTTTTATCATCATTCAATTTAAGAAAGTTTGCTGCCATCCACATGCGGATGTCATCAATACATGCAGCAAAGAAGTTGTGAGAATTCGACGTGCTGGAGGGCTGGAACGGATCACAGCAAAGGTGCAACTGAGTGTCGTCGTATAGAAGAGAAAGCCTAGATGGTGCCTGGCAATCACATCGGCAAGAGGGGAGCATAAACCATGAAAAGAACGGGACCAAGCACAGAGCACTTATGTACCCATACTTTAGAGGTTCATCGGATTATCTGTGTCCGTTTCCATCAATACTCAGGAGTCTCCTGCTGAGATAGAACCTGAATATGTATGTATCTCCGTCTGTAACTCCACAAAGTCATTAAGACCACGTGGTTGTTACGCACGAGAGTTTTGTTTAGCGCACTCACAGCCTAAGCGGCTTTCGGTACGCATTCGGTAGACATCAGACTTCGTCTCACCCAACAAAGAGAAAGTGGGAAGCATAGCAGAGTCAGGAGAGCAGTTGAGGTAGTGAGTAGCATAGAAGTAGCAGTTCAGGACCGCTGAAAAAGATGTGCCATAGTCGGCAGTTGGAGAGTAGATGTCGTTGCGCAAGAATTGTGGAAGCGAGTTCCACAGTCTAGGACCTGCAGAGCCGAAGCTTCTGTCGCCAACTGTCTTTAAGCGGAGGAATGGGACAGCTAATTTATTGTCCACACAGGACCTGAGGGCGCGAACAGGCTGAAACTGGTGCTGCAGTTCAGCTAGGTACGAAGGAGCCAAGCCGTGACGGGCCTTGTGGATCAGCGTAAGAACTTTGCTCTGGATCCGTTGCTCAACCGGCATCCATCCTAGCTCTTTTAGCAAAGGAGACACGTGCTCAAACCGCTGGGACTTGAAGACTAGCCTTGCAGCCATATTCGTGGTCTGCTGCAGTGGCCTAATAGCTTTCTTTGGCAGCCCAGTCAATAAGGAATTGCAAAAATCAAGCCAACCATTGCAGTGCAGTGCCAGTGATAACCCGGCGAGATGAGAGGCACTCAAGAAGGGCTTGGTGATCGATAGCATCAAAAGCTGCCGAAAGATCGAGCAAAACCAGCAGAGATACTCTAAATCTGAATTCCTAAGTAGGTCATTATACACCTGAAGCACTGGCTGTGGAGTGATCAGCTCTAAAACCTGACTGGAACTTACTAGCAAGGTTTGAAGTTTCAATATACGAGTTCAGCTGGTCTGACACGACTCGTTCCAGTGTTTTTGACGGTAGAAAGGACAAATAGGTGAAAGTTGCTCAAGGTCTTTTGGTCTAGCGTTGCTTTCTTAAGTCTTTCTTGGCCGGAGTGGCCTTTTCGGTGCTGGGACATGACCTGAGGCTAATGACATAGTTATGATGTTAGTTATGCATGGCAGCAGCAGGTCAATGCATCGTAGAAGCAGGACAGTGGTAAGAGGGTCCAGAGAACTTGTTGTCTTCTTTGATTGAGATACGAACTTCAGGACGAGGACACTAGTGACCTAGATTGTAGGCATTGAGGTGCTGCTGAATTGAGGGACATCCTTCCAGGGGGGATGCTGCCATCTTAGGGATGGACTCCCTGACCTTGTCTATCAAGTTACTACAGTGAGGCTTGATGGACCAGTCTTGAGGTCACGCTATTCAACTTGAGGGTGCCTCTAGCTTGCACAAAACTATCAGTTTGATCTTGTTATCGTTAAGGTTTAGAAAGTTAGTGGCCATCCGTGCACTAACAAACGGCGCTGGTTTGACCCAGTGGTTAAGGTGCTCAGCCGACCGAGGTCAAGCTCAATGTATTTGATGGCCGAGGTCGTGGGCTCAAGCCACATCGCATGTGTGAAGCGCCTGAATAGAGAGTAAGTTCTCTTAGGCCGCTATACAAATGAATCACATTTTGTAATGCCATCGATGCAGGCTGCAAGGGAGGTAGGTGGGTCGGATGCAGAGGAAGGCTTAGAAGTGTCGTAGAATAGGTAGAGCTCAGTGCCACCGGTGTAGAAATAAAACCAAGATTGCGTTAGGCAATGCCATCGGGCAGTGGGAGGGTATAGACAAGTAAAAATTATTAGGAATGCTGCTCCTACAACATACGTCAACTGAGCATGGGTAACTGATAAATCAATTGAGGATGAGATTACTGGTCGCTCAAGACCCGATTACTAATGCGTCACCAGTAGCTGTGTCTATTCATGATCTGTCGCTAGGTGTTCTATGACAAGCTGGCTGTGGGCAGGGACTGGCAGATTTATAATAGTTGACCTGCCCATCAAACACTAATCCCTAGTTACGAAGGAGCTGCAAAACTGCACATGTCCGTATAGCCACAGCTGTTACGTGTAAGCAACAGGTCTGATTGTCACAGAGGTCCATTGATGCATTACACTGGTCTGCACGAAATTAGTTGTCTGAAATTTATTAACTTCTTCCAAATATACACTACTGATGATTTATGGTGTTTTTTTGCTTTAGCGCGTCAGGTTTGGTAGATTTTGCTTATCAAAGATCGAATGCTCGTTAACATGACGCTTTAGGTATAAGGATATCGGCTTTTGTTAGGTTTACTTGAAACAGTCACTTAATGACATAAATATATTGTGATTTACAATGTCAAGGGAGTGTAAGAATTCTCCACAAATATCCTGCTACATCAGCAGGAGATTCTCAAAGAGCAGCAGCTGCGGATCACTAAATTCATCAAAGTGCATTCAGTGCTATAGCGCCTACTTTGGATGCAAACTGGAAGATCGGGATAAGATAAGGGCACCACATATGGTGTGTAAGCCTTGTGTTGTAAATTTAAAACAATGATTTAAAGGTCCCACCAGCATGTGCAATCAGGCGAGTACTGGTGGTGCAAAACTCCACAGCTAGGCTTGTCTGTCGTGAGTGTCGCCGTTGCCACATCACACCACTTCTCGCCGACATTCACTGGCTCCCAGTCAAGCAATGGATCGACTTCAAGGTTTTTTGCTGACTTTCACACCCCTTCATTATTTGACTCCAGCCTACCCATCAGATCTATTGCCCCGCCAGGCTAAGTATCGTACCATCCGCTTTTCGGAATCTAACAGTCTACCAATACCTCGTACAAACCTTAAATCCTTTAGAGAACGTGCATTTAGTTCGTATGCTCCCAAAGCCTGGAACTCCCTCCCGACTTGCATCAGAACATCCCCTGACTTGACCACATTTAAAAAGAACTTTAGAAGCACACCTATATAGGACAGCATTTAGTGGGTCCCTGTGATTCGTCTTTTATGTGCTTATGTGTGCTGACACTGTGCATGCTACCACTAACCGCATTAGCATGCTGACCCTGTGCATGTCACCCCTAACCATGTTATTCATTTTGTCTGTTTATCAAGCATGATATTACTCACCATTCAACTGCATTTCCCTTTGCAGCAAATGTAAAGCGCCCAGAGAGAGATTGAGTTCTCTGAGGGTGCTTTATCGAGTGCATTATTATTATTAAATTTTCTTGCATTGGATATTACATTTTCACGGTATAGATATCGTGAAAAGAAAGAGTTTCTTTCGTATTTTTTGACAGAATTCACTAGTCTATTTCAGCCATGTCGAAGGTCTAGTTAAGCAAATGGAAAAGTGCTATGATCCAACTGAGTTGAGACTCTTCATTGATTCATCGAGCCACAGCTTAAAGGGGTTTTACTTCACATACGGACCTTTCCTCTTTGCCGATTGCACATTCTGTGCAGTCGAAAGAAACTTATGGAAACACAAACATACTTCTCGATGAAATCAAATTCGATCAAAATCAGTAGCATATAGATATTCGGCGATTTAAAGGCAATTGCCCTTCTGCTTGGACTTCAAGGTGGTTACACAAGATATTCTTGATTTGCATGTCTGTGGGAGAGTCTCGATAACGCCCTTCATTGCCAACAGAAAGACTGACCAGAGAGAGCACATTTTGTGTGCCTGGGAGTGACAGCGTCCGAGAGCCTCCTCTTGTCGGCAGCAAGAATCTATTACTTTGTTTTGCCCATCAACGACGCCCTGATCTAGCGCGCCAAGAAGCTGCTTAAAGACACGACGAATAATATTGAATAAATCATGAGCGAAGACGCAGTAGATGATGAGGTGCCTGAGGATTCGCCGGCCAAGGAAAAAATACTAGCTGACTCAGCAACCTCTTTTGTATAGCGACAGAAGAGCCTTTGCGGCTATCACCACCACTTCCAGCCGCAATAAAGTATTGCCCACTGCAGGATTCGAACCCATGACCTCGGGACGAGGTCGTAAAAAGCAACCTCGTTACCTAGTGTGCCACTATGGCTTACCAAGAAGCAGCGCTTGACGATGTCGTTATCGATGTGCGACATCTCCAACGATGAGGTGAAGGGACCGGAACATAAAGACGACGGCAATGGCAGTTCAGCTGGCAAGCTGGCCGTTCGCGTCGGGATCGAGTATAGGGCCTACCTGGAGTCCAAGGTCTCTGCCGCCGAGATGAAAGAACCCGTCGCTAACGTATACGCTAACTGGTTCATGATCGACTATAGTTACCACGAACAACTTACCACTATCTGGATCGAGAATTAGAGATTAAAAAGATTGATTCGCAGGAGCCGATAAAGGCTTACAATCGAATGAGGTGCGGGTGGCAACTTCTGCTCAACCACCAACTTTCAATGAAATCGGAATTTTAAAAAGAGAAATTATCTAGAGTTGCATCGGTGATAGGCAAAAGATTCGTTGACTTCAGTCGGGCCGCATTCTCAACGAAATGTCGAGAGCATTGCAATGTATCAGGCTCCTAGCAACTAACTGCTAATTCCACAACGAGCTAAGCATTCATGCGGCACAAGTTCAAAGCGGTCATGGGTGTTAGCCTTTATCATTACTGAGTTAGATAAATCGGCAGCTGTTCTAACCGTAGAATGGGAGAACGTCGGGAGTGGTTAGTAATAGTAGCAATCATTCTATTGGAATGTGTTTCTGTTAGTAACAATAGTACATATATTAGTTTGGTGTCCGCAGCCAATACTGATAAGCCCGGCCTGCTCTACAGGCGATTGCGTACTCGTGAAGCCATGCAGAAGCATGTACTGGATACACTGGACATTCAGCAGTACTGCCTGAATGAACACGAAATGTCAGCAAGCATGCATGGTCACACCGAATCGTCCGGGCACCCGAAAATGGACATACGGTGATAGATACTGCAAGGCTTCTGGTGAATTTAATTGATTTGTAGACGTTGTGCGTGTGCTTCTGCAACCAAGATCAGGTGGTAGGCTAACCAGACACACGCTACAACTACGCCGCCTTTTTGGCACGTTGCTATAGCAGGGCAAAAGCCGAATGAGCGACAGTTTGGTTAAACCTGTTTATGACTATATCGCACGCGCCAACAATAAAACATGTGAACTAAAAGCACTACCTATAGAAATCAGGCTATACCGAGAACGTGGAAAACAACGATACAAACATTGCCGAAAGCGTAGGCGACGCCCTTGGGCGGAAGCGATCGGGTCACACGACTGCGGTACACTGAGATACATTTCGAAACAGCTGCCACATCCACAATAAACGTCAGAAAGCAGCAGGTTTTATTCCAAGTTATACAGAATGGCGTTATGGATTTACCCCTAAATTTCCTTGCAATCGCACTTGTACGTCCTCGTCCTATGTCCTCCAATGGCCCACGCCAGCCAGCCTTTTTACAAGTTCGAACGGCGAGACTGTAGTTTGATTGCAGGCCGGTACTTAGGAAGCAGCCCACTGGCCCGCCTTTGATGTGGCTTAGCGTGCCTTTGATTGGCCGGGCCACATCCTGAAAGGCGGGTCGGAGCTGGCGGACCCAGAGCTCAGTTTCAATGGCAACGCCCCTGGCGCAGCTGTCGTGTGCTGGCTCTCGGCGAGCGTCCCTGTGAATAAACGTCTCCTAAAGCCTGCAGCAGCATTTTCTTTTTTTCGCATGTTTGCCGTTGCATCAACTTTAGATACAGCTGCCATTTCCACAAAAAGCTTGGCGCAACTGCGGCTTTATTTTAATTGATATAGAAAAGTATGCCAGCTTCACCTATCAAATTTCAGCCGATTACAGTCGCCCGTTCGTTCTCAGGCTATCGCCTGCGCTGACCCGGCCCAAAGGACAGCCCTGAATAATCGAACTGCGATACAGCTGCCATTTCCGAACAAAAGGTTTGCTCAACTACAGTTTTGATTGCAAATTATAGCAACGTTCCAGGTTTATCCGCCAAATGTCACGCAATTGCGAATGTGCATTCTCATTTTTTAGCTTTCAGTGATCCGGGCTAATCAGCTTCCCTACATATTCGAACTTCGATACAGCTGCCATTTCCACAATAAGCATTCTCATACGCTGGCTTTTGATGGCCCTACCCAAATGGCAGCCCTAAATAGCAGAACTAGGATACAGCTTCTATTTCCAAACTAGGCGTCGCCCAACTACGGTTTGATTCCATTTAAAAAACCATGTTTCAGGTATACCCGTTACATTTAAGTAGATTATTCATGCACGTCATGTTATATCGTCCAATGGCCAAGGCCAGTCAGCCTGGTAGCATATTTACACTGCGATATAGCTGCTAGCTCTGCAATATGTGTCAAGTAACTGCTGTTATGATTCTACGCTATAGAAAACGTGTTCCAGATTTACACAACAAAATTCGTGCGATCACACAGGCGCGTTCTCAAGCTATGGCCCGAACCGCTTTGCAGTTTCGGACTGCAGTACGCTACTATTTCAACAACAGGCCTAGTAATGCTGCGGTTTTGATTGTACATTTTAGAAATCGGTGTACCGGGTTTGCCTTTTCAACTTTATTCTATTACGCTGACACGTTATAATGCTACGGCCTCTGACGGTCCGGGCGATAAGAGGCCGTAGCATTAGAACATCCCTGCGCAACGTCAAGAGATTTGGTAGGTAAACCCGAATTACTTTTTTCTATCATGTGGAATCAAAATTAGAGTTGTACATAGCCTATTATGGAAATGGCAGCAGTATCACAGTTCAAATATTTAGGGTGGCTTGCTGGTCCGGGCAATGAGAGGCCATAGCATTAGAACGGGCATGTGGAATGTCAATGAATTTAGTAGATAAACCAGGAACGCTGTTTTCTGTAATTTAATAAAATAGTATTTTAAATTAAATATTTTCAGAATCAAAATCTCAGTTGCTCAAAGTTAATTATAAAAATAGCACCCGTATCGCTGTTCAAATATGAAGGGAGGCTCACTGGCGCGGGCCATTGGAGGCCATAACACGAGAACGTGCCAACGAAATTGCATGAAGTTAAGTAGGTAAACCTTAAAACTATATTAATATAATTTGGAAGTATAATTTGGAAGCGAAACCACAGTTCTCTGACGTGTTTGTGGAAACGGCAGCTGTACCGCAATGTATGGCAGCAGTATCGAAGTGTAGTTATTCGGGGGACCCAAGCAAATTTGAAGGCGTTCGCTGCTGTCCCACAAATATCAATCACGACGCCAGAGTCTTGAGTGGCCGCATAAAGTAGAATCATACGCTGGCACATCTCAGCTCGCCGATGGCCCCAGCTCAGGGGGCACACAAACAATAGAACAAGTGGGCGTGCGAAATACAAATGAAAAATGTAAAATTCCCAAAGCGGAAGAAACGTCCCCGGACCGTAGCAATCTTGACGATGACCGTGGCTATCCGGGAATACCAATCGCTCATCAGAGGTACGAATGATTTTCTACCTCTGATGACTCACGCGTAACACGTCTGAGCTCGTCGTGGGTCCTAAGAGCTCAGGTGGCCTACGAGCAGCATACTACAAGTAACGCGGAATATACGAGCCCTAAAAGCGAGCGCGCTAGGCTAGGACAGTAGGCTCCTCGAGGCCTTCCGTTGTTGATGGCATTACTGAGGAACGCCAGCCATCCATTCATCCTTTGGGATGTGGATACTGAGCGACCGGGTCATTCCGCGCCGGATTCCTCGATTTTCGCTTACGAAACTCTTCTCCCCGAGTGCCCGGATGAATACGGACAGCTGGGGGTCGCCCGGCTGGGCCATGCAAACTTGGCCCATCCGGGCGATCCCCGACTGTTCGTAGCGCATTGCAGCAACCCTAGGCTGCAGAATTCTGCTTGAATAAAGTTCAATTGTTGTATTCGACTGATCTGCAGTCGGCAGTCTCTCAGTGCTGTGTTTTTGGGCAACGTGCTCATTTTTCAGGGCCCTGGTCGTTGGTTCGAGTCCTGAAGCAAGCAATCCTTTGTTGCCTGCTGCGAGCGAGTGGAACCTGCAAAGGCTTTTCTGCCGCTACATTTAAATGAGGCTTGTGATCAGCCGACCTTTAATTTATTGTACTTTACTTGTCGTTAATGCGGTGAGGAGCAAAGATGGTTTTGCGTCTACAAATACGAATACATGCACGCACGGGCATCAAGCTTACAGCAGGCTCAGTAGCCCCCATTCTATAATAAGCCAGTCAAGTTAAACGTGCTTGGATCTTAATTGGATTCTTTATCATGGTGCTAGTAGTAAAAAGAAATTCGGAGCTGTTTGTGGCTCATGATTTTCTGGGTACGGCGCTGGCGGCAGCGGCCCACTTCACTATCCGAGTTCGGATGTCGTGCTCAGGGCCCGATTGACAGCTTGGTCTTGAAGCTGGGAGGTGCTAAAAAATGCTAGCTGATTTAATAGCCTCTTTATTATAGCGACAGAAGAGCCTTTACGGCTATCACCCCCTTCCCGCTAGCAGTGGCGATGAAGGATCACCCACCGCAGGATTCGATCCCACGACCTCGGGACCGAGGTAGTGAAAAGCAACCGCCTTACCTAAGAGTGAGCCATCACGGCTCACCGAGGGTTCCGGAGTGAGGTCACGGGGCTGGGAGACTCTATCTAGAGGAAGCGCCATTGCTGTGCCGGCCGCGAACCTGCGACGTCGCCGCCTGCATTATTTGGCTCGAGTTCTGAGCGAATATAGTTGAGTTACTAACCGGCATCTGTTACACTACTTTACAACTACTACTACGGCATGTTGCATGAGACCAGCCAGCTTATCTGAGCTCCAGCCGCTGGTGCTGATGTCTCTCTCAACAGGTGGACCATTCAGCCAGAGAAAGGACCGTGCAGCCAGCACAGAGAGGTTTCAGGAATGACACGTGTCTAGGGAATAGCACCTCCTGCCTTACTTCATTACTTAATTAGCAGACCGTCGTCGAAACAATGCGAAGTGTTCATTTGTGACGGCAGAGTAATGCACTGCTTCTGGACGAAGCCGCAGACTCAGTTCCCTTGGCTAAAGGCAGAACTACAGCATCGGCAGCCGTAGACGAGATAGATGCCGATGCTAGGATTTGCAAAATGTTTTCCGAAGAGTTCAAAAGGCGCCTTACCGGGTAAATGTGGCGAATGCGATCATCAAGACCATATCTCGAGCCCGAGCGGGAACTGGTCATAAGTTGCCGGAAGTGCCGAAGCGCCTACAGGTTGAGCGGCGAGCTTCTCGAGCTTCTCTATATGCCAAAAAAATATAATTCACTTGTATATAGCGCCTCCCAGGAGAACTTGAACTCTATTCAGGCGCTTCACATACGTATGCCTCGGGGCTCGAGCCCACTACCTCAGCCAGACCTTGGGTCGGAGCGAGCACCTTAACCGCTGGACCAAACTAGCTGTGAGTGGCCCACGGCCTGCACAAAGCTAGAGACTGCCATCCACGGGTGATACCGGCCTGCCCCCAAGCCGCCCTTAAAGCTGGCGGATTCGGCAAGATTGGCAGCGTGTAGCGGCCGTCGTCGGCCGCTCAAACGAACCTCAAGTTACTGCACAGCCGAAGCGGCTGCATAAAGCACGCGACATAATGGAGCTTAGTTAGTCGTAACCACCAACCGAAAAGTGTTTCCTCGACTTACCAACTGCCCACCCTGGGTCCGACGGCTCTTCGAACACAGCTCACCTCGGCGGCGTCCGACACACAACTGAACTTGGATCGCCTCATGTGCAGTCTTTGCCACCAGGCTGCGAATAATGCTCACATGAATCCATAACCCAAGATACACTGGTTTGGTCCAGCGGTTAAGGTGCTCGCCCCGACCGAGGTCTCGCTGAGGTCGTGGGCTTGAGCCCCAAGGCACATGTGAAGCGCTTGAATAGAGATTAAGTTCTCTTGGGGCGCTATACAAATGAACTCTATATCTTTTCATTATTTATAAACCCCAAGATAAAAGCCTCAATATCCCCGTAAATTTTTCGGCGGGACGTAAACTGGCCAGAATGCGATCAATGTGTGGCCAATGGGCCACACATTGGCCGCAACCCGAATAACAAGGATACAAGGATATAAATGCTAACGGCCCATAAACCAGCCACACGCGGCCGCGGCCCAGCATCTCTCCTGCAGCCTGCAGCCGGTCGCGCTCGCGGCCAATCATTAATCAACACGTGACGCTGACGCAGCTGGTTCGTCAGCCTCAGTTCTGCCACTCCCAGCTTAAACGACCTCAGGTTGACCCCGCCTGGCCGTCATCTCCTTACCCACGAACTAACCTGTCCGGACTCGAGACGGCCCTCTGTATTCGCTTTTTTCTCACTCTTAGTGTTCAGACTATTTATATAGTACGATTTGGTCACGAGTATCGAGTTATCTATAGTAGCGAACGACCGTATTCCCAAGTAACGCTGAAAGCTCTCCCTCCTCCGAGACCGCTCGCTTCGCGACAGCCGTCCCCCGCCGCCGCTCTCTCCTCCGTCTGCAGCGAAACTGCCGCGCGACAGTCACCCTGACGCTAATAGGGCGCCCAAGCTACTCCGCGGCAGGCACACCCAGCCGGTAAACCACTGAGGATAGCTGGCCTCCCCCCCCCCACACCGCACGACCTAACAACCCAGCCGGCAGCGGTCCAAGCTGACGCAACTCGCCGCCGTTGTTATCTAGCTATACATAATCCATAGCAACTACTTAACTAGCATCTGATTGATAATGACACGACTGACGACATGCAAAGCGACAACCGGAGTCTTCAACTAAGCTCCGTCAACTTACATTCATCCACTCAAGACGAATACACTACCGCAAGACGCAACCAGAGCGTTTTGTGGTCGTTACGTCCGTTCGTCAACTTTCCTTAGAACGCAAGGCAATAGCAACTGCTGGTTGCTGCGATGGCGCAGCTTCTTCGGCTTTCAAGACCTGTCGCCTCGAGATGGCAGTAGCTTCGCGACTAGCTGAGGCTCAGTAGGCTGGCATCGATTGTCGGCCGGTCTTTATGGATCAAGCTCTTGTCACGTCTTGCCATTTCTTGCCGATCTGGACTCGCTCCCGATCAAGTACCGTATCAAATTCAAGGTTCTATCACTCACCTTTAGGTCCCTTCATTCTCTGGCTCCAAACCTACCAGTCAGAACTACTCTCCCTACAGGCTAGGCATCATACCGCACGTTTTTTTGTCTCAAATCGCGTAGCCATACCTCGAACGAACCTCAGATCCTTTGGAGACCGTGCCTTCAATGCGTATACCTGGAACTCACTTCCGACTGACTTTACGCCATCCCCTGATTCGACATTTAAAAAGAAGCTAAACACGCACAAGTTTATCGCAGCATTTAGGTCATTGGGTCTCTCTGATTCATCCACGGCGTGCTAATGCTATTCGCTGGCACGGTGCATGCCACAACACCATATTTTACACGTTGATACTGTGAATGTTATGGTAAAAACTGCTTTATTTCCGAGCGTCATCAACTGCCCTCTCATCGCGAGGGCTCACAGCAGGACGGCCCGTAGCCGCTCTGCCATGCATCCATTTCGCATCTACTACCTCTCCGTACGCCGGCCCCCCCCCGCCCCTGGGCGTCTGAGGCACAACTCCCGCGCCGGGGAACATGCCGCTAGCAGCACGCGGCCACACTCTCCTCTCCGGTGTGGCGAACCCAGCAGGTAAACCACTGAGGATAGCCACCCCCCCCCCCCGCACGACCAAAACACCCAGCCGACAGCTGCCCAAGCTGCCGCAACTCACTGCCGTAGTTATCTAGCTGCGTGCTCTCGAGATCTAAAGACCGTATTATAGTCCAGGCAACCAAAAATGAAACCAAAAAATAGCTCACAACTCTTCTCATTGGCAGGTAAGCTACCCAACTGCCGCTCGGAGAAGACGGCTTGGAGCACGGCCTTCGCGACCAGCCGCCTACGTGGGCCACCTGCCGTCGCCACAGAGCTGACCTCCGCAGCCACCATTTGGCGGACCGCGGCTGCCATTGCTCCAGCTGCTTCTCCGGTCGCCGCCGCCTCTGTGGGCTCTGCCGCCGCCGCCGCCTCTCCGGCCGTCGCCTCACCTGTCGCCGGCTCGCTGCCGGTCGTCGCGGCCTGGCCAATCGCTGCCTGCCGCCCACTGTTCCGCCTCCGCCCGTAGCTGCTGCCGCTTCTGGTCGCATAGGTCGGCCAACTGAAGTTGACCATCTGTCACGAACCCACTAGCTCGCTGCAGCCGCGCTCTACCAGCCGGGCTAGCCAGCGCGGTTATCAAAGCCTCCCGAAGCAGCGCTGAGTCGTCCTTGGTGGGTTTCGGCATGAAATAGTTCGCTGCCCAGAAACAGCTGTCGTGCAAAAAAAATGAGGCAAACCCTTTCCAATTGGGTGGCTCTCATCGAGCCTCCGCTCCGAGGCGAGCAGACGACTTGCGAAGTAATCACCGACGCGGTTGGCGCGCAAGCAGCACTTGTGCACGCACCGCTTAAAGCCGAAATAGCTTATGGTGAAAACAGCTTTGTTTCCAAGCGTCACCGAAAGCTCTCTTCTCGCGAGAGCTCACAGCAAGACGGCCCCTAGGCTCTCTGCCCTGCATCCACTTCGTAACTACCACAACTCCTCCTCACGTCTGAGGCACAACTCCCACGCCGAGGTCATGCCGCTAGTAGCACACGCCCACGCTTGTGGCACGCGCAGTCGGTAACCCGCAGAGGATAGCCGGGCCGCCCCCGTACGCCCAAAACGCCCAGCCGGCAGCGGCCCAAGCTGACGCAACTCACGGCCGTTGTTATCTAGCTGCACGTGTAACCTTTAACCGTGTAATGCTTGTTGACATCGTGCATGCAACGACTAACCACGTGACGATGCTCCTTTTTATAGCATATGTAAAGCGCCTAGACAGAAATTAAGTTATTCGACGAAGCCATACAAATTTATTAACGTAACTAGTAGTAGTATTATTACTAAGCTCGCTCAAGAAAAAGGGCTTAACCCCTTGCGGCCAGGCGACGTCTGTAGCACAGGAACCTGTAGCCACTCCCCTTGAGTGCCTCCCCTTTCAATCCTGGCTACTGCCATCAGCTGGACGAATTACTGCCCATTCATCACCTACGAATTTCGCGAGCTACCGACGAGCATTTCGTTTATTGCTGCCACACATCCTTTCTCTCGAGTCTTCCTATCACTTTTCTCTGCTCTATTCACCATTACCACCCACTCAGTGACTCATCTGACACTGCAACCGAAGCAGCTTTTATTACGATGCCGACTGCGAGGATTACTAGCTATAAATGTGGTTTACTCAATTACCCCATTCAAAAGAATGAATTAATAAGCCCGAATGCCCTTGCTAGACTATTCTCAATGTTAAGGGGTGCAAGGCCTATCTGTACTGACAGTGCACGGTGTGTCGGACAGTGCAACGGTGCACCCAAAATCATGGTATACAAGATGCGACTGGATGAGACCGACAAAGGTAAGAGGCCTTTTCTTTCGCTCAGCCAAACCCAGCACGCATGGCAACATGAAACTGTCAACTTCTTCCAAGAAGCTGGAGTGAGGCTTCGTAATTGGCATCAAAAGGTGGGCATTTGTGAGAAGATGCACCCCAATTGGAGTATGTATGTATGTATGTATGCTGCCACTAACCACATTTGCATGCTGACCCTGTGCATGTCACCCCTAACCATATTATTCATTTTGTTTGTTTTTCAAACATGATTTTACTTACCATTCCATTGCATTTCCCTTTGCAGCAAATGTAAAGCGCCTAGAAAGAGATTAAGTTCTCTGAGGGCGCTTTATCAAGTGCATTATTATTATTATTTATTATTATTTATGTATCTCCGTCTGTAACTCCACAAAGTCATAAAGACCATGTGGGTGTTACGCAGGAGAGTTTTGTATAGCGCACTCGTAAATCGTAGCAGCCTAAGCGGCTTTCGGTACGCATTCGGTAGACAACAGACTTCGTCTCACGCAAGAAAGACAAAGTGGGAAGCATAGCAGAGTCAGGAGAGCAGTTGAGGTAGTGAGTAGCGTAGAAGTAGCAGCTCAGAACCGCTGAAAAGGATGAGCCATAGTCGGCAGTAGTAGGGTAGTTGTCGTTGCGTAAGAATTGTGGAAGCGAGTTCCACAGTCTAGGATCTGCAGAGCTAAAGCTTCTGTCGCCAACCATCTTTAAGCGGAGGAATGGAACAGCTCATTTATTGTCCACACAGGACCTGAGGGCGCGAACAGGCTGAAACTGGTGCAGCAGTTCAGCTAGGTATGGAGGAGCCAAGCCGTGACGGGTCTTGTGGGTCAGCGTAAGAACCTTGCTCTGAATCCGTTGGTCAACCGGCATCCATCTTAGCTCTTTTATCAAAGGAACGTGCTCAAACTTCTGGGAGTTGAAGACCAGCCTTGCAGCCATATTCCTAGTCAGCTGCAGTGGCCTAATCGCCTTTTTTTGGTAGCCCAGCCAATAGGGAATTGCAAGAATCAAGCCAAGACAGAACTAAGGAGCTAGTTAAATTTTTTGCATGCCACTGTGGAAGACAGCTCCTAATCTTGGATAGGGATCAGACGTGACGGCTAGCTGTAGAAGCAGTCTTCTGAATGAAGCTTTTAAAATTGAGGCAGTTGTCGAAAACGATACCTAAATTTCGAGCACGTGGTGATGGTCGCACAACAGCATCACCTATTAGAAGAGCAAAGCTTTTTAATCCAGCCACACGCTTAGGGTGTCCTATGAGCAGTAGTTCGGTTTTATCGTCATTTAATTTCAGGAAGTTTTCCGACATCCAGGATCGAATAACGGCAAGGCAAGCATGCAATTTTTCAGTTGCTGCAGCATATTCCGACGGTTTGAATGACAAATACTACTGAGTATCGTCAGTATAAAAGTGATATACTATTCCATGGGCCTTAATCACTTTTCCCAGAGGTTGTGTATAAATGGAGAACAGCAAGGGACCGAGTAAAGACCTTTGAGGGACTCCACTGGTGACCCTTCTCGTGTGTGAGACCTGACCCTTACACGACACGGATTGAACACGACCAGACAGGTACGATTTAAACCACGCTAGTGCTTCGTCTGCCAGACCGATCGTTGTTCTCAATCGTTCAAGAAGAACATCGTGATCAATGGTGTCGAAGGCAGCAGACAGATCTAGCAGAGCTAGGGCAGTGACATTCCCGTCGTCGTTGCCACGTAGAATGTCATGGTTAACACGGAGGAGAGCAGTTTCAGTGGAGTGCTGCCTCTTGAATCCTGATTGAAATGTTTCGCACATTTCATTCTTTTCGATATGTTAAAGCAGCTGCTTAGCAATAATTTTTTCAATAATCTTTGACAAGAAAGGAAGAAGGGAAACAGGTCGATAGTTTGCAAGGACCTCTGTATCTAATCCGGGCGTTTTAAGTATGGGTCTAACGATTGCCGATTTGAAGGTTTTAGGGACGACCCCTTTTTCCAGAGAAGCATTTAAAATCTTGGTTTTGGCAGGACTAATTTGGGCTTCCAGTGAAGACCACAGAGATGAAGGTATAGTATCTTCAGGAGACGAGCTCTTTTTGCTTGACCTTATTAAGGTAGCCACATCGCATGCAGAAACCTCGGAGAACCTTGTAAGGAAGGTCACAGGTTGTTGAACCACGATTGCTTTAGTCGGAGTGGGCTTAATAGAGGCACGAATGTGCACATTTTTTTCAGTAAAGAATGCTGAAAACTTTTCGGCGGAGTCCTTAATATCTGGGGAGTCCGACCTCTCAGCATTGGTCAGTAACTGGTTTACTGTCTTATAAATCTGTTTAGGGTCCGACTGGCAGGAATTCAGCTTTCGGATGAATAAAGAGGCCCTGGTTTTTTAAGCTTTCGGGTGTAAACTCGAAGGAAGTCTTTGAAATTGGCTAGATCTGCATCAGGCCCCGATTTATTGAAACGACGTTCAAGCCTGCGCTTAACCCGGAGCATCTTTAGGAGTTTATTTTGTAAAGTGAAAGGACCTGCATCACAAACAGATTTCAAAAACTTGTCTATGTCAATGCTTTATAAGTTACGTCGTTTGAAAAGTTTGACATTACCCTGTACGTACAAGGGAGCAGGAACAGTAAACGAGACCGAACAACGATCCGAGAGGGTCAGTGGGCACACCATAAGGTCAGTGGGGAGGACATCCTTAGTGATCACGAGATCTATAAATATGGCCACCGACGTGGGTGGTATGATTAACGTTGTAGACCAAACCACAATTCTCTAGACAGTCAAGAAATGAGCGGACCTGGCTGTTGCTAGGGTTGTCAACGTGAATATCGAAGTCTCCTACAATCAGTAACGGTCTGTCACTCACAAATATTTTAGCGAGGAACTCTGAAAACTCCTCTATAAACAAGTTTAGACAGCCAGAAGGAGGCCGGTATATCACAAGACCCTTCAATATTCACAGTAGGGTCGGAGACGCGTCAGACCTAATAAAGAAGGACCTGATATTAGTCACTAAAACTTTCTGCATCGTTAGAATAAACCAAAGTACGGGTGTGATGGGACCAAGGCATGGGCAAATCAGAAGTTGAGATCAGTTACACCGACGGTTCGTCAGATTACGGAGATAGGGGCATTAACGATAAGGGTTTTACAAAATTCCCCTTGATTTCTGACCTGTCATTCCAAGACGCTGTCTAAAGGCGAGGATACAGAGTCAGTAGCGTCTTAGCCCATGGAGAATGCGCTCGAACTTAACGACCAAAAGGTCGTCGGTTTGAGTCCTGCAGAAGACAATCCCTTATTCTCCACTTTTATTATTCGGTTTATTATTTTATTATTCGGAGTTTTATTTTTATTAATATTATTCTATTTATTATTTCATTTTATGCATTATTCGGACTGACATTCGGCCGCTTTGGCTTTTCTGCCGCTTAATAAATGAGGTTGTTTGGCTTGACATCCTTCAATTAACTTTTAATTTTAAGAATAGCTCGCTACTCTGGAACTCCCTCCCGACCTGCGTCAGAACATCCCCCGACCTGACCACATTTAAAAGGAACCTAAAAACACACCTATTTAGGACAGCATTTAGCGGGTCCCTGTGATTCGTCCTTGATGTGCTTATGCGTGCTGACACTGTGCATGCTGCCACTAACCACATTCGCATGCTGACCCTGTGCATGTCACCCCTAACCATATTATTCATTTTGCTTGTTTTTCAAGCATGATTTTACTTACCATTCAATTGCATTTCACTTTGCAGCAAATGTAAAGCGCCTAGAGAGAGATTACGTTCTCTGAGGGTGCTTTATCAAGTGCATTATTATTATTATTATTATTACTCGACGGCATGAGGATTTCAGACTAAAACAGCACTGCTACTTGAACAAGCCACACTAGATAAAAAGCAATTATAACTCCAGGCATGGCTAGAAGACTATAAGGCCTAATCTTGCTATCTAGAGGAAGGTTGTAATAAGTATTACTGGCACATATGGCAGTGAGTTTGCGCTAGTAGGGCCCATAATCGGTACGGTACATATGCGGGAATGTCAGAAAATGGTCAACATTTTCAAGTACCTATGATATAAGTAAACCTGTTCGCACTTTACGTGGACTTTTTGATTTTATACAAACCTTCACTGCCACGTAGGCAGTTACTGGTAAAATTAGCACCACGAAGAACGACTAAGGAGTCATAATAGCAGCATCAATGCATGCATTAGCGTATACCAATGATAGCAGAGCATGATATTACCCATATTAGGTTATGCGTTGGAACATGTACAAGTGCTTAACGTCAGGCTCTATATTTTACAGTGTGCGAGCTAAAGTGTGCTAACAGTTAGGAGACTGGTAGATGACTGACTAAGCATCGAAATATCCTTTAAAACCAGATTGTGCTGCATGCGTTTGACAATCATTATAATTTAGGAATCGCTAATTCCAAAATCCATAATGGAGGTCGAGCATTTATCCAGTTAGACTCTGTGCGAAACCGCAGTGTCCGCTTCCAAAATGACCTTTTACTAGATGAGACCCTCAGTCGAGCCTGAGACCCTCAGTCAAGTCCGCCTGATTTAAGGAATGGAGCGTCGCAAAAATTCGGGTTTTCTTATTTTAATATCAGTAGCCAAGCTGGTCCATGCCTTTGCCCTCCAGTAAAGACTTCAGTGATTCACTCGGTGCAAGTTCCCCCAGCGCCTGTCCAATAGAAAGTTGATGCTAAGCTATGCCGCTAGGCTTGTCTGTCCTGAACGTCGCTACTGACATATTGCGCCACTTCTTGTTGACCTGCACTGGATTTCCATCAAGCAGCGTATCGACTTCAAAGGCTTTGCAGTCCATTTTTAGGTCCTTTCATTCTTTTGCTTCGATGCACTTTTTGAAATAATAATAATAATAATAATGCCTTTTGCACAGCTCCTTAAAAAACCAAATCTCTATTCGGGAGCTTAACAACTTGCTGCTAGAGAATTAATAACCAAGAGCCAATGCTAAACTTGGTGTCTTAGACAAGAAGACAAGAATTTTAGTGAATCCCTGTGATTCGTCCTTTATGTGCTTATGCATTCTGACACTGTGAATGCAGCCACTAACCACACTTGCATGCTGATCCTGTGCATGTCACCCCTAACCGTGTTATTCATGTTGTTTATCAAGCATGATACCACTCACCATTCAATCGTGTTTCCTTTGCAGCAAATGTAAAGCGCTTAGAAAGAGATTGAGTTCTCTGAGGGCACTTTATTCATGTGTTTTATTATTATTATTATTATTATTATTAAGAATAAAAAATCAGTCACGCATGCATCATGCTTAGACGAGCAAGGAAAAGCACAGAAAAGAGACACCTCGGCCGCTGGTTAGTAGCGTTAGTAAAGATATACTGAACCATGCAACAAGTACGCACGAAAATCACACAAGAACCAAGAACCAAAAAGACAATAGAGACATGAAAGGGAAGAGAGAAAAATATGGTTGTATAGAAATATGCTTGAAGAACGGGAAGTTTGGAGTGATTGGGAAAATAATGTAAGAGGGAGAGAGAGAGAGGAGAGAGAGAGGAGAGAGGGATGAGAGAGGGAGGAGAGAGGGAGGAGAGAGAGAGGAGAGAGAGAGGAGAGAGGGAGCGAGATTTTGTGGATGCAAAGAAAGGAAGAGAGAGAGAGAGAGAAAGAGAGAGAGAGAGGGGAGAGAGAGGAGAGAGATAGAGCGGAGAGAGAGAGGAGAGAGAGAGAGAGAGAGAGAGAGAGAGAGAAGAGAGAGAGGAGAGAGAGGGGAGAGATAGAGGAGAGAGAGGAGAGCGAGAGAGAGGAGAGAGAGAGGAGAGAGAGAGAGAGAGAGAGAGAGAGAGAGAGAGAGAGAGAGAGAGAGAGAGAGAGAGAGAGAGAGAGAGAGAGAAGAGATAGGGAGGAGAGAGAGAGGAGAGAGAGAAAGAGAGAGGGGAACACAATGAGCACGTGAGTAGAAGTATAAGAAGTGAAACGAGCGAAGTTATTCAGTCTGTAAGCTTCAGTAAGCGAAGTCCAGATCAGTGATTAACTTGAACTTTACCTATTTCTGATAAGGAAACTGACAAATGTATACCTAGTGGTGTCAAAAACAACAGAAGTAAATAATAATGTGGACGTAATTAATCTGAAACAGAGCAAAAAAGACCACTCAAAAAGGTTCAGAAATAAGTATATGTTTTTTAGATTTGTGGCTATAATGCAAGTACTTCCTTGAAGAAGCCCGCAAACTGAATCTCATATTATTTTTCCTGTATTTTATCCTTGGAAATGGTGCTCAAAGTCCGTTATAAAATAAATATCATTATAATATATATATATATATTATATCTGTTATAAATAAATACATAGCTAATAAATATATAATAAGTGTGCTCGCCTGGTTTCTCTGAGTGAGAGTTACCGTGTTCTCCTTAAATTTTGTAAGACTAGCACGAAAGATGTAGACTTTGAAGTAAATTCTGCACCTCCTTTTGGCATAGTTCTTTATGAGAGCCTGAACCACCCACTCGCAGTTTTGTAATGTGATGTAGCTTGCAATTGCCCGGAAAGCTGTGAGCAACTGCAACGACACTGGTTGAGCCGCTTCCTCCGTCCTCTTCAGACTCTCGGTAAATTCGTTACACATACGATAATCTTCTGTATCCAGACGAAGATTTGAAGTACCCCCGAAGCTGTGGAAAGACGTGGAGATTATGCTTTAAAAGACACGGAGATTAGGTGCCGCCGGAAAGCTGCTAATGACTCGCTGTCTAGAGACGTGACAGATTGCGCAATGAGACCTCAAACCAAATGGCAGCATCCGCAACTTCGGATGGCCTGCCAGCAGCTCCCACTAATCACTATTCTTCCCTACCGTGAACTCGATACTCTTTGGCTAGTCCCTTTTGTGATAGACTCGGTGTTAGATGCTTTAGGGTCCCGGCTGTGTTCCATAAGCAAAGAAACTAAGGAAACTCGGTGAACCTTATTGGAGATCGGCCAGGAATGACATCTTTTTTCAAGTCTCTACTGAATTCTCAACCATAGTCGCCATACGCCAAGGCACTCAGCAACATTTTATTGTAAAGTATGTCCGTCTGTAACTCCATAAAGAAACAAGGACTAAGTGGGTGTGACGCTGGAGAGTTTGGTATGACCCGCTCAAAGCCTAGGCAGCTTTCGGTACGCATGTGGTAGCCAACAGACTTCATCTCACGCAACAAACAGAAAGTGAGAGGCATAGCTGAGTCAGGAGGGCAGTCGAGGAGGTGAGTAGGCAGGACCGCCGGAAAGGATGCGCCACAGTCGGCAGCAGGTGTTCGCTTGGTAAGAATCGTGGACGTGAGTTCCGAAGTCTAGGACCTACAGAGCAAAAGCCTCTGCTGCAAACGGTCTTGGGGCATGGGAATATAACAGCGTAGCTATTTTTTTTTAGAAGACCTAAGGAGACGAGGAAGCTGAAACTGAAGCAACAGTTAGGATAAGTGGATTGTTACTCGGCCAGTGGATTGTTACTCGCACAGCACTCTCAATACGGTAAATGTACTTTGCACAAAAAACAGCCCAAGTCTCTCAGCTTGAGGCTTGCGGCTTGAGGCTGGGAGCTGCAGCTAAAGAGTGTGCCTCTGAGCGTTGTTGGATCTCCAGGGACACCCTACTCCAAGCACGCTACGGCGCGAAAGGAGGAGCAGTTATCTTTCGCAAGCCTGGATCTAATTATAAACTCCGATCGGTCAGCTTAAACAGACTGAGCTAGACACCTATTCAGATAGTTTGATAGTGCCCAGCCAGCCAGGCAGTCGCGCTTCTAGCCTCCAGCCACACAATGGCTGCTGCCGAGGCATTGCCGCGCCGAAACCGTTCTATGGACTGACCGTGCTTATCTTGCAGATTGAATAGAACTCAGTGAAATGACTAACGGACGGCGGCGCCCGGGAATCCAAAACAGTACACGTGGGAAGCAGCAGGTCTGCAGGTAGCGCCCACGCTGCTGCTAGCAGAGGCCTGTCGCCGTAGCAACCCCTTGAGCCTCGCCGAGTACATCACGTCGTACCACGCGCCCAATCCTCTTCTACTAATCCAAGTATCCAGACGTATAGTCAGCGTAGGTCACAATCATCCTACGCACAACTTTACCTATCCCAAGCACCAGTCGGCACGGCTGGGCTCTGACTTGCCGATTGAGCGGTGTATGTAAGAGAAGTAGCCCACAAAGTCCGGCTAAGAGCCACTGTTGGGCCTGACTTCCTACGCTAATTCCCGAAGCAAGGATCGCCAAAATTTGAAGACAGAGCACCCAGCGCCAACTTGCCTTTCTGAACATTAGCTGAGTCCTGAAATCCAGTGCCATTTATTTGACATTAAATGCGGAACGCAACAGTTAATTTACCCCGTCAGGAAGACTGCTGGCTAATACATTTATTTGTAGAGGTTGCTGCAGTATTCATAGCAAGTATTTGTCTGCGGCGACATTTGACAGTGTTAACTAGATAGAAGTCATAAATTTACCAAGCCGTTATCAAGTTTCTGAAAACATCTTGCAAGCATGCATTTGGCCTTACTAATGCCCTAAAGTCAAAATATAGAGCTACTTGACAATCATGGAGATCTGTGCTATCGTCGCCATCAAACTGAGCACGTTAAAACAAAGACCTGACCCATCGGATTTGGTGCATTCAGAGATAGCTGGGGCATTTCCCCTGTAAAGTGTTACCTTGACTTAAGAGTGTCCCAACTAAAGAGCTGTTCGAAATACCGTCCCTCAAGCCGTCCCTCGGCCGATTTTTGCTTTGAGTTGAGAGCTAAAATTCGGATTACGAGCCAGCTTCAGATACACCACCGCTAGTTGGCGCAGCAAACGCCACCCGGGAAAACCTGAGGGCGTGGGCCACCAGGCAGTTCTTTGTGGACTGGGTGAATTTGGTCTTTGGTCCTGACATTAAGAAAAGAAGATAGCCTACCCCTGCAAGCCCTTCTAGTCCTGGACAATGCACTTGCTCACCCACCTAACCTCGAAGATGACATCCTCAAAGAGTTCAAGTTTATAAAGGTTGTCTGACTTTCATCCAACACAACTCCTATGCTGCAGCCCATGGACCAGAAGATGATTTCTAAATTCAAGAAGCTCGTCATCAAGCATCTGTTTCGCCGCTGCTTTAAGGTGACGGAGAACACATCTCACCCTTGGAGAGTTTTGAAAGGACCATTATAGCATCGTGATATGCCTCAAAATTATCGATATTGCCTGGCAGAGTTTTACAAAGAGAACTTTGACCTCGGTGTGGAAGAAACTTGGCCTGAGGTAGTGTCTGAAACGGACTTTGAAAGACTCGAATCAAAAGCGGCAGTGGTGCAGGTGATTGGATCCATCGGAAAGTCCACCTACGTGAACGTGGACGTGGGTGACGTTAACGAGCTCATCCGAGGAAGTAACTCCGAGGAAGTAACAAAGGAGGAGCAAAAGGCGCTACAGACGTAGCATCACATGGACGTTTTTCAGGAAATAGGTGACGTGGATGAGCTTGTCTCTACAAGTGAGATAAAGGAAATTTTTGTAATGCGGAAGAAATTTCCAGACTTTATTCAAAAGAAATGCCCAGAAAGAAAAAGTTACACCGGAGCGTACGACGGAGCTATTTAGCTACTTGCCTAACTCATTTCAGAAGCATTCTGAAAGGGAGGATGAAACAGACCTCGTGGAACAGGTTTTTTTTATCGAAAACCCCTGCAGATGAAAGTGAGGAAAGCGTGGCGAAAAGAGCAAAAATAGCGAATTGTATTTAGTTATTCATTTCAGCCTGTCTTCTCCAACTCCGTCAGCATCTTCGAGTTGTCTGATCTCCAAGGTACATTTCTGTATATTATACAAAATAAAACCAGTTTATGGCAGTTCATTCTATTGTATTGTGTTTATATACAATATTCGTTATTTATAAGAACATTTTTAGTTTAAAATGTGACAAAAATTGCGGTGTTTTCTGGGGTCCGGAATGGATTAATGGCATTTTAATTCATTTCAATGGAAAAATTTGATTTAACATATGATTAATTTAAGTTACGAGCTCCGTCATGGAACGAATTAAACTCGTGAGTTAAGGAGCAATATTATAGCTGCAAAGTATCTTCCTTTACTGCAAATGAAAAGTTCCTAGAAAGAGATTCAGTTCTCTGAGGGCGCTATATCAAATTTATTATTATTATTATTTTCTAAACTCTTGGCATTATAGGAGTGAGTGGACGGAACGGAAGTTGTACTTGTCGCAGGAATGAATGCTGGCAATACGAGCGGGCTTTTATTTAGGGGTTGGTATGTAGTCTTAGCCAGCACACGACGAATACTGGTTAAGCATGAAGCTGATATCCCAGCAAGTGAATTGTAGGCGCAGCGCTAACATACAAAGTTTTTCCGACAGTTGCTTAACGCGGCAGAGTCGAATAGCGCCTAAACATTAAGATAGCAAGTCCGGATCCATAGCGTAAATAAGTCTGCTCGACAGCCACGGAAGTATACATGTGCCTAAAGTCAGTAATAGCAGACAGCAACTATTACGACGCCCGGAGCAGCTGCCCCGGCTCCTGGTCTAGAGTACAACTCCTTCCCTTTCATGACTTTAGCTCGAATACTCCCTAACCATGGAGTATGCCATGGGCCGGTTCCGATCCATTATACTTCAGGAAACGAGAACAGTGAGTGCTTCGACAGTCGTTATCTGTCTGACAGAAAATCGGCGTTGCAGTCCTTAATCTTTCGCAGGAATCAATCATGGTACCAAATATGGTACCAAGTTCACAAGCAAGACCATAAGCGAGTTTCAGACATTTAGTGCATACAATTTAAAGGTTCGATCACCAAAAGATTTCAAATTAGTGCAAAGGACGGTGAGTTGACGAAATGCAGAGGAGCGGGTAGTAGGAGAGTACCCGGTAGGAGCAAGGAGGTCAAATAGGTGGGCTGGAGTTAGCGACTAAAGTGACATGTAAGCCAGACTGAGGATCTTGAAATCTATGAATAGCTGTGCAAGTAGTTTTGCGAATGAAACGTTTGAATGTCAAGCAGCTATCAATGAGGGCAACTAAATCGCTCGCACTTAACGACGGTCGCTCTGCAGAACCACCACTTAAAAGAGCAGTCTTCTAGTTCATCCGTATGCTTAGTGTTACCTATAAGAATATTGATGTGACTGGACAAAGATCATCCGAGGCACCTCTGAAATATGGGGTACCTCAGGGTTCCGTGCTTGTTCCGGTTCTTTTCACGGTTTATACTCTCCCTCTTGTCTTTTGCCCTTTCTTGTTTTCAGTTATACTGAGCCTCCGTGAAAAGGGGTTTGGGCCATTGGGATCGACTATCACTTCAATGCTGTCAATACCCAGCTGTGCTGTCATGTAAACCTTCGGAATTAGCAGCAGCGGCTGATGAACTGGATGCTCTCTTTAAGATATAGTCGGTCAATTCTCTTAAAGTAGTCAAATTAAACCGAACTCCCACAAGCAGGAAACCTGCCCGTGCTGTCGAGCCAGCAGGCTTAGCTCTATTTTTTAGGCAAGATGTAGGGCGAGCGTCATCGAATTTACGTGTCCTCTTTTATTACTGCCTACAGTTTGAAAGCTTCATTAAGAAGACCGTTTCCACCGCTAGCCGTCATGTTATCCCAGTCTAAAATGAGGGACTTTCTGCCATGGTGGCTGGCTAAAATCGTACTAGCTTTGTAACAACTGTACTGCCTGTGCTAGACTACTATTATTCAGTGGCTGGGCTACCGAAAAAGAGACTCGGCCTCGGCTTCAGCTAGTATTGAATATGGCTGCAAGGTTGGTCAACAAATCCCAGAGGTTCAGTCTCCTTTGCTGAAGGAGCGGCGATGGCTCCAAGTCGATCAACGAATCTAGAGGGAAAATTTTAATATGAGCCACAATCCTAGCTGCTTAAACAGCCTCTTTTTGTATAGCAACAGGTTAGCCTTGATGGCTATCACCACCGCTTGCAGTGGCGATAAAGGATCGCCCACCGCAGGAATCCAACCCACGACATCGGGACCAAGGTCATGAAAGCAACCGCTTTACCTAGTGTGCCATCACGGCTCACCACAAGGCCAGCTATGGGTGGCTCCTTCATACCTAGATGAGCTGCTGCACCAGTTTCAATCTCATCGTGCCCTCAGGTTCTTTACAGACACTACATTAGCTGTTCCATTTCTTCGTTTAAAGACTGTTGGCGACTGAAGCTTTTGCTCTGCAGGTCCTAGGCTTTCACTTCTATACGGATGACACTTCAGTTGTACCTTTGCTGCGATTCGTCCAAGCCCTCCAGCACGTCAAATATTCTCAACTCCCTTGCAGCATGTATTTATGACATCCGCACACGCATGGCAGCAAATTTTCTTAACTTAAATTATGATCAAAATAACTGGTAAAACCAAGTGTGATTCAGAAATTGGAAAGGCTGACGCTCAAAATCGGCTCTGGCAGCCTATCTCCTGCTGAATCTGCGAGAAATCTAGGTGTCATGTTCCAAAGGGATATTTCAATAGACGACCACATCACCTCCACAATCAAGTCTTTCAGTTACATAACATTGCTAAAATTCGGGCTTGTTTAGATTGGGATACTACATATCAGTCGGTCCTTGAATTTGTGACATCCCATCTTGCTTCTGTAACTCACTGCTTGCTGGCCTACCGGTATGTGCAATCAGGCTATTACAGCTGTTGCAAAACTCTGCAGCTAGGCTTGTCTATCGTGAGCTTCGCAATTGCCACATCACACCCCTTTTCCTTGCGTCACGACATCTTCTGACTTGACCACATTTAAAAAGAAATTAAAACGCACCTATTTATGACAGTATTTAGTGGGTCCCTGTGATTCGTCCTTAATGTGCTTATGCATACTGACACTGTGCACACAGCCACTAACCACACTTGCATGCTGACCCTGTGCGTGTCGCCCCTAACCATGTTATTTTCATGTTGTTTATCAAGCATGGTACCACTCATCATTTGATCGTTTCCTTTGCAGCAAATTAAAGCGAATAGAAAGAAATTGAGTTTTGTGTGGGCGCTCTATCAAGAGTATTACTATTAATATTAAGAACAAGTTTAGTTTTATTTACCCTCAGTTTAAAAAATTGGCTGACATCGGAATCAAATTTCAGCTAAGCAGGCGTACAGTTAGTTCATCAGTAGCTGCAACTGATTCCGATATTTTTAAGGTTTAAATGAGAAATACAGATATCACTTTTGAATACGAGATTTAGAATATGGCCACCAATGCTAGCTGCATGAAAATTGTCTTGGACAAAGCCGAAATTCACCAGTCAAAAATGAGTGCACCTGATGGCTGCCAGGGTTATCGTAGTAAATGATAAAATTTATAGAAATCCATAATGGCTTATCAGCCGTTAAGAAAATAATTTTTTAGGAAATGAAAACCCTTTCCTATAACTTATATGTTGCATTACCGGAGGGGTCGGTGCATGCGTATCATGTGGGGGCCAGGTCTCATCCAAGAGACCGGTCACATGTGGAGTCCCACAAGGGTCCGTTGCTGTTCCATTTATACTTAAACGTTGGGGAAAATTATTCAGGCCCGTGGAATAAGATTACTGTTACATAACGTAATCAGGCCCATGGAATACTCCGAAGCGAAGCGATAGCCCGAAGTCAGACCTGCAGAAGCGAAGTCACACTGCAGCATTGTGTGCAGCATCGTAACAAAAACTGATTACCGATTGTTGTTATGTTAGAAAAGCTTTTTGCTTCTTCTTTTCCAATCAATATTTTTCTACGGATTTTCATTCGCATTTTGTTTAGTTTTAGCGTGTTAGCAAGTGAATTTGACTGCTAATGTGGCGTTCCTCTTGCCACCCATCATTGTAGTGAACAGCTATTTCTGAACCAGTAGCAACCCGGAAGAACGTCTTCGAACATGTTTTTCAAGACGCCAATGCCCTAGCTCACCAAACATACTCCGGTATGTTTGAGTATATGTATGAGTTTCAGTATGAAGAATCGACATTAGCGAACCACCTGTAATCAATCGCCTAAATGCCATCGACAGTAGACCCATTTTGCAAAAGCTAGCTTACATAAATTCTTTAGGCAAGCTCAGTGCGGCAAAAGTGAGATCACACGGGGCTTTGGCCCCCTACAACGGGGCAGCGACATGGGCTGCCACCTAATCATCACAAGTTTCCCCCAACACCTACGACGAAACTCGGCGTTAATTCCACTCGATAAGTAACCCTGAGTTCGTGGAGAACAAACACTGATTTTGCTCTAAAAATGTTTTTCATTAATTGTGAACCTTGCCTCTCTCGCATTAAAGTCTTGCGGGCCTTGTCTCCTACATAAGAATTTTACTTCTTAAGTCTTCCATTCCTAAATGAAAATCCTAGCTCGATGTAAAAATCATATACGTGCTAGTAAACTGCATATATCAGGAACCATATCTTAAAGTGGTTGCTCTTCGAGAGATTATATTAGACGGCAAAATAGGGTCTTGCATCATAACCACATAGTCTCAGTCCAGGTGTAGGACCCTCGCTCTCCATGCCCTCAGGTCATGGGTTCGAGTCTTGCAATGGGCGATCGATTATTGTACACTGCAAGCTATGGTGATAGTCATTGAGACTCTTCTGTCACTGTATAAACTAGGCTGTTAAATCAGCTACAACATTCATTTGCATTTTGAAGAGGCTAATTAATGATAGGATATTAAACCACTTTACATTCCTCAGGTAGAGACTCGAAATTACAGATTCTTAACATTCTTCGTAAGCTAGTTGTTATTTTTTCCCTCGGCAGCGATCATCAGCTGTGCGTTACTACAAACTTTAGGTCTTGCATGCGCTGTCGTTCCCTTCCTCTCACTAATTACAATGTAGTATGTAGTAAATTCGTCAAAAGTGCTCGGATTTAGGGCTGCATAATGGGGGTCAAGCGTTTCCAAAACTCACCTGCATAACTCGGACAGGATTAATAAGTATTACTTCATCCTGACCAATTGTTTTATTTAAGTTAACATTTTGAAAATCAGATAGCTCGGGAAATTAACGTGTGCTGAGTTGCCGTCTCAGAATCAAAGAGATCGATGTACAAGGTGAGCTCTAGTGTGTGCGTTTGTTGGATGTAACATTCGGCAGCAACATATACGATTTTCTCCATGTAAACAAGCATCTATTTTCCCGTTCAATTTCGATTTCACAATCGGTATCTTTAATCTGCCTAAAGCAAATGTGCACGGTACTTCACGTAGGACAGTATACGGTAGCCACTCGTCTAGCTAATCATATTTCATTAAGTCTTGACTTCGGAGCACTACAGCAAACCTATTATTTGCTAATGACTCGTCTGCAGTGATGGTGAGCCTCATAGCAAAAGCTAAGCTCGGATCTTTATGCAAATGGCTAACGTAGAATGCATCAGTTTGACTAAACTGGTAACTGGCAAGGATATGGACAACATATGAGAGCCGACTCACTTCTGCAAGGAGTACATAGAGATACATAGATTTACATGCGGTATTCCTATCACTTGGCTTGAAAAAGGTAAAGCAGCTGACAGCCGGCTCTTTGCAACCAAAAACTGCATCTGTGGCGATCAAGGACATACAAAGCAAGGCAAAATCAAAAGAACATATTCTCCCGACGCAGTTACTCCAGAACCGCAAAATGTTTACTACCACCTTAGAACGACCAGCCTATGCAAGCAGTTAACAGGCTCCGATAGGTTTTGCCTTAACTGCAGCCTTTGCCCCGTATCCAAGAAATTATAAATATTACACAAAAGGACTTGACAACAAGGTGAACAAAAATGAGAACGAGACCTTAATGTAACATAACAGCATTATGTACATACATAACATAAAAACTATGACGTGCGTCATGGGCTATGCGTTTAAAACCAGCTGCTGTTGCTCTTAGTAATTCCGAGAAAAACAGCAGCTGCTTAACGTAGGATTTCAAAAAGCTCTTACAAATAATAACTTGCTTCTTTAAGGAGCTGGCGTCGTAGGGGGCGTCGGCGGAGCGACGCAGGCTGTCATTTTCTCGCTACTGGCCATGTCGTCGTGCCTCAGGCCGGCGGAGCCTACAGCCGACGGATCGTGCAGCTTACCAGGGCAGCGCGACTGCGGAGATCTGGACGAGTGCCTCATAACGATGCTTGGTGGAGCATAGGGCCTCGGGTTAGTCATGCAGACAGGCTTGAGCGAAGAGAGGGAAGATTTCTTCAAGGGATTCATCAGCTGCACGTGGCTCGGCTTACTGCTCGCAGAGCAGTGCATGCCGCCGGATGGTGACTGAGAATGTTGTTCAGGAGCAGGCACGTCCGACTTTCCAGTCACCTACATAAGAATCGTTCGATTAACGCCTCATGATTTGACCCACAAAAATTACTGTTAATCTTTCACACACATAAAGCTTTTAAATAACAGCACTTCATGTGACGATCATATATCTAATTAAGCAAGGAAATGCCAGGTGTTTGAGCTGTAGCACAACAACGTACCCAGGAATTAGCTAAAGAGGTTCTGAACATGTATTCTGGTTGCTAATACCGAGAGCACGGTCAAGTTTCATAACACAGTTTTTCAAACTTGGGAGTTTAGAACTTGCGTCATATAGTTTACATACCATGCAAGCAATAATAAAAACTTAGCTGCTAGATATCCAACTATTGTCGACCTGATCATTTCAAAGAACTTAGTCAAGCCAAACCTAGGCCGCACAGTATGCACTTTTATTTGATATAATAACAGTAGTCATATAATAATAAAAATATGGAATTTCCACAACCCCTTCAGCAAACTTGAATCGCTTTATAAGCATCAAACATAAGCAGAAAATAAATCGTATAAGCTGATAAGTAACAAAAGTTATATATATATATATATATATATATATATATATAATTTCTTTACACTCAGCATACCAATACACATAAGGATGGTTTGAATGGACAAAAACACACCGTGACCAAAAGGTAAATATTTTTATTGGAAAGTTCATCAATCCAGGGGATGTCATTATGTCAGCCGTTGAGAGATTTCTAAGCTTAAGTTTCTCAAGAACTGGAGCCATGGTTTCCAAGGGATTTTAGGTTGGTCAAAGGCACAGCTGGGCGACTTGTGCAAGAGGTATGAATATTACGATGTTAAACTGGGATGGGCACGATTGACCAATGCCTGAACGCAGCAGTATTTTGATAGCCTTACCAGCATGAATCAAATAATGCCAGATTTAATTCAGGGCCCAGTAAAAAGTGCAACGTCTGCAACATTATGGAGCACTGTGCACTGCTGAATGTTCACGTGACTTCCAGTTGTTTGCGGTTATTAATTGCGGGAGAGGTTTGCTTTCAACTGCCATAAGAACTAAAAAACATCACCCAAGAAGCATGCGTTATCTACCGTGTGTGCTGGTTTAATTTTATCAGCAGAGCCGTACTGGTCGATAATCTTTTAATCAATAAAACAGAGTCCGACAAATAGCTGAAATCTACCTATAAGAATCTTCGTGAAGCTTTCCAGCTACAGCACCACAAAGATCTACCTAGGTCCATAAACAAACATTGCACATTGCAATTCTTCACTACCGTTCTAAGCACCAGGCCAGAACTTTCTGGTGCTGTATTTCAAGAATCCTTAAAGCCAGAGAGCACCTTAAAATGTAGGTCAGCCACTCAAAACACAGTGCTTTTTAACTTGCAATAACTATCCGAGATTTGCTCAGCCTTTTTTTTTAGGTTGATCGTGATACATAAATTTTCAAGTAGCCATGCTAACAGAGTTCAGGAGCCTCCAGAAGCACATTTGGCATCCAAAATATGTCCCAGGTTTCACGTCTTAATATTGCACTGAGCCTGTGCATTAACTGTATTACTTTGTGCATCATTTTGCTCACTATTAATAATTTGCATTACTGAAACCCTACACAATTATCAGAAATAGAAGGAAGGCTAAAGAAATGGTAGCGCATCTTGACATCAAGAAATTGTTATGACATTAGCCAGTAAAGGTAAATCTTGATGATTGTCAGTCAGCAACTAAATTGAACACATCTGTGTCTAGCAAGAGATTAATTTCTCTGACAGGATTGTATCAAATGTATTATTATTATTATCTTGTGATTTTGGTGCTCGTGGTCATTAGCAGCAATACTTAAAAGTGTTTGCCATCCTATGTAAGGCAGGCCTTTAGATTCATTGCAGCTCTCCGGACTCGATTAAAATGCTCATTTTAATTTAGTATGTGCATTATCAAGACACTGACCAACGTCGTACATTAAAAATGTATGACAGCCGAGAGACCATTGGTAGAGCAAGACGGACACAATCAGCTGCTGTAAGTCTATCAACTAACTACTGATGAAAGCGAAGAAACAAGTACTAGTTGTAGCTCAATAGCCATTAAAACTGCAAAAAAGCGTTAGGGTACTGTACTCGAAAGATGATTGGGTGTGCATTTCTAATGCTTAAATGCATACAGTTTCATAGCTGCATAACAAGCGGTTTGGCCATTAGCTATAGTTCTATCACAAGTAAAAGGTTCAGTTCCGTGAAGATGACTCGGTGCAAAGTGAAGTAATTGTACAGCTGTTAAAGCCCAACAAAACTAATCGCAAGTGTTTTTTGATGGCATCGTCAAAAAGAATCTAAGATCAAGAACAATTCATTTTAACATTTGTCTTGCAATTAATTACTGGTAACAATTCTAATAATTTGGTCACCAAGAGAGTGAATATAAATTGCCACGTGTCTCCATCTGCAACCAGGAAACCGTTGGGTGAATTTATAGAGTAAAAATTGACATTGCCTATTCATTAGACCTCGTGATTGCTTCATTAGTATTGCGGCGGATAAGGGTGTGGCGTGATGGCATGATAAGCAGGATGAGTAGATAAATGAAATGTGATTAAGTTGCTATGCAGTCAATTGAGACACCTGGTTTGACTTGCTGCTACTAAACATGCTACCATCCCCTGACACAAAATCGGTTCCGTATTTTCCTGCTGCTGCCAGCATGAACAATATGCTGTGCTGCCCAACCATGCACTGCCAGGTCGCCTTGAGCTCCATGGTCCCCAGCATGTTAGGGGAGGGATAAATAAATCGTGAATATCCAATGCCCTTCCGACAAAGGATATGAAAAAAATTCAAGGCAAAAATTAAGGTACGACATCGGCAATAGCACGGGTTTCAGGTAGCACCAAGGTCAGAGACCTCCCCCCCCCCATTCAGCTATAAGCATCGAGCCTGCAGCCTTTAATCCATCTAGCTATGCTCGATACCAAAATGGCCATCTGTCAGAAGGTTTGGATAACAATCCCGTGCATAGAGCTACTCCTTCCCAGTAGAAGCAGATTGTATGGCTTATGATTCAGCTAATACAGCATCGATAGGTAACTAACCAATACTCATCATTCCTCTCAAGGATATTTAGAGTGCCCAAATGATATAGTCAGCCCCCGACTTACGAAAATTCAGAGATATGAGTTCTGTCACGGTTACGCAAACAAAATCGAAAACCAAAACGTATCCAAGAAAGCTTTCAAAATGATAGCTATCTACCAGTCACCAGGTTTTAGAGGCAGAGGGAGTTTATGATCCTCCAGTAATATCTTCCAACTCCTCCTCATCCTTCTCCAAATATTAATAAATGTACCGGCTTATGCATGCCCAAAAATATTCCAGATGATGATAATCTTATTTACTTGTTCTTATTTATTTCTATTTTTAAAATCAATTCGTTTACCTCTCTATGGCTTCGTCAGACCGTACCATAGTAGAATGTATCATATACCATTCTCAACGAACGAAAAATTCGACTCACGACGGGTTTTCGGTACCTATCTATTTCTTAAGTCGGGATCTGCCGGTACTTCTTGTAGGGTGCTGCAAAAAAGGCAAAGAAGATATTTTTGGACAGAATTTATGTCAGAGAAAGGTTTCGCGATTTAAAGATGTTCATTACCGAAGCGGGCAAAAACTGTAGGCTGGATGAGACCCCATGCGATCACGTTTGCAGGATTTGAGAGTAATAAGATTGTATAGCATAAATCAGGGCAACATATTTAATCGGGCTTGTGACCTTAGTTGTGAGTGAGGGTCGTGCCCATAAGTCACAAGAGCAAATGAATCAGCCAATGTGCAACATTTGACACATGTGGGATCAATTGAATCATGTCAAAGAATGCTAAAAATTACTCTGTACAGGTACGGAACGATTTCTGGGACACATAATTGAAACGAGATCAGAAAAATCCAAAATAAAGTTAGACTTGGTACCTGGATGGGCCATAGATAACAGTTGCCATTAGCAGCTTGCTGTTGGGAGTAATCGATATAAAAGATTCGAAAGAATGCGTCGAGGAGAATGCAAACGGTTTGAAATTGGAGAAAGAACAAGCATCAATCGTTACTCACCATTTTAACCGATCTCGGGGTGTGAAGGAAAGTCCAAGCCTGTAGGTGTGTCACCGGCTATGGCAGGGGAGTTCAGCCAGGTATTAGTCACAGCAAACAGGTCAAGCTCTTTATCAAGAACAATTTTACTTTTTATTGAGGGTTTATGTAATATTGAATGCATATTCCACAGGCACACTTTGAAAGTGGCCACTAAGATTGGGATTATAGTCAGCCTGATGACAACGACGTTAAAGTGATTCACAGCAGTGCTAGAAAGAGATCCTGCTAGACAGCTTAACACGGTGCAAGAAATACCGGAAATTAGCCCCTTGCCCCCTTGTTTGTTTCGTCTGAACTTCCCACGGAAGACACCCCACTCACGAACCCTGGCTCAAGCAGCGGCATCCAGGGATGCATCTGAACGACAATAGCCAAACAATAATATGAATGCATGAGAGTAAATCATAGGGCAATAAGTGCGGGTAAAGCTGCCATGGCAGATGGCTCGAGAGCAAGTAGCACCTGCCGACGCGATGGTAGGCTCGGGAGCACATGCCGACTGGACGGCTGGCACTAATTGCCAGCACTTAAATGTACATAAGCACGTAATTTCTTATGCACTACGGTCGGTTTCAAATTATCAGCAAACAATCCTGTCAACAGTATGGTTCGAATCTGGGGACAGTAGATCCCAATACATGACAACCACTTAGCCCTTGACTTTTGCTACCAAACTTAAATATAGCAATTGGTACATGATTCTGCTGTGAAGCTAGTGAGATGCCTGACATAGTAGGCATAAACGTGGAATATGCTCGGACGTTGATTACATGCAGATGTAGATTACATACTGGCGTGGATTAAACCCAGACGTAGATTGCACTCAGACTTGGATTACACGCTGACGTAGATTACACGAAGACACTATTCAATCAATCCCTGTGCTGCACCATCAGTTACTATTGAATTATACCTGCTCTTTAGTCATCAACCAACTTTCTCACACATACACACAGTCAGGTTGGTTAAGCTCTCTAAATCTGCTCTGACATCGAGCCTCTAGAGCTCCTGCGAGAACGCTATGTCACAGCACTGGAAAAGGCAAACGCCAATGACTTTGCCAATGTCATCACTCAGCGCTTAGTATTTTAAAAATATATAATTCATTTATATAGCATCCTAAGAGCACTAATCCAGGCACTTCACATATGCCACAGGCCTTGAGTCGACGACCCCGGTCTCCAAGGGCTAGTACCTTAACCTTTGGGCCAGTCCAGGGCTTGATGTGCACCACACTCAGAAAGCAAAGCACAAGCAGAACACATAATGAGAGCTCAGCACGAAGCCGTCATGCGACAAGCCTAATCTCAGGTGGAGCAGTCTCATAAACTTTGGTAGGCCTCCCAGTTATCGCTACAAGTATTTTACCATACCAGAAAGCAGTCAAGATGCTACGATGAGATACAAAAGGAAAGAAAACGTAAAGGTTTCCTGAGAAAAGGAGAGCTCCAAAGTGCACGTGTGTGCCTATGCGTATGCACAGTAAGGTGCTGCGAGCCAAACAAATTACAGCCAGCCCTCTCACTCGGTGCTTGAGCTTCCATAACATCCAGCACATCACAATCACAGGATAAGGCTAAGGCTGCAATGCTTTGCTTCCAGAAGTGGGAGCACATACTTCAGATTACAGCATTTAGCATGCTTAAGTAAAGGGTTTCTAAACTTCAGAGAATATTTAGGCTCTGTCATTTATGCGCACATTTTTTGGTATATGATCATGCAAACAATAACCAACCGAGGATGTAAATAGGCTGACATGCAAGAATGCACGAAAGCATACCAAGAGGAAGGCAACAACAAGAACATCGCAAGTCCACGACAACCCCTGACCTCACCCCAACCCCCCCCCCCCCGCCCCGCCGGGTTAGCTAAGCCAGAGAAAAGAGCTGGTGGCGGGCCGCAGGCCTGCCACGTGACCAGCAACGCTGTCCTTAAAGGCAAGGAAGGCCCAAGAGCAACTCGAACTCACGGAAATAATAGCGAGGTGCAGGCAGCCGGGAAAAATAGCCGACTTGCTACGACACACCAGAGGTGAAAGGCCAAGCTCAACCTCAGGTCTCTGACGATCGATAAGGTAAGGCCACTGCAGCAGACACAATGGTCATGCCAACTCGCTTATTTCAACAGACTCTTTGGTTCAAGTTATGCCCCGGAACTCCTTCGCAACTGGCATTTCACTCTTTCAGAGCCACTTCGTCGCTTAGAAACGAATGTTCTTCACAGCAACTTCCTTTACACAATGTTCTGATAGTATGTGCACGTCTACGGTTCAGTCTGTGAGTGCATAGTGCATATGAGTGCTTTCGTGTAAACCTATGATCTTTTCTTGCCCCTGGGTCTTAGACCGGCTACAAATCGATCGCACTTCACGACCCAGATCATGGCTGACAGTGGTGGCTGCTACAGCTCTTCAGCCACAATATAACTGAGGCTGTGAGATGAGCTGCTCCCTTTTTAGGAGCAAAAGAACGAATATCGTGCCACTGAAAATGTTCGCGTTGCACTGCTTCACCAAAAAATGGTGGCATCCTAATTGCCTCGTTTGCTTGCCCGCACTAGCTAAGCAGCTTCCAATTCACTCATCCTCCAACACATCATTCCAAGATAAGGCCGTGACATATAAATAAACATCTCTTTTCCAATAAGTTTGAACATAGATCTACTCGATCGTACTACAGGTGAGCAAAACAAATTCTCAGACACACAAAAGCAACTTTGTCATCCAGACAAGCACAATAGCCCGGACTTTTATCGAATCAGAGCTTTTGGAAAAAGGCTCGAAAGATGGCAGGGCATGCACCCCAAAATAATAAAGTAAATATGATCGCACATGTTCTCGCGTTGTCTTTCCTTCTATCAAGCAGGAGCATGCTCGGACAGGTCTGAGTTCAACTGCTGGGTGGCACAATTTGTGACTCGCGCCGAGCAAAGCCACAACGCCCTGTGCCAACGTACCACAGTGAAAAATGGAGAGTTTGCACAAGTCGAGACCTCCAAGCTCCAAACTCACCAGCAGTGCTTTGATTGCTCAAACTCCTCTTTTCACAAGCAGCTTCATCACACACACAAAATAAGCATCTATGCTGCTAATTAATAATAATAATAGCATTATCTAATTTAATAGCCTCATTTATGGAAAGACAGAAGAGCCTTAACGGCTATCAACCCTTGCTGGTCAACCGGCATGTGCAATCAGGAGCTAAGAGCTGGTGCAAAACTCTGCAGCTAGACTTGTTTATCATAAGTGTCGCAGTTGCCACATCACCACTTCTCGCCGACCTGCACTGGCTACCAGCCAAGCAACTGTTTTCACTCAATTTTAGGTCCCTTCGTTCTTTGGCTCCAGCCTACCTAATACATACAATCTACTTACTCCCCACCAGGCTAAGCATCGTACCACCCGCTTTTCGGAATCTAACTGTTTACCTATACCTCGTACCAACCTCAAATCCTTTGGAGATCGTGCCTTTAGTTCGTATTCTCCCAAAGCCTGGAATTCACTCCCGACTTCCATCCCTACATTTCCTAACTTGACCACATTTAAAAATAAATTGAAAACGCACCTATTTATGTCAGCATTTAGTGGGTCCCTGTGATTCGTCCTTTACGTGCTAATGCGTGCTGACACAGTTGCATGCTGCCACTAACCATACTTGCATGCTGACCCTGTGCATGTTACCCCTAACCATGCTATTCATGTAGTTTATCAAGCATGATACCACTCATCAGTCGATCCCTTTTCCTTTGCAGAAAATGTACAGCGCCTAGAAAGAGATTAAGTTCTCCGAGGGTGCTTTATCAAATGTATTAGTATTATTATATTATTATACCACCGCTTGCTGTAGACAATAAAGGATCACCCAATGCAGGACTTGAACCCCTGCCCCGAGTCGTGAAGAGCGAGCATCTTTATCTCTTGAGCAAAGACCCAGGGGCACTTATTAGGGCCGAGGACGTTGGATGTATTCATTAAGATCTACCCCCAAAACCAGTGCAATGCCATGCCAGTTATGCCAATCGAAACCGATACGTGCTCAAGAAGGACTTTGCAACTAATTTAAGCACATGGCCACGTGATCCAGAGCTACTATCAGAGAGGCTCTGCCTACCTGTAAGTCATCGTCCCTGAGATGGTCACTATTCCTACACAGTGGCGATATCCCTGTGAAGTGATAGCTCCAAAAATTCCCAGGAACTTGTTTGCAAGCTCTGACTTTTTAATTAAAGCATTTACGTGCTCGGCCACGACTTCTCCGAATGTCTTTGACGGCAGCAAAAAGACTAGAAAGCAATTTTGAAGGATCTTCTAGCCTCGAGTCGACTAAGCAGCTGTTGTTTGGTCTTAGGCCAATTAAGAAGGGAGCTGGCACTTCAAGATTCAGGTCGTAAGTTCGAGTTCTGCAGCGGAATTGTCTGTATTTGCCTACTGTGAGCAAGGTGAACAGATTCTATGGCTCTTCTATGGAACTTCAAATGATACGCTATAACGACCTTTTTTCTGTACTTGACCTTTTTTGGCATGTGACCTGATAATAGCCTATTCGAGAGAGAGAGAGAGAGAGAGAGAGAGAGAGAGAGAGAGAAAGAGAAAGAGAAAGAGAAAGAGAAAGAGAGAGAGAGAGAGAGAGAGAGAGAGAGAGAGAGAGAGAGAGAGAGAGAGAGAGAGAGATGGGTATGGGACTTATGTATAATGACATACTCGGTGTGCGATTTATAGTGGCAAACTGCCAATCTAGGCATCTCACAAGCAGAGGGCCCTGTGGGGGTATTCTTCTTAGACTAGTCAAGGAATGGATCTCGACACTTGCCCTTCAGCTCTTCTCACTCAGCAGCATCTTTGAAAAGACCTCTGAGGCAGTGCACTTTGTGCGCGATGCAATGCGAAGAGTAGGAAGCACGGGCGTGGCGCGCCGCATTGTTCTCTCTTACCTACCTCAGTGTGAGCAGCTTCGACCATGCTGCTGCTGTCTGCCAAATCCATGTAGCTCTGAGGGGCGGTCATGGCATACACGGCCTCACTTCCTGGCGGCAGCTGGTAGTAGCTCAGCTGAGGGGCTCCGGGTAAGGGCGCCGCGGGGGCCTGCAAAAAGAGCAGCTGCTGCTAAGGTAGTGTGTGCATAAAGCAGGCCATCGAATCGCACGGAGCAGCATGCACGTGCACAGAGAGCTCTAGGGTCGATCGCTCGTTTGATCTCTACAGACGAGAGAGAGAGAGATAGAGAGAGAGAGAGGGGAGGAGGGGAGAGAGGGGAGAGAGGGGAGAGAGAGGAGAGAGAGAGAGAGAGAGAGAGAGAGAGAGAGAGAGAGAGAGAGAGAGAGAGAGAGACTTTACTGCCGATGTTTCACTGCAGCAGCCATAGCAGTCTTCTCCCTATAATATTTACAGCTATATCTTCTTCCTCGAGCACCGTCCACCAAAACCCACCCCTACCGGAGCATAGAGATAGCCCAATGACTGAGCACTACAGCTCGCTGGGACCAGACTTTATCAGCGAGTTCGAGGCTGGCTTAAAGGAAGTAGTGGCAACTACTGACCTCCGTCAGCTCCCTGGGCCGATCCGAAAGGGCGCGTCAGCAGGCCTGGCCATAGACCGACCACACACCCTTCAGTCTGAATGTGATTGGTTAAACCAAATCATTCAGCGCTTTGAATAGGGAATAAAGCTAGAATTCGGAAGCTACAACAAATTCAAGCAAGTGCTCTCCGAGGATGACAGTCTGACGAGCATCGCACTGATGCGATTTCATAAATAACTGTGTACATGGAGCATGAATTTTAAAGGCTGGAATTATAAAGACCTGGGCGTGACAACAGTTTCCGCTAGAAAAGAAGAAGCCAGTCACGTGGTCATCGGAAGTTGAACCGCAATCCCAGAAACTAAAGGTGGGAGCCCCCTGCTTTAAATAAACACAATGCGTGTACAGTGTATTACAGTAAAGTCTTGAAACTTGTTCAATATTTTTTCAATTACAGTACTTAAATATGCATGTATTATCGCATTCACGGCAACCTTAAAAAATAAGGTTCACATTAATTTTAGCCCCAGTAAATTGGAGTCAAATCAATCACCAATGAATAAAACAGCAATCTACCTGAGGATGCCATCGAGGCCACTGCGTGCTGCTCCACTGCTGAGCAGCTGCAGCAGCCTACAGAAGAAATGCACATGACACACTGCGTGCATCATCACGTCTCAAAGCTTGCAAACACAACAAATATAATGCATACAACCAAACCACAATAATAGTAAATAAGACCCGAATGAACCAAAATAGAATTAATAAAATATAAAGTTCGACCGTCAAACCGATTTATATAGTGCTAAATGCCCCAAAGAGAAAACATGATGCTAAAAAGAAATAAACAATATGCCATATCACCCTCAGTAGTTGAATCCAAGGCATCCAAACCAGCAATGATATAGTAACAAAATAATAACAATACAATTGTGTTAAGACCTCGGAAAACTTAATCTCTTTCTAGACAAGTTGCATGTGCTGCAAAGAAAACATAATAGAATGGAATGAATTTTTGAATGCTGGGCAGAAGTCCGGGGTTCGAATTCTGCGAGCGGTAGGACTTTACAGGTAATTGAGGCTAGCTGCAACCGGGTAGTCTATGGTGTCAACTAAGGTGGCACTTGCAGTAAGAAGGCAACAGGAAGGGTGGTCCATTAACTACGGTGCCAGGCCAAAGAGTTGGTGCGTCCAGGTCTGCGAATATGGCCTTAAGAATTACCTCATTTCATGTATTCACCTGCGTGGCATTATGACAAACTCTCTAACTAAATCACATCATTTCGACAAGCAAGCAGCCCAGATGCTGCTGATGCCACATTACCATACTGCATGGTTACATGGTTAACGGTCTAGACATTTGTGGACGTGGGAGAAAGAGAATGAGAGGCGAGATAGCAAAATGGAGACACGAGCAAGGATACTGACTGACAAGGAAGAAGGAGCATAAGAAGAAATTCAAGAGGTGGAGAACATACAGAAGGATGGTGATAAGGAAGTCGGCATGAAGAGGGAGAGCATAAGAGAGGGAGAACTGTGGGAATGATACATAAGTAGGTGAGGATACCAAGGGGTAAGGATAGTGAGAGCAGGATAAGCAGAATTTAAGGTTGAAGAGTCTTTTAAATCGAGTAACAGCTAATTTTCACATATGTCATTGAAGGGGTCTTCATGAAAATAATCCTGGCACACGTACGATTTACAGACTGCTGCGGCTAGCTCTTTCTGACCGCCGCAGGATTTTTGAAAAATCTGTTCTTACGAGCTTCGAATGCAGAAGCCTATACAGACTTGCTTAAAGCATGTGGCAAGACTTGCTTAAAGCACATGGCCATTTTGTCCACAACGCCTAGGAAATAAGTGCTCACAGACATCTAAATACCTACTACTTAAGCCTGCCTGTCTGTCGGCCTAGGCTTCCACACCAGAGCCCGTCTAGTCGCTATTCGGCATGATCGTGTGTGCCTATTACCATTTCGCTATTGTCATTCAAATACATTCCGAGATGCCACTGCTTCTTTCGAGATTCGCGAATTGGGCATCTCCACTGGAAAGCCCATACTAAGCAAGAGATGGGGTAGGGGGGCTTTGGCATTGAGTTGGTGCCTGGAAATAGATAAGTTCTCTTAGGGCGCTATGTATACATTTTATTAATATTAATTTAATATTTTATCAATATTTTAATTATAATACTTTTATTAATAGGGGCTAAATTTCTAATATTTACTATGTTCGGTACTGTTTTGAGCAGCTCTACTAGCTCACCCTCAACCACTGCAGCAAACCACTTCAAACTATACGGTCTTCAGGCCGACTATAACTCTGGCAGGCAGTCTTAAAGTGCGCCTATGGAATGTTTGCTCACTGAGTAGTAAACCTCTGATAATACGTAGCACGATTCTTGACTTCGTCCTTGACCTTTTAGGTGCGACCGAGGTCTGGCTGAAATCGACAAACTGCACATCTTTAACCGAAGCCAGCCCGACAGAGCTCCCCCTTCCTTCCCTAAGCATAACGTCAAGGAAAAGTGGAAGTGATAGCCTTTGCTGCTCGTCCCTCTCAAATGCTGCCAAAGTTCACGGTCTTCTGAAGGCAGTTATCATTGAAATCTTTATCGGAGCAACGATGCTCTTGCTGCACACATTTTCATTCACAAAAAATTGCGAATTTATTCTCATCGATACATTCAACTTTGCACTCTTATGGGTCTTATGTGCTCTCGTCTTTACCCACCCCAAACAAGTCACTTTTTTGTTTGAAGAACAGAAGTGGCTCCTTTTTTTGCTCCAAGCAAACATCACTTGTTAATAGTAATAGTAATGATAATCCATTGTTATATATTTCTCAGAGAACTGAATCTCTCTCTAGGTACCATACAGATGCTGTAAAGAAAGCATGACCAAATGATTAGTGATAGCATTTACAATGCCATCAAGTAAAACATTGTTAGATGCTACATTTACAGGGTCAACATGTAGTTCGTTTAGTCGACGCCCTACCAACTAACTTCCTCGTAGCAGCCTTCAGGCTTTGAGCGAAATGCATCCATAGTCTCAGGTCTTGTCCTAGCATCCTTCAAAGAGGTTGCTTTTTGGTCAATAATGAAGACACTAGACCAAGAGAACTTTCACGAAACTTCGGCTAAGTCTCTATCGCCATTCCTATCAATGACTATAGAACGAGCAGCAACAGAGCAGCTAAACTCTTACATCAAAACTTAAAACTAAGCCAGTTCCAGTCAGGTTTTAGAGCAAATCACTACACAGCTACACAGTCACCACTTCACATTCTCTCTAACTCATTTCAGGGAAAGTCTCTTCTAGTTCAGCTCGATCTCACGGTACAGTTTGATGCTATTAATCACCAAGTCCTTCATTCGCGCTTCCAATCTCGCCTGAGCATAACTGGCACTGAACTGTAGTGGCCTACGTCTTATCTCAGTGGGATTTTCCAGAGTGTAGATGTCAACGGGCTACGTTGTTCATCGACGTAGCATTTAAAGTATGGGTACCCTAGGGACCTGTTCTAGGTCCACTTGTGCTCGCAATTTATACTCTCCATGTAGCCAATGTTAATGCAAAGCATGCAATATGCTTTCATTTTTATGCAGGTGGTGATATACAGCTGTAATTGTGCTTCGACCTCTCCCTATCTTCTAGCATGTCAAACTCTCTCAAATCCCTTGCTGTATTTGTTGCTAGTATTTGCACTTGGCTGGCAGCAAACTTTCTGAATTTGAATGGCGATGGAAGCAACTTACTAGTGATGAGAAAACCTCAAAGTAAATCAGAAATTGGAAAAAAAGTCATTCAAAATGAGCTCGGCACAACATATCTCATTTGATACTGCACTGAATATGGGTGTACTGTTTCAAAGTGACATCTTACTTGACCACATCAGCTCAATAGTCACTTTTGCCCAAATTCAGCTCTGTGGCATTGCGAAAATTCCCACTCTCTTAGATAAGGATGCCACTGCCCAAATAGTCCATGCATTTGTGGCATTCGTTCTGGAGTTCTGTTGCTCACTACTTTCAGGCCTTCCTGTCAGTACAATAAATAGGATGCTTTCAGTTGGTCACTTTTGCCCACATTCAGCTCTGTGGCATTGCAAAAATTCCCACCCTCTTAGATAAGCATGCCACTGCCCAAATAGTCAACAACATTCGTGAAATCCGTTCTGGAGCTCTGCTGCTCACTACTTTCAGGCCTTCCTGTCAGTGCAACAACTATGATGCTTTCAGTTGGATCAAAACTGTGGTTAGGCATGCCTGCGGTGAACTACCAACTGCTACATTACACCACTTCTCACGGACCTGCATTGGATGCCCATTGAGCAGGTTATCGACTTATATAAGTTCTGCAAGTTAATTTTTTATCCTTTCATTCTCTTGCCCGGGCTACTTATTGCAAATATCCCTTTCTAGGGTCTCGCATCATGTCACCTGCTCTTCTGAACTGAATCGGGCCATTTAGCTGTGTCTCCAACCGACTTCAAATCATTTAGAGACAATGCTTTTATCTCATGCTCCCAAAGCCTGGAATTCTCTCCCTCTGACGTCACGACCACCCCTGACTTTGTAACACTTAAAAAGAAGCTACAAACCCACCTGTTCCTAATGACATTTGCTCCGCCTTTATAAATTGTCTTTTGGGTGCTTAAATTGCATATACTATCACTAAAAAATTAATGTTTCTTTTTCAGCACATGTGAAGTGCCTAGAAATAGATGTACTTCTGTTTTGGTGTACATAAATATCATTATTCTCATTACATTGATAAAAATAATATCGATTTAGTCAATTGTTGTGGCATCGTTCCCTGTTTGACGCAAAACATTTTTATTCTCGGTTTCTTAAAGATCTAAAAAATATGTATACGATATATATATATATATATATTGCATATGTATACACTTATACAGTATGTGTATACATATATATATATATATGTATATATATGTATGTATGTATATATTTCATTGTATACATGTATGTATTATATTTGTACGTATACCTGTACGTGTATATATATATATATATATTGTTTATGTATGAATAGACACATATAGTGTATGTATATAAGGGTACATATAAAGAGTTTGGCTTCTTGTAGATCATAAGTCATTATAAAAAATCAACTCAATCCAGCGATTTTTTAATTTAAAATTATTGCTCAAGCTTAAGGTGGGCAGTTCCAAGACGTTCGAAGGCAACTTTTTTGTTAGATCAAGTATGCCTAGAGAAAACTCTATTAACTGTGATCTGTGTCCTCTCTTACAACATCGAGTAAGTCAACCTACTTGGAATACTTTAAGGTGTCTGCTACCAATCGGTGCCAGATGACAGTGAGCACACGCCGATGGCTTACAGTTGGAGTCGGATTGTTTGGAGCACCCAAGATGCTGAGCTGCTGCCTAACTTACCAATACTCATTCATATAATAGGCTAACATCAATCAGGCTTACCGTGTACGGATATTGAGCTTGTGCAACGAAAGTTAGAGCTGGTTGCTGCATCATGAACGCGGAGTGATAAGCTGCGGCCGAAAGCTAAAAGAAATATCGCAAAATCAGCTTTCCCACATCCACCACGAGCTTACTACCTGCATGAAGATAGGTCAAGATGGAGTGTTCCATCAGAAATTAAAAGAGCCTAGCACGCTCATAAAATATCAAAAAAAAATACAAATCGCTTCATTTGAGATGACCATATATAGTGAGAGACCCAACATATAAATGAGACATTCTGCTGAAGCAAAAAAGATCCATCAAAACGATCCACAATATTATGTACTAAGGTTAAATGCAACAAAAAGCAGCTGAAGACAACAACTGAACTGAAGACAACAGCAATCCAACAGCTGAACAAGATCATCAAAGCTCAGCTCAGTCGTTAATTATGGAGGGCAGGTATCACACAATTGCCAATGCACCTTCCATCACCTACCGCTGCCCCCCCCCCCCCATGCTGTTGTGTGTGCTCATTACCTGTGCTGGAGGTACTGCAGCATAAGCTGCGCCGTCTGATGTAGGAGAAGGAAAAATTGCCATGCCATTCTGGTAAAAGTATGGGACGGCGTTATTGGTAAAGCACATGCTGTGGCCAGCAGGTAGTCCTGACGGATCTGGAAGTAAAGCAAGAAACTCATGATTTCAAAGCTACTCTCCATCCTTCGACCTGTGCGTAGGCTTTGGCAGGATTAAGTCAACGAGGGGCTAACTTGATTTTTCTAGGATCAACCAATCACAGGGAAGCTGAAGGTGTTTATCAGGCAGCTTGGCCATCCCCCACAATCGTTCAGCTTGGTCAGAGGAGGGCTAGGACCAACTGCCCCACATTTGCCTAGGGCTATATGTTCAGCCAGTCAGGCCTCACTCGGGCATAGACTCCAGCCCTAAATTGCTTTAGGAAGCATTAACAAATAATAAATAAGATGATAATTCATGTGTACAGTGCCCTACGAGACCTTAATCTCTATTTCCAATGCACTCACTTGACCTCGGTCGTTCAAACCAAGCACCATAACCACTGGGACAAACCAGCGCGGCACAAGGGCATAGGTTCTTCATGCCAAGAAACACTCGTCTTTCTGCATTGATACAAGAGGCTGTTTTGATGTCAATGGTAGTGACCAGCTATTTAGTCTCTTGTTCTAAACGTATACTAGTCCTCAGGAGCACTTCTATCATGGCGCTACCCAAGGCCGAGAGATGGATCTTTTTCCTGCACTAGCTCAAAAGTTAAGAGCTTGGGAACTAATCCATTCTGAGACAAGATTTAGTTTCGCATGATTGTGGTTGGTACTCAAGCTCTTGCTAACATGCAATGAGGCATTTAAGGACAGCAGTGTAGATATATTGCTAAAGTTGTGCCTTTGATAGAAGTGCTAGCCTTCCATCAACCTATCCAGCTCATTGGTGCATTTTCTTTTAGTTATCGTAGCCACTCGGAAGCAGCAGCACACAATTTTGGCTACATGGGTTCGAAATAGAGGCCCTGAGTTGACACTGTGCAAAGCATAATCATTGCATGAGAAAGAAACAGGGACCGTACAACAGCATTTTGTTTTATAACTTAAGTTCAACGTGCTGCAGCAAGGCCTTGTTGGGGCATTCAGAGAAGCCATACAGGCAGATGAAATCTTACTACTAAAACTACAAGGGCAGAAAGCCAAAAAGCTGTAGCCTAATTTGCTGCACAAGTGAATAACAATACTCCAAGTGAAGCACTCATTATAATGAGTTACAGATCAATCTCTTGTCGATGAAATCAACCACAACTGTGGGCTCTCAAGACAAGAAAAACCGTTGTACTCGTAACAGCAATCTACACATGCATATGCAATTGATTTATTCTCTCTCTCTCTCTCTCTCTCTCTCTCTCTCTCTCTCTCTCTCTCTCTCTCTCTCTCTCTCTCTCTCTCTCTCACTTCCCTCTGTCTCCTTCTCCCTCCAGTCATTAAACGTATCTTTTTGTAAGTGGTAGCAACAGAATCAGCTATCTGATTATCCTGTTGAATTTAATGTGCTAGGATTCAGGTCACTTCCGAATAAGATTTTTTCTATCGCGATTTACGAATAGATAAGGATTATACTTGAGACCGTGCATCCCTGTGCTGCTTCTGAGGATGGCAACGTTTGCTGGTACAGTAGGGGTAAGGTACTCGCTTTTCACGACCCAAGTCATGAGTTCGAGTCAGACAGTGGCACGATCCTGTATTGCCCACTGCAAGCAGCGGTGATAACCGGCAAAGCTCTCCTGCTATATATCAACTAACCTGTATTATCTAGGGACATCTTGTTTTTTCTTTACCTTTGCTTTTTAGGGGTATCTCTTTCCCTCTTAAGTCGGTAAACATCGGTGAAAGAGATGAAGAAGTATTCCTGACTGATGCTAGCATTACCCGTATCGGCTGGCTAAAAAAGGTGCTTTGCCTTATCAGCATCTCAGCAAGTCTTCCAGGCATTTTTACTCCAACCATACAATATATTTATTTATTTAGTTATTCGCATTGCTGCTGATCTACCGACTAGTTAAGTCGCGCCACGTACGAAATCTCTCTACTGGTCTTTGCCTCCATCCTTTGCCGTACTAATTTCTCTTTTCTTGCTCTCTGCCTTGCCGATCGTGCTGATCACTTTTTACTAAAACCTTGCTAGTATGAGCTAGCCTAGTGGTGGACCCGCACAGAAAGCCCTGCTGCCGGGTCCAGTGGACACTCGCAATAAGCATCTGCCTTCCTCTAGGGACTCCACCCATACCCAAGTTTCTGATGAGCCATAAATTACCTGTCGGCTACCGCCTATCGTTTGCAGGGCAAGATCTGCAACTAGCTGAATCTGACCTAGCCTCTCACATGCACGGCCTTCGCATGCCACTGTTCTTGAAGGTGCTTTTCTCTAGTCAGCCGATCGATAACCAGCTAAATCTCTGGCCGGAAGGCCCCTCCACTTTCTCCAAGGCGCTGGCGAGGAATTAAACACAAAAATTATTGTTTTCTCAGTGCCTGTTTGCAATTGGTCATAACTATCCCTGTGCGTGCACCCCTAGCAAGTGTAGGGTATTCAGCACTTTATATGGCACACCTCTTACATTTATCAGCTTCCTTATAACTCGCAGCCTGATTGACCGATGGCAGACGTACGTCTGGCCATCAGATCCTCCAGCACTATGCAAAGTTTCCACAAGCACGAAGTCAGAATGAAGAAAAAGCAGCGCTGTAAATCCCTGGTTTAGCGTAAACGTGCCAAAATACACCAACAAGCAAAAATTGGCCGAAGGATCAAACAAAAGGACAATGTACTTTTTAGCAAAATTCCGTGGCAGCCAGGGAACTAAAAAAATTTCACGGCTAAGAGAAAAACAAAATCCACAGCCCTCTGCCCGTGGGTCATCATGCAGAATAAAGCTGGTCAAAATCAAAGCCATTACCGCAAGATGCATCTCAGAAGTCTTGAACAAAAATAGTTCAGATAAGCAGAACTTCTTAGACTAGGAACATCAACAGAGCAAATCATGCAGGGTCAAGGTACGACACATAGTGCTACCACCTTCCAGTTGCTGAGGACGGATCTGTAACCAGTCCGTTTTGCTGCTGGAAACAGGTAGTTAAGCCACGTCGTACATTAAGCCCTAGTCTGCATGAAACCGCTTGCCGTGCCTATACACAGAGCATTAGACATGAGATTGTGAGCACAGGGCACGAGTACTTACCCAAAAAGCGGGGCAGAGCTTGCTACAAAAAAGGGAAACGTGTGTTAGCAACAGTCTAGCAGACAGTAGAGCACCTCTTATGCAGTGACCTTTGTTTAGCCTATGAAAATTGCAGACCATGAGGCATATCCTATCGAGGCATCTGTAAACACAGTATATATTTTGATGTATCTCAATCGAAATTTGCTGCCAAGGCAGGCCTCAACAGTGCCACACTGACCTGTAAGCATCCAGTTTTACTGCATACCGGGAAAATGCACCTACACTTTACCTGCATTTCATACAGGTATATATTAACATGGAGAAAGAGCTATATTGTCTTTGAGGGATTTTCTGATATAATGAAAATACATAAGGCTAAGGAACACTAGTATATGGATATGTGTTCCTCTTAAAGCAGTATACTAATGACAGTACAAGCCAGAACAATTGTTTTAATCTGCATGCTCAAATGCTCGAGCAAGGAAAATGAGTTCGAACTTTCAAACCGTCCGCTACCCAAAAAAACCTGACAGACCTATTGCTATTACTGAAAGTAAGAACAGATAGAACTTAATTAAACAAAAACCTGCAAAAACTACCAAAATGCTGCTTTGCTCCATGACACTTGATGAGAATAGGAGTAGGACTCGTTAACTCGTTTTATCATCATATATACAAATGAGTTGGCCAGCAGATAATTGACCTGACAAGTAGTCGAACCCCAAACGTATGAAATGTAAGTTATATACACTGGGCAGGGCCTCTTCCAGAATGGTGCACGAACGAGTCGCTATGAGTAGGTTGCCATAGAAACCTTGAGTTGGTCATGGACGGACGGCATGCTAAGCAAAACATGAGCACTCTTACATGAAGCCTGGGCATCACTTAAGTAAGACCATTGAGTAAAGTAACTATAAAGAATGATGAGTGGCTTGTATGAGGTGGACAGTGGCCAGATACTTACATTTTGATTGAGATTAAGGATTAAGATTAAGATTAGGATAGCTTAATATTTAAACCCACTTATGAATGCAACGTGAGAGCCAAAAACTGCCAATGCTAGCTCTTGCTGAAGAAAAGCTCAGGAAAAAGCAAAGGACAATTTATGCCCATTCAAAGCCATGGGCCACTAGGGGCGACTGAATAGAAACGGATGAACCCAGGATATATCGCCATGCGAGGTCACCCATTCAGGTATGGCAAAAGCTTCTACTTCAATGAATGAAGCTCAAATTCAAGCGGCAATATTTCTACATCCATTGAAATCAACTACGATTCGGTGCTATAGGGGCTTCATTTTTCAATCGGAAGCTTTGCCACTGCCCAAGGCTTCGGGCGAAGCAATAATCCCGTTCGGAACCCAATCACAGCGATCCCTAAAACGCCAGCAAAAAATTTGGCTACTATCTGTATTCAGCTCGGTTGATGCCGATTCGGGCATAAGTTGCTCCTCGGCCGTGGTTCCATGCTCGCTTATGGTAGATCTTTTAATATCAACCTCGTGCACTCGCACTGTACTACGCAGAATGTTAAAACCAGTTAGGACCATTTCTTCATGAAATGATTCTCAAACTTCAGCCATCGACAAGCGTGAGGATATGAGCATTATTGATTGGAATCCTTTTTTTCATAAGTAAGCAAAAGCTGTGCTAATAGCATGACAGGAATTTTCATACCATCGATGCAAACTTAGCTTGACACAATACATTTAAATTAGTAAGCTAGTATGCCCTTCATGTAGCTTGCTGCTGGCAAAACAAAATCGGGCTTCCCACATTTCTCTCCCCTTGCCAAACATGTGTAGCAAACATTGCACACCCATACGCAACTGATATCCCAGTGAACACTTGCTTTTGTAAACTGAGTTGTGGGCTAGTGGATTTCAGCAATAACGGAAATATTTGAAACGAAAACGCTGTGCTGCCATGTAACCGACAGCCGGTGTACCGAATGTGCCTTTAACCACATCAGCTGTGTTCACTCAGCTAACGTGGTAGCTGTGTGTGTGTGTGTGTGTGTGTGTGTGTGTGTGTGTGTGTGTGTGTGTGTGTGTGTGTGTGTGTGTGTGTGTGTGTGTGTGTGTGTGTGTGTGTGTGTGTGCAGTATCCTACTGCAGAAGACTATTACAGCCCTAATAAGAGAACAGCCTTTTAACCCGTGCTAGCTCAAAATTTCGTTGAGGTCAAAACATGTGGGTCAAAATTCATAAAGCCCTTTTACAAACTCGGATTTAATCTGGCCCTAGTAATTTGTCGGCCATAATCCCTCTACAAAAATGAGCTACCTCTTGAAAACTGAATCCCTTACGCACCGGTTATCGTAATTCTCCAAGGTTTCTCTATTACCTTGCAGTCTTCACTGACGAATTTTGCTCTTTAATGGCCACTGGCTTCAGGAAGCCAAGCAAAGACAATAGCAAGCTGCAATAGCTATGTGCAAGCCTAGTGCCACCCCCTCAGGTTCCAAGCCCTCAACCTAAAGATTGGCTTATCTGCATGTAATCTGGACGTGCTTCCCTCAAGAGTTCCTCCGGTATGTCGTCAACTGTATAGCTGCCACGGCACCCTACTTTGACGAGCAATACCCTAAATTGACATTCAATGGTTATTTGAGCTTCAGTTCGTATGCACCACAAATCTGGAACGTGCAGCTCGCTTCTGTCACCATCTGCAATGACTTAGGACTATTCAAGTATCGGCTAAAGACAAGTTTTTTCCGATCAGCTCTGCCTGCACCCCGGTGGACTTGTCTTTCTTTACCCTGTGTGTGTGTGTGGTTTGCACGCGCTACCTGTCTGTGCATGATTCACAGCACGTTACTAACCAGCAGGGATCATACGAACCGGTGCCCTCCATGGTCTTGCCTGTCTTCTTGTGTTATCCAGCATGCTGGCCTAAGTACGATACATGTTTGCTTTTGCATGCTTGTCTAAGAAAAATACCATTAATTTCATTAACCCTTGAATATTGATTCTCTTGGAGATGACCCAAAAAACGAACCAGTGGCCACCCTGTGCTGACTGACTACTTCGCAAAAAATAGCGTAAGCAATGCTGGACACATCCGGCCACTCGCTTATCCATCGTAGGCTATTTTCTGTACTGCTTTGGCTTGCTAACGTAATAATTGCTAATGTTGTAATGCACCTAGACAGATTTAGTCTTCTTAGAGCACTATACCAACGACCCATTATCAGTACAAATATTATCAATAGTGGATGCGTGATGTTCAGGCCATAGGTCTCACGGGCATCCTAGAAATGCCGGTAAAGTAAAAGGCAAATTACGTGCCACCTGATTCAATAGAAAAATTAATTTGGGTAATCAAAAATCCTTGTGATCTCAAAATCTCGAGCGTTTAGCATGTAAGGTGAGCCTTGGCAAATGACTACAGGTTTGCAGTTCTTTCGAGAAAACGTGGTATCTATATAAAGGAACACATCTTCTTTTGCCGACTCTTTTGTTCTTGCCAAGAGCCAACAGCAAGTGGCAGTAAACAGCTGCACCTCTTTTCAAAGGTTTCCGTGGTAGAGCTCAACAGCCTTTTGGTGCCCGTGGACGTTAGTTGACCTGATCCAGGCAGGTGGAGACTGGCCAAAATGCTGCTAGACAAAGCATAGCAGTGCCTCACCCTCCCCTCAACTATAAGAGGCTGTTGCTAGAAGTCAGATGCAGCAATTTTACTTGCCTGCTAAACTTCCAAACTATTTGCTATGACCAGGTAAATGCACGACAAAAACTCATTTGCAGCTGATTTTGACTCTGTTGGTGCTTATCAGAATTTGTTGGGTCCTTGCGATTTGTCCTTTGTGTGCTTATGCGTGCTGACGACATTGTGCGTGTTAGCACAAAACCGTATTTGCATGTTGCCACCCTGAGCATTTTATCTCTAACCATTTTGTGATTGCTGACACTGGGTATGCGTTTAAGTTCTCTGAGGGCTCTATATAAATTTTTTATTATTATTAATGTCGACAAGTACTCCTCAATCAAGAAGAGATGGTGTAGCCTCAGCACTCATCTTGCCAAGCACTTCGAGCATCTAACGTGATGCTTAGCCACCATCCTATTTTCTGGTCTTCGTTGAAATAAAACCGATTGATCAATAAATATGATAACAAACATTCGGATGTGTGCAGAGAATTTTTTATTATAAAGGGATTTTAACATAGCTCTTTTGTATTGAGACTTTTAAAGAAGTATCGCCTACTCTTTTCATTTATCGCATGGACAAAACTATGAAATTACGATGGGTGGAGGTAACGTGAAGCTTTTCATGCCCCGTACTGCCCACCTTGAGCCACCCTTGTATGGAACAGTGCCCATTGACCATCGAAGGATCCGACCACCAATGAAAATCAAAAACTATGAGTCTCGGCATTTACAATCCACTGTTAGTCACTTTACCATTGATGTGACCCTCCATAGTGTGTTAACAACCTTTCACTCAAGTTTAGCTATGAGTTCAATAATAACTAGCAAATTACGGAGTTAGCAGGTCGTGTTCACGAAACATCGAAAAGACTACCTTACTACAGTCAATTAGTTACCATAGGAAACAATATGATTGAAAGAACGAGGCAAGATGAACGCACCTGTTTTCTAACGGCGGGTCCAATATTCAACTTCCTTTCCTTGAAAATCAAACTCTCGTTCTGCAAAAAAACGAACCAGTGGCCACCCTGTGCTGACTGACTACCGCGCAAAAAAATAGCCCAAGCAATGCTGTACACATCCGGCCACTCGCTTATCCATCGTAGGCTTTATTCTTTACTGCTTTGGCTTGCTTCCTGCCTAGGTTCTACTTGTCATTCATCCTCAGAGCAACGCAAGTTGAGGAAATGAAAGAAAAAAGCAAGATTCATACAATGACACACTCGGTTCAGGCTGGATTGAGCCGATTTATAAAGCAGAGCAGCATTGTATGCAGTCTGTGATCTTATACAGCAGCTTCGACTGCTAAAGCCTCAGAGAAAATCAACTCGTGACAACCCTAAAATCAGCTCAGCATACCTGAACCACAGACGTGTGGAACCTTCCAGATAGCATACAGTAATAAAATTCCAACACACTATCTGCCTGAACCGGGTGTCAAGTGAAAGCATACTACGCCCCCTCAGCACACCACGCAATGCTCCTGCACCTCAGATATTACACCTCCTCCGTCAATATACAAATCTTGAGCGGGAGCATTCACATCTAAGCAATCTCTTGGAAAGGTAATAATGGGCTTCAGAATCTTACCTCTTCGAAGACTCTTTTCATGATTTTGTCTGCATCCTCTTGAGTGTCGAATGTTACGAATCCATACCTATATTTAAAATGTAATATAGTGCACTTTACATGTAAACACATAAAATTAGGGCGATGCTCATCTACTGCTGTCCTGATGTTTCCGAAAAATTCTCTAGACCTTCAGGTATCATATAAATTTCCATCGACAGAGTAGATTGCTCTTACTGCTATTGGTAAGAGGTGAGAATTTAAATTTGTTAAATTTGTTAACTACCTAACATGACACAACCAAAGGGTCAGAACTTGTCCTGCAAGCTCTGCATAGGGACGATACCTCACCTAAAGTCTTGCTCAGTTTGCGAAGACTTATATCAACCCAAAATGATCAAGCCTGTCACTTCTGGAGTCCTTGGCTTGAAACTTTGGTAACAACAAACATAACATGGTTAGGGGTGACATGCACGTTTGAATGAATGAACTTTTGAAAGAACTTTTGAATGCTGGATGGAAGTCCGGGGTTCGAATTCTGTGAGTGGTAGGATTTTGCAGGTTATTTGAGGCTAGCTGCAATCGGGTAGTCCAGTGTCAACCAAGGTGGCACTTGCAGTAAGAAGGCAACAGGAAGGTCGGTCCATTAACTCCGTTGCCATGCCACAGTGCTGATGCGTCCAGGTCTGCGAGTAAGTAAGGCCATGGGAATTACCTCATTTCAAGCATACCAGCATGGCATCGAGTAACATTGCACGCATATCGATCACTCTGCCAATACCTATATAAGTAGCTACACTAGAGGCTGCCAGTTGATACTTTTTTGCCAGTGACCTTGCTTGGGATTAGAAGCTGGGTAACACATCATCCAAATGAAGGCGATCAACCTGATGGCAAAGGCCGACTTTGAATGCCAACGTTCCAATACGAGGCTCTTGCCGTCTGGGAGATACCGTCGGTGTCCTTCCTCAATTTGCCTTCAGGCAGCCATTCATCCCAACCCTAAGAGAATGTTGCCAAATGAATTCACTTGCTCACGTGGCACTCCTGCAGCCAGCAACATCCGCTCGACGACCTTTGGCAGTCCATTCTCGATCGTAGACGTAGAGCATGCCTCGCACGGTACTCCAGCTAGGAAGAAGGCACAGGCGGCGAACACATCCGGTAGCCACGCTGCACCTCTCGTGCACACGCGAACCAGACGTCGTGATAGAAAAGCAGGCTAGATCCGAGCACAGGTGTCCCGGCAGCTCACTAACGAGCGTTCGCGCCTCTACAGGCTTTGCGGCATGCAACACCTGTCACGTCAGCCGTCGCCAGCCAAATAGGAAGAGCGGTGGCAGCTGAGGAGGGGGTGGCAAAAAAAGGATCGCGAGGGGCCGCTAGAGCTGGCTAACGAGGCTGGGTCGAGTGTGCCGACCCCTGGTACGCTTCTTGCCGACCCCGATTGCTCCTTGGTTTGGTGCTCTTCTTGTCCGAGGTGAGTATGTACTTCAGGTGGTCGTTCATGCAGGTGGCAATCGGAGGCAGCAGCGCAACCCGGCAGGCCACGGACACTCGCTGGCTGGATATTTTTGTCAGTAAGCAGGCACAACCACCGGCTTTGAGCACGACCGATAGGACCCCCCCCCCAACCTTTCCGACAGATGGGCCTAACCGAAAAGTGGCAATGGTTCCAGTTTAGGCTCAGCCTTAAAGGCATCCACTGGTACCAGCTGGCAGTTAGTTAAGGCTAGGTTTCTTAGCACCAGCACACCTCAGCCCTATCCGGGTTGAGCCGAAGCTGCTGTCTCAATTACAGTTTGAATGCTCTGCTTTGTTTCACACACCTGATGACTTAATCGCTGGCTGATGCTATCGAAATTCCCTTTGACACACTGCAAGGCAGCCAGCCAGCAGCGATTTGCTTGTCATTCTCATCTGCTACTGCAATGAGCATCCAGTCGATAAACTCACCACTGCACGAAAGCCACTGTTGTTATAAAAAATACCTTCCTGGTTTGTACCTAGCACAGATTGCTGTTCCATTAACTAAATATGCCCCGATGTGTGTATGCTCACATTCCAATAAGTAAAATAATGACTAGATTCAGGAAATGCTTGTTTTTCGTCGCCTATGCATGCATGTACCCAGGCTTTATATTCGTGTACTGGCACAATCTTAAGATGCTCGCAAGATGCACATGCTATGCCACAGATTGGAATTATAGCTATTTTATTCAGTGACATCCTAGCTTTCCTGTGCAGGTAGGCAAAAGAATAGCAACAGAATGCAGAAGCAGCACACAAGTTCCAACTACTTGTTGCGACTATCCAGCCACCACAATTTAAATCACAAGCAAAACTCGTCGAGTTTGAGCGCTGCATTGTGAGACAGCCGCTAACCCTTCCACAAGCCATGTGTGCATACTGTAAGAACAAAGAACACTACCAGCTCATGCAAACTGCTGGGTGCAGCTGAAAACCGACAGTGATAGCAGCCGACAGTCAACTGCGAACGACAGGCAAGTTCAATAGGCTTCAGGTTCTGCTAGCACATTAACATGCTAGCACATCATATCTCTCTACATTTGAGGCAAATGAAGTCTGCAAAGAATATAAGCCTGAAATTAATGCAAAAGCAGAGCAGATTAGTGCAGATCAAGTGGCACGTACCCTTTGGATATGCCTGCCCTGTCCGAGATGATTTTAGTGTCCTTGATTGATCCATATGCAGAAAAGAATACTCGCAGCTCGTGGTCGGTCGTCTGCAAAAACAGGCACGTGAGTGCACAAAAATCGAACACGCTTGCATATAAAGGCAGGAAGTGTTCGACTGCTGTCCATCACTGTGTGACAGCAACTAGCAGCCACCAACTAACACTTAATTGAGTCTAGAAAAGCTGTCAAATCATCAGAAATGGCCAGAGGGGGCCACTTGCTTAGGCTCGATGCCTCTGCCTTCTGCAGCTCTACACGGGCACCACGTTTTAGTGAATTGGTACTGCGGTAACTGCATCTCGATCGCCTTGCTGCACACAGCACTGCCTTGAAAGTGCCCACTGGTGTGTTCATAAACTGCCGACCATGGCCAGGAACTTTATTTTGCTTTAATTTGCATAGCACCCTAAGAGAATTTAATATCTATCCAGGTGCTTTACATATGCCCCAGTGCTCGAGTCCACAGCTTTGGTCATTCATGGCGAGAACCATACACCCACCTCCAACCCAACCACAACCATACCCCACCACACTCCCACACCCCCAAACCAGAGAGGCAAATGTGCCTAGTCACACTAGCCTGTGGCTGCTGATCACTTGCATACACCTGTCCACAGCTAACACGAGTTGCCGGTCTCAGAAAGTCGACAGCAATTTCTTGAACCCTCAATCAAAAAGTTGCCATCACTCACTGTCCTGTAGTGTTTGATGTAACATGGGGTACGTGAATGCCGGCATGCTTAATAATAATGCACTTGATAAAGCGCCCTCAGAGAACTCAATCTCTTTCGAGAACGCTTTACATTTGCTGCAAAGGGAAATGCGATTGAATGGTGAGTAATATCATGCTTGATTGACAACATGAATAACATGGTTAGGGGTGACATGCACAGGGTCAGCATGCTTCCATTGCTAAACCTTGCCTAGCCCAAGCAAGCATAGCCATGGGCAGGCAAGGGAAACGGGGGGGGGAGGCGAGGGTGGGCCCCCCATAGATCTGCTGAAGGGGTGGCGCTGAGCTGCCTCGAGCAAAAAATTACAGCCATTGCAAGTCCCTTTTGCCGAAACCTTACCAAAATTAAGCTTCACAGACTTTCCTCAGGGGGATCTACCAGGCCTAGAAGGATACTTAATAGGCATTTATTGCTGCCCCCTTTCAGGGCCCTGCTTCCAATTTCTTTTTGGGTGACCCCAGCCCTAAGGAATTGCTAGAAAATCGCAAATAGCAGAAGGAAAAAGCTCTTTGGACTGTTAAACAGGCCTGCCGGTACTAACCGTGCCGGCACTACCGAATTGCCTGTCGCAAGTCAGCATTTACCTGCAGCTACCCTGGATGCTGTAGCATGGAATTGCAGCTGCTGCTGCAAGGCCAAGAGGCCAGCTTTTATTCATTTTACTTATTTATTATTTCTTTATTTACTGCGCCTTTAGCCCCATCTTGCCTTTAGCCCCATCTCCAGCACCACAGGTCTTCCCAGTGGATGGTGGGGGAACTACCAGGCAATAATTGAGTAAAAAGTACCCACATAACGCCATAGAGGCTTTTTTGAAGTTTCAGATTCAACTAGTTCCTCCAGAAAAGGCAACCACATTAATAGATGTGAAGACACGTTAATGGACGTGACTAGATAGCCTGTTGGATCGCAGCACAGTCGGTGTAGGTTTCCGAAAGAGCTATAATTTGTCAAGGGGATTGTACAATTTACAGACTGATTACTAGTTATGTCCAGTTAGACACGCTTGAAGAGGCATGCCAGGTCTTCCAAATGGGGGTGAGCATTTCTTTTCCTTGAGTCGAGAATAATTCTTCTGAGAGGCATTCCTTCAGCATGGAGTTTAACACTCCAAAATAAAATTAAAAATTAAAACTAAGACCTTCAGTTCAAAGGTAAAATAACAATACGGTTTAAATAACACGTCTTTAGAGTGGCTGGAGAGCTTTCTCGGCAGGTGTGGAAGAAAAGTCCTTAACATCAAAGCATCCCTCACAAAGTCGACGTTTGGCACACACACGAGATTCCTTAGCTATGCCCTTTAGCACAACAAGACCTTCTGTGGAACTCCAGCAAGTCTGCTAAACTCGACTTGTGGGTGCACTTTATACATTTTGCCTAGCCACCCTGCTAGACTGCTGAGCACTCATGGTGGAATGCAACTGCAGAAGCAGACCGTCCGGATGGTAAGAAGATCGAACTGTAATTTTCCGAGAGAGCCTTCAGCTCGAATAACCGAAAGTCTGGAACTCACTTCTGGCAACAGTCACTGCCTTCGATGACTTTACATTTATTACGTCTCAGCTAAAGACTCTTCGAGCTCTAAGCTTCCCTTGGATCCATGGAATTGTTTAGTTTCGGTATGATTTGCACACGTACGTGCCCCATTTATTCATATAGTGAGTGCATGTGCATATATCGAGTGAATGTTTTAGCCAGAGGTCATACTAAGGGCTGGTCATGAGTGTTTGCTTTTGCCACGCTGGCTTAAGCATGATGCTTGTTTTGTATGCTTGCCTAAGCATGATACCCTGCATATCACTAACCCTCGATTATTGATTCTCTTACAGGAGTTGTATAGCTTCTGGATAGAGATTAACTTCTCTTTTAAGGTGCTATTCAATTGCATGTCCCTTTGCAGCAAATGTAAAGCGCCTAGAAAGAGATTAAGTTCTATGAGAGCGCTTTATCAAGTGCATTATTATTATTCAAACCTATTACTATTATTATTATTTGATCGTGATTATGATAGGTTTATTTTATAGCATGATTATTCCAGCACACCAATGTGAGACCCATCCAGTGACGAAACAGAACTGAAACCGGCCTAACACAGAGCTGGCGGTCAAGCAATCGGCTAATGAGAGCAATCAAGCCTGCGACTAACAGACATGGATTTATCTGTAATAGAATCAATATGGATGTCGACATGCCACCACATAAAGGGAGATGTTGGCACCTTGTTGGGCTGTTCTTTCATAGGTGAAATGAAAATACCTGCCTTCGACAAGCATTCTTTTTACCGCTTCTCTATGCTTACAAGCAACATTTTGAACGCAGTAAAGAACCGGTGAGCTGATTCAGCGGCCTCATTAATATAGCAGCTGATGAACTTTACGAGCCATCAATCCTGAGCGGCATCTCAGAACATCTTACCTAGGCTGCATTAGAAACGCTGGTATGTGTGAGATCAATAAAGTGCTGTTAGCTGTCGCGGCTAGTTGCCGAAGAGGGTACAATAGTCGAGGACTCTGCCAAATCAGGCAATAGACATTTAACCGTTACAGATTAATTGGGTGCACATAGCTTGCTTACACGAGATGCCCGCATGGGCTTCTCTAAAGTCGCCACCGCCATATTAGTGCTATGAAGAGCTGCGGCAGGAGGCACTGGTAATAATAATAATAATAATAATAATAATACATTTGATAAAGCGCCCTCAGATAACTCAAACTCTTTCTAGGCGCTTTAGTTTAGGTTAGTGGCAGCATGCAACAGTGTCAGCATGTATAAGCACATAAAGAACGAATCACAGGGACTCACGAAATGCTGTGACAAATAGTTGCTTTTTCAATTTCTTTTTACGTGTGGACAAGTCAGGAGACGTCATGACGCAGGTCAGGAGTGAGTTCCAGGCTTTGGGAGATAACAAACAAACTAAAGACGCAGTCTCCAAAGGATTTGAGGTTTGCACAAGGTATAGTTTAACAGTACATTCCGAAAAGCGGGTGGTACGATGGTGTGGGGAAGTAGGTCCTGATAGGTAGGCTGGAGCCAAAGAATGAAGGGACTTGAAAGTGAGTGACAAACAGATAGGCAGTACACAAGGTGCAGTACTTCTCCTGGATATAAGATGCTAGTCTATGCAGCCCTATACCTTCCTTTCACTCACTGCATCACAAGAATTACATAGCTGCTATTATTATTATTGTTATTATGAATTATTATCCAGGCTAACATCAATATTCCAAATGGTGCAAAACTCTCCAGCTAGGTTAGTCTGTCGTGAGCGCAACAGTTGCCACATCACACCACTTCTCGCCGACATTCGCTGGCTCCCAGTCAAGCAATGGATCGACTTTAAGGTTTTTTGCTGACTTTCACATCCCTTCATTCTTTGACTCCAGCCTACCCATCAGATCTATTGCCCCACCAGGCTAAGTATCGTACCATCCGCTTTTCGGAATCTGTTTAACTATACCTCGCACAAACCTCAAATCCTTTGTGGGGTATGCTCCTCGATGCGGCTGTTAGGAACGGAGCCGCATCGAGGAGCCCCCTGGAGACAGTGCAATTAGTTTGTATGCTCCCAAAGCTTAGATCTCACTCCCGACTTCTGTCACGACATCCCCTGACTTGACCACATTTAAAAAGAAATTAAAAATGCACCTATGTATGACAGAATTTATTGGGTCCCCGTGATTCATCCTGTATGTGCTTATGCATGCTGACACTGTTGCATGCTGCCACTAACCACACTTGCATGCTGACCCTGTGCATGTCACCCCTAACCATGTTATTCATGTTGTTTATCCAGCATGATATTACTCACCATTCAATCGCATTTCCCTTTGCAGCGAATGTAAAGCGCCTAGAAAGAGATTGAGTTCTCTGAGGGCGCTTTATCAAGTGTAATACTATTATTATTATTATTATGGCTTGCAATGCTGCTTAAACAGAGCAAGATTTTTTAAATTGCAGTCGGAGCTGCCAATCTATGCCACAGTGGCAGTTGGGGCCAGCTATCATCTCGTGCCAATGCATTGAGTGCAGTCATACGCTTGCACACAATACTGTAGTTGCACTTCAGCCTCGGTACCTAGCTTTGTATGCTGTAGCAGGACTGCAGCAGCCTTTGCAGACGCTGCTACCACCACTGTGACAACGTTTCCACGCCAGACATTGAAACCCTGACAGCTGCTAACATAAACAAACCAACAGCCTGTAAGACAGAGAGGAGCTGAGGAAATTGCAAATGATCTAGCCACCTGCATGGGTGGTAGTGCCAAAAACAAGTTTTCGAAGAAATGCAACCTTTCCGGCTCAAGTTGCAAACCCCATGCAAACAGCATTAATTTTGTATAAAATTATGAGACAAAACGTGCATACGTTTAAGTTTATGAAAATGACAGTATATCGTCAAGTGAATAAGGTGAGACGCTGATGGCTGGTAGCCTCATTCTTTCGGGAGGGGTACGTTGAATTTAACGATGGTCGATTTCGACAAGATTCGGCCCCTTAAAAGGCTCGGCCGCCCTAGACTGAACAGTTAGACATGTCTGATAGAAACAGCCGACAACAAATGATAGAAAAGATGTGGAAATAAAGACGAGAGATGGACAGAGAGTTGAGGCTGAGAAAGAGTAAGTGAGAGAAGAAAGAAAGCAATGTAAGAAAACAATGAGAGATTTCATTGAGACAGTGCAGTGACAGAGAGCGATGAGAGACAGCAGTGAACAATGAGATATCGGTGAGAGATAGAGGTGAAAGGTAGATCCAAGAGAGGAGAGAGAGCAGCAAGGGAGCAGTGAGAGAGAGGGATGAGAGAGAGAGAGAGACACAGAGAGAGTGATGAAAGAATGAGAGAGAGGGGAGAGTGAGAGCGGTAAGAGAGCTATATAGAGGGTGAGAGAGAGAGGGTGAGAGAGAGAGGGTGAGAGAGAGGGTGAGAGAGAGGGTGAGAGAGAGGGTGAGAGAGAGGGTGAGAGAGAGGGTGAGAGAGAGGGTGAGAGAGAGGGTGAGAGAGGAGGGTGGGAGAGAGGGTGAGAGAGAGAGGGTGAGAGAGAGAGGGAGGGAGAGAGTGAGTGAGATGGTGAGAGAGAGAGAGGGTGAGAGAGAGAGAGAGAGAGAGAGAGAGAGAGGGGGGGGGGTGAGATAGAGAGGGTAAGAGAGAGAAATAGAGAGAGAGAGGGTGAGAGTGAGAGAGAGGTTGAGAGAGAGAGGGTGAGAGAGGGTGAGAGAGGGTGAGAGAGGGTGAGAGAGAGTGAGAGAGGGTGAGAGAGGGTGAGAGAGGGTGAGAGAGAGCGGGTGAGGGAGAGAGAGTGAGGGAGAGAGAGTGAGGGAGAGAGAGTGAGGGTGAGAGAGGTGAGAAAGAGAAAGGTGAGAGAGAGAGAGCGGTGAGAGAGTGGGGTGAGAGAGAGGTGAGAGAGAGCGATGAGAGAGAGCGATGAGAGAGACAGAGAGAGAGAGAGGGTGTGAGAGAGAGCAGTGAGAGAGCAGTGAGAAGGCGAGGTGAGAAAGAGAGAAAGCGGTGAGAGAGCGGTGAGAGAAAAGGATGAGTGCAAAGAAGGATCCTTGATTGAAACTAATGCGAGCAGGTGGAAGTGTCTGCATGTGAGTGCCGTTGGATCTAAATCTCATTTCCGTCTCTTCTTCGTCTATATCCCTCTCTTGCTGCCTCACGTCAAAAGCATTTATTTCAAAGCCTTTACTTGTAGCTAGAGCCGTAATGGCTCACTAGGTAAGGCGGTTGCTTTTCACGACCTCGAGGTCGTGGGCTCGAATCCTTCAGTGGGCGATCCTTATCGCCACTGCAAGCGGTAGTGATAGCCGGAAAGGCTCTTCTGTCTCTATACAAAAGAGGCTGTTAAATCAGCTAGCATTTATTTATTTATTTATTTATTCATTTACTGCAATCGATGTCAGTCGCGCCTAGGCTTTACTTTTACCTGATTTTCAGAGCTAAATAGGACGAGGCAATGTGTTTTTCTAGTAAAATTGAGCTCATAATGTGAGCCGTTAGCTTTACTTTTGGCTTCTACTGATTGCACGGCAAACACAAGAACGACATCAAGAAGGCATCCGCAAAGCCGTGACCTAGATACAGCTGAAGTGCCATGCAAGACTCTTTTTGCATACATGCAGCCCAGTTAGATTTTAGTGCAGCAGCAAGCTTGAAAACCCCAGCCCTTTTATTATTTGGTGTGTTAAACACATTTCTTTTGCGGTTACTGGGCGGTGTCTTCGTAGGCCATCATGGCGATCACCAATACCAGTAAAAATGGATTTACAAGCGATACAGTCAGAATACACCGGCTACGTTTGAGTTTATGTATATGTATTTATCTGAGATGCGCTACGAAGCCAATACTCACATTTGTTACGACTTGGCTGCACCGGTCCCTAGCGGCAGTAGTAAGCAACCCCTACATAGCGTCTACTAAAGCAGCAGACCCACCTACCCAGATCAAGTGATTTGCCTAATCAATTTTTGCAGCTGGAACTGTGTGTTTGGCTGAAAATAACCAACGGCAATTTACGATAGCCAAAAAGTTACGATTTTTGTAACTACTCTATATAAAAAAAAGTTTAACACATGAGCTGCATTGATTAGCATGCCACGGATTGGATTGACAATAGTAGCCGATGTAAATAAAGCCAACGAGATTTAAGAATTCCAGGTTTGACATAATCGTTATTGCTTCTATTGCATCTCCTATACACTGGCGAGTATTACAATTAAGACAGAGCTGACAATGACAACGATAATAATTGAGCTGTCTTCTCTGCCGCATGCAGATGTCAAGATTTTTCACAAGATAGCCAAGTCACTGAAATAGACATAAACCGTTAGGCCGTTTTAGCTCAAAGAGGCAATACGATTTGGCATAGTCTTTGGTCTACCTTACCATTGTGGGCATGAAGGAATACCCACGGAATCCACAACGCTCGGCCGTTTGATACTCATTCTCGCTGCGATGCCGCTCACAGCTCTAGAGCAAACCAATGCCAATAATTGAGGATCACTCGCTAAATTGCGCCAGAGGCTATTACGTTTAGTACTCACGTTTGCTGCTATCCCTCCTACGAATATTCTATTCGGAATCTTATGACCAAACTTTGGCGCATTTGGATATTGCGGACACGACAGCGGAGCTGGGCTGTTGCTGCTTGGTGGTGACATTTCGCCGTCGGATGACTATAAAAGAAATGAGGAAACTGCCAGCAGCGTCTGCGATGAGCTGGCCCAGAATGCTGCGTAGGGATAGGAGTCGCGCACACATACAAGTAAGGCCAGCTACCGCCGGCACGCTATCGTCTGATGTACGTACCATGCCTATCGGTGTCTAAGCGTTTCCAGATAAATGCAACAGGGCGCGAATCAACGCGGATGGGAAGGTTGTCGTCTACTAGAAGTGACTCCAGCACTGCCGTCACATGGGGGCCATTGTGTGCACGCTTAGCATTTCGCGGCGCCGTACAACTCCATGGCCGACAGCACGCCCGGTGCCACCCAAAGCACCTTATGGTCATTACCGCACCAAAACAGTTTGTGGTGCCGAGCTGTGTTTTCCCGGTAACATAATATCCCACAGCGCCGTGCTTAGCCAAATTAGGAGTCCTGCTTAATTCATGCGGCGGCCGCGCGTACCCCTCCTAAGCAGGGCATGCACGAAATCGTCGGCTAATACCCGACGATGTACTTACCATTCTGACTCGATTGACGGGATATCAAAACTGCCAACACCGCAAACAAATAATAATTTGAAGCAACGTCGAAAAGAAACGCCGAACTGCCGAACGGGCGGAACCACTAAGGCGGACGCTCTAGAGATGGTACAATCTAGACGCCGGAGGCAGACGGACACACTGAATTCCTCCGCTGGCCTAAAGCTAGCTTTTCCTAAATATGTTTGGATATTCTGAATTTAATTTGAGCAAATATTATTTTAAAACTAAAGTATTTAGATTGAAATGCGTCTACACGGCTTAAAAATTAGCGTTTCTTTCCTGCGACCCCATTATAATGGTAGCCCCTTCTATCGTCTGCTCCCCCTAGCTATCCCAGCTAGCTCAAACTAAGCACATTATCTGTTCAGAGCTTTCGCAAAATATTTATATAATTTTTTGTACTGCAATAAGAATGCTTAAATCTAGCGCCAAGAACGTCACGCCTGCTGATGAAGGTCAAAGGCGATGGGTGCCGTCTGACTCTCCGAAGCGGCCACGCCGTCGCGTCCGCCCCCCCCCCCCCAGGTCCAAACCGGCAGCCGCGCGGCTCGCGCCGGAGCCAGCGCGCGGTCAGATCGAGCCTCCACTTAGGTGTAGGCTGACCGCGGCCAACGCATTGGCGTTGCGCTGCGACGCGCCCCTAAATCCCTTGTTAATTGTGGGTGCGGGAGTAGGAGCACACGCCTGAGTACGGCACAGATAGCAGCGAAATTGCACACAGCGATAGTGGCCGGCCGTGCTCGACGGGCCACCCCGTCCACACACTCGCAGCCACCCGGCCGTGCTTCGGCGGCATAGCCGAATAGTTTGCCCAACTTCCGGTCGCCGGCGACCTCGCCTTGCTTGGTGTACAACTTAAGGGATATTACAAACTTGGGGTGCGAGTTCCTCGTCCTGACAAGAACTAGGCCGGCAAACACGGCACTAGTAACGGCGGTAGTCTCAGCCGACGCACGACAAATAGTGGCGACGCCTTGACCTCGTATCGCGGCTAGCGATCTATCGCAATTGGCTGGCTCCCGTTGCAATGCTGGATTATGACTATATATATATATATATATATATATATATATATATGTATATATATATATATATATATATATATATATATATAGATATATATATATATATATATATATATATATATATATATATATATATTTAGTCATAATCCGGCTGATTTAGCTCGCCGCCTCTTCAGCGCTACTACTTACGCATTATGCTCGGGCAATTGCTTAATCGGGCGTGGGATTCAATGAATGGCCAGAGTGCAGCATTTTCCCTACCAAGGCTCCGTTGCACTGTGTCTTTACACTGGACCTCAGCCACTCGTCGGTCGCGACTTTATCATAATAATAATAATAATAAATAACGCTTTGATATAGCAATCCAAGAGAGCTAAATCTCTTTCTAGGCACTCCACATTTGCTGCAAAGGAAGCACATCGATCGGTTAGGGATAACATGAACGGTGTCAGCGAACGTAGTGTTTCAGTTTCGTTTTTATAACCTGACCAGAACGAACGCGATACACGCAGGCCTCAAGCTCAAGCGGCTCGCGGCCGACGCCGCGCATCTCTCGGCAACCCAATATCTCGATAACCAAACTTCTCACCACTTTTTGCCGTGCAATTTGAGCCCGTACTTTGTCGCGAGTAAAACGACGTTTAAAACCTCTAGAAGCGTGCTCTGACCGCGAGAAAGGGGACGAGAAAAGCCCTGGAAGGGACACGCCGCGTGCCCTAAAATAGTGAGATTGGCGATTTTTGAAAATCAAAAATCAGCTGAGGACGCTCCTGGAGCGCCGGCCGGAAGTTCTCTTTTTTGAGCTCCGGTCGCGCGCCTTTTGGCAGTCGGTCTGAGAATGGCAAACTGCTTTTGAATGAGTCTGCCGTTTTCATGTCAGTCAGCTTTTCACGAAGCGCACGGATTGTACGGATGCTCACTCTGCAAGGCCCAGTAGGTCGTGGGATCGAATCCTGCAGCGGACTCGATCCTCAAACTGCCCAGTGCAAACGCTGGTGACGGTCATTAATCCTCTCCTACCGCTTTACAAACAGGCCTGTTGAATAGGCTAACTAACTTCGTAATTCTTCGTTCTATTGAAGTAATGCTCGCGGTTTTTAAAGGCTGTCGGGAAATCGCCGTTTCGCAAGATCCGCGCTGGCCCGAGAGCGGGAGAGAAAATATCTGCTCGCTTAGTCTGTTGGAGAGGAGCAGTCGCTAAGTTAATCGGCTTAGGCGCGAAAGGTCCGGGCTTGATGGCCGAAATGGACGAGACGCCCATCTTTCTCTGGTCAAAGGACTGCGAGACGAGGGCCGACGCGGCTCTGCTCGCGTAGTAATACTAGTCCGCTAGCCGTTCGCTCGGCCTTAACTATCGTTTTGTCGCAGGCTCGTCTAATCTAATCTATCCTCTACTTTCCACTTCGTTTCGCCTTTGGCGTCGGTTCGGGTATCAGTTTTGGGCACACTTCGTGCATACCGACCCCTTCCCCTCAATCAATGCTAGCTCCATGCTAAACGACGCCTCGTCGGTGCGCTGGCACGGCGACGGCGACGGCTCGATCTCCGTGCACCTTCCTCGGCCTTCGTCATTTCGGTTTCCCGCAGGAAGCGCCGAAGCAGTGCGATCAAAACTCGATGACAAGCGCCTGGAGCTCGCGCGTTCGACCCGTCCCCGGCGGCGCAATCGGTACTACCGACGACGCGCTAAACGAGAGACCCAGTGGGGGACACCCGGTGCAACCAGCCCTGAATGACCTCAGCAAACCGCCAAGCGCGAGTGTCTCGCTAGGCTGTCCTGAAGGCTGTGGTCTTGGCGCTTGCAAAGACACTCGTGTTCTCGCTGCTCGCGTCCGGGAGCCAGCGAAGAACTCTTAGCACCGCAGATGCGACAAATTACGGCCAGCGCCACGGCATTGTCCCGTGCGGTGCGCGACTCCCACACTGGTCACGCGATTGAGTTATGCGAGTCAACGGGCGTGCGAAGTGCAAACGCTCTAGTGCAAACGTTTGATATAAATATAATCGCGTGTGCATTCGAGGCCTTACGCGAGGAAGAGATCTTGATGTGTCTTCGAGAAGTCAGGGCGCACTCTCTACAGCTCGCTCTCCCTCCAGCTTCCCTCCCTACAACTCTCGTATTCGCTCCCTGCAACTCCCGCATTCGCTCCTCGTCTCGCCTCTCCTGGACAACTTGAAAACTCCGCGAGAAGTACGACTGCGCTTAAGGTGCATAGAACTCTACGGTTCGGTGTAGCAGCGAATTCTCACTGAATCCTAAACGACTACCGACGACCACAAGCCAAAAAATTCAATCGGGGTTCAAGAGGCAGCTCTCCACTGAAACTGTTCTCCTCCGTGTAAACAATGGCATTCTACGTGGCAACGACGACGGGAATGTCACTGCCCTAGCTCTGCTAGATCTGTCTGCTGCCTTCGACACCATTGATCATGATGTTCTGCTTGTACGATTGAGAACAACGATCGGTCTGGCAGTCGAAGCACTGGCGTGGTTTAAATCGTACTTGTTTGATCGTATTCAATCCGTGTCGTGTGGGGTCAGGTCTCACACACGAGAAGGGTCACCTGTGGAGACCCTCAACGTTCTGTACTCGGTCTCTTTCTGTTCTCCATTTATACACAACCTCTGGGAAAAGTGATTAAGGCTCATGAAATAAGATATCACTTTTATGCTGACGATACTCAGTAGTATTTGTCATTCAAACCGTCGGAATCTGCTTCGGCAACTCAGAAACTGAGTTGCCGAAGCAGATTGCCTTGCCTTGCCGATCATGGATGTCGGAAACTTCCTGAAATTAAATGACGATAAAACCGAACTACTGCTCATAGGACACCCTAAGCGTGTGGCTGGATTAAAAGGCTTTGCTCTTCTAATTGGTTATGCTGTTGTGCGACCATCACCATGTGCTCGAAATGTAGGTATCGTTTCCGACAGCTGCCTCAAATTTAAAAGCTTCATTCAGAAGACTGCTTCTACAGCTAGCCATCACGTCTGATCCCTATCCAAGATCAGGAGCTGTCTCCTACAGTTGCTTGTAAAAAATTTAACTAGCTCCTTAGTTCTGTCTCGGCTTGATTATTGTAGCTCCCTTTTGGCTAGGCTACCAAAGAAAGCTATTAGGCCACTGCAGCTGACTAGGAATATGGCTGCAAGGCTAGTCTTCAAGTCCCAGAGGTTTGAACACGTGCCTCCTTTGCGAAAAGAGCTACGACGGCTGCCGGTTGAACAACGGATACAGAGCCAAGTTCTTACGCTGACCCATAAGGCCCGCCACGGCTCGGCTCCTTCGTACCTTGCTGAACTGCTGCATCAGTTTCAGCCTGTTCGCGCCCTCAGGTCCTGTGTGGACAATAAATGAGCTGTTCCATTCCTCCGCTTAAAGACCGTTGGTGACATAAGCTTTAGCTCTACAGGTCTTAGGCTGTGGAACTCACTTCCACAATTCTTACGCAACGACAACTACTCTCCTACTGCCGACTAGGGCTCATCGTTTTCAGCGGTCCTGAGCTGCTACTTCCATGCTACTCACTACCTCAACTGCTCTCCTGACTCTGCTATGCTTCCCACTTTCTCTTTGTTGGGTGAGACGAAGTCTGTTGTCTACCGAATGCGTACCGAAAGCCGTTTAGGCTGTGAGTGGGCTATACAAAACTCTCCTTGTAACAACCACGTGGTCTTTATGACTTTGTGGAGTTACAGACGGAGATACATTACATTACCAAAAGAGCCACAGCATAGATACGTTCCCTAGATGCCGTGCTTAGCGGCTTGACTTTCAACTGCATCATCACTGGTTGACGAGGAAATGGTCGCCGTTCAGTTCCGTGGAAACTTGCCATTGCCATTCATTTGAGCTCGAGCTGCCCTCACGCGCTGAGTAGCAAACCATCGCCGGTATTTATGTAGCTCCAAGCGCTTCCAAGCGCAAGATGGCATCGTATCGCTGGAAACTAAAAAGAGAATTTTCTCGTCGTCACCAGTTAAACCGCCGTAAACATTGCGAAAGGTGGAGTTTCCTCAATCTCTACAATTTTGAGAGTGCGCGAGTCCGTCCTTTGAATGGAAGTCGCTACTGACGCGCTAGCAGACGCTGATCAATGGGCACTGCTGATGATATATGATAATGATAGCAGACGCTGATCAATGGGCTGATCAATGGGCACTGCTCTGCAGTGGTTCAGGTCCTATTTCAGCGGGAGACTCCAGAGTATTGACGTGAATAAACAAAGATCATCTGAGGTACCTCTGAAATACGGGGTACCTCAGGGCTCCGTGCTAGGTCCGGTTCTATTCACGGTTTATACTCTCCATCTTGCTTATGTGATTGCCAAGAACAATCTAGGCTTTCACTTCTATGCCGATGACACTCAGTTGTACTTTTGCTTTGATCCCTCCCAGCCTTTGAGCACCTCAAATTCTCTCAACTCCCTTGCTGCACGTATTGATGATATCTGCACACGGATGGCAGCAATTTTTTTTAAATTAAATGATGATAAAACTAACTTACTAGTTATGAGCAAACCAAGTGCGATTCAGAAATTGGAAAGGCTAACACTCAAAATTGGCTCTGCCAGCATATCTCCTGTTGAATCAGCTCGAAATCTAGGTGTCATGTGCCAAAGTGACCTTTCGTTAGACGACCACATCAGCTCCCCCAATCAAGTCTTTCAGCTACATCACATTGCTTGTTTAGAGAGGGATACCACATCTAAGTTGGTCCTTGCATTTGTGACATCCCGTCTTGACTTTGGTAACTTACTGCTTGCTGGCCTACTGGCCTGTGCAATCAGTCGCTTACAGCTGGTACAAAACTCTGCAGCTAGGCTTGTCTGTCGTGAGCGTCCAGTTGCCACATCACACCACTTCTCGCCGACCTGCACTGGCTACCAGTCAAGGAACGCATCGACTTCAAGGTCTTGTCGCTTACTTTTAGGTCACTGCATTCTTTGGCTCCAGCTTATCTCTCAGATCTACTCCCCCACCAGGCCAAGCATCGTACCACCCACTTTTCGGAATCCAACAGCTTACAAATACCTCGTACACACCTCAAATCCTTTGGAGATTGTGCATTTAGTTCGTATGCTCCCAAAGCCTGGAACTCACTCCCGGCTTGCGTCACAGCATCCTCTGACTTGACCACATTTAAAAGAACTTAAAAACACACCTATTTAGAACAAAATTTAGTGGGTCCCTGTGATTCGTCCTTCATGTGCTTATGCGTGCTGACACTGTGCATGCTGCCACTAACCACACTTGTATCCTGACCGTATGCATATCATCCTAACCATGTTATTCATGTTGTTTATCAAGCATGAGATTACTCACCATTCAATCGCGTTTCCCTTTGCAGCAAATGTAAAGCGCCTAGAAAGAGATTGAGTTCTCTGAGGGTGCTTTATCAAGTGCATTATTATTATTATCATTATTAAGTTTAAAGTGCATTGAAACACAGCTCGCGGTGCAGGGACAAAAGAGATAAAAGTTAAAAAGTCCACGCAACTTAGCAAATTGAAAGAAGTAGAGTTTAATAAGGCAATTTTACGCTCTCTCTCTCTCTCTCTCTCTCTCTCTCTCTCTCTCTCTCTCTCTCTCTCTCTCTCTCTCTCTCTCTCTCTCTCCCTCTCTCTCTCTCTCTCCCTCTCTCTCTCTCTCTCGCACACTCTCTCTTTCTGTCTGTCTCTCTGTCTCTCTGTCTCTCTCTCTCTCTCTCTCTCTCTCTCTCTCTCTCTCTCTCTCTCTCTCTCTCTCTCTCTCTCTCTCTCTCTCTCTCTCTCTCTCTCTCTCTCTCTCTCTCTCACACTCTCTCTCTCTCTCTCTCTCTCTCTCTCTCTCTCTCTCTCTCTCTCTCTCTCTCTCTCTCTCTCTCTCTCTCTCTCTCTCTCTCTCTCTCTCTCTCTCTCTCTCTCTCTCTCTCTCTCTCTCTCTCTCTCTCTCTCTCTCTCTGCAAGGTAGGTGGTACAAGGATAATTAAACGATATATAAACGAGGTAAGCATTCGTTGTCGAATAACAATTCTTTAATTTTGATAGGAATGAATTGCTAAAAAAAAGTTAAGCGAGCCGGAAGCATGCGCACCTATCGTAAGCAACAACGCGAGAGATCAGCAATAGAGGAAGCCAATAAGCGTCGCGCTTTAGGAGCTCGACGTGCGAGCGACGTGCAAACCCAATTCGTTGAACTCGACCGTATGGAACGCTAACGAGCGTCGCTACGAGGTTCCGCCTCCAAACCTTCAGCTTCGCGAATTCAATTACAATAGCCGCCCCTAATTTTTCAAGGGCCTTCGCTAGCGCTTCCATATTCAAAAGAGGCAAGGGGTAATTAGAGTCCTTTTCGGGATACTTTTATAAGTATTCAAGTAGGAGACAGTTTAGAGATTTTGGGGCGTAAGCAGACTTGATTTTTACCAATAATCGTGACCTAAAAGATTCGGGAAATCCACTCAAGGTCCTTTTAAGGACGAACCATTCGAGGAAAATCAGAGGACCAAAATGGTACTTGGATTTTTATAAATATAGGGTCAAGACCGGTGAATAAACGAATCTGCATATCCGCCACCGTCCCTGTTCGGAGTGCAACCAGTCCGCTTCAAAGGCAGCTCAGGTAGACTTAGCAGTTGACCTATAGCCCTGGTAATAAATTTAATTGTCTATCACTCCAATTCCAATAATTGTATGCATTTTTGCAAATTTTCGCTGATTTCCTCTATTACGGTGGGTCAAATTGTTGTGGAAAACATAGAATTCTGTTGTAGAGCGAGTGAAGAATTCCAGCTGCAAGGCCTCCGATGGATACATACCTCACAATGCCTCCGAACGCGAAGTTTCATTCCCTTATATGGGATATTTTACGAGTTTCATTAATTGCTTATAGTCGCGAAACAACTCGCACGGTTAAGATCTCGGTTGGAGCTGGCATTAGGTAAGAAGGAAGTATTTTCAGAGAGCATCTCACTTACCTTAACTTGATTGAGCTGAATACTTAACGTAGAGTTTCTGTTAAGGTCCGCTAAAACATGGGCCTTTGTGCGCCCGTGAGGGAATCGCAATCGAGAACGGTCCGCTTCGCTGCTCTTACCAAAGTAACTCATAAGGCCACTCATTTGATCAGCCGCCTTAGACACTTCGGCCACTTGGGCTTTGGTCAGCATGAAATATTCAACTCATTTATTTGTATATCCCCTTAGCGAAATTAATCTCTATTCAGGCGCTTCGCATTCGCTATGGGGCTCGAGCCCACGAGCTGGGTCTTCAAATACATTCACCTTGACCTTGGTTTGAGGGAGCACCTTAACCACTGGGCTAAACCAGCGCGGCTGTAGGCTAGTTTATCCTTTCGCGCTGTGGACATCCCGAATTGAGGTCTCGGTAAGGATAATAGTGGTAACAAGATACGTGTATAGCGCCCTCTGAGAACTTACGCTCTTTCAAGGAGGTACTTTAAAAAATTCTGTCAGAAAAGCCTGTCGATCGGTTAGTGATCACTAGCACGTTGTCAGCACGCATAAGCACATAAATGATGCATCACAAGGATCCAAAAAACGCTGCAAAGAACAGGTGCGTTTTAGCTTCTTTTTAAATTGTCGTCAAGTGGGGGTGTCGTGGCGTCAGTCAGGAATGACTTCCAGGCTGTGGTGGCATATGGACTAAAGGAACGGTCTCGAAAGGATTTCAGATCCGTTCGAGGCATAACAAAGCGATTTAAGATAGGCGTGGGGATGGTACGATGCCTAGCCTGGTTGGAAAGCAGTTCTGGTAGTGACTAAGCGATTTAAGATAGACGAGCTGGTGGTACGATGCCTAGCCTGGTTGGGAAGTAATTGTGATAGGTAGGCTGAACCCAGAAAATGGAGGGACCTGAAGGTGAGAGACAGAACCTTGAAGTCAATACGCTGCTTGATTGAGTGCCAGTGCAGGTCGTTGAGAAGCGGTGTACTGTAGCAACTTCAATGCTCACGACCGGCAAGCCTAACTGCCGAGTTTTTATCAAGTGTAAGCGCCTGATTGCATAGGCAGGAAGACCTGAGAGAATTGAATTGCACGAGGTCGAGACGGTATGTAACAAATACTTGGACCAACTTGGATACAGTATCCTGGTCTAAGCGAGCACGAATTTTGCAATGTTATGAAGCTGACAGTAGGCAGGCTTGACGGTAGAGCTGGTATGACCATCTAGAGAATGGTCATTTTAGAACGGGACACACCATGTTATATGAGATATGCTGGCCGAGCCATTTTGAAGAATGTTTTCAAATTTTTGAGTAGCTCTAGGTTTGCCTCTAAAAATTATGTTGGTTTAATCGTCGTTCATTCGAGAAAGTTGGTCACCATCCTAGTGCGAATGTCAGCAATACGTGCAGCAAGGGAGTTAAGAGAGTTTGACCTGCTGGACGATAGAGAGGGATCAAAGTACATGTACAGCTGTGGGACAGTCTGACTTCCTTATGGTGCACCACGAAATGGCAAACCATTCGTGCAAGCTATGCAACTCATCTAATTCCAAGTCGCCGAATTCTTTAGCTGCAATGGCCCAGAATTGTTCGGTCGGCTACGGTGAAGAAAGTCGTCCATAATGCAAAACGGAAGAGGCGAACGGGAACAACATTTAATTGCCTAGTCTGATTGTGGTTTTAGCCTTTTCTGTATTTGGTCAAGATCTCTCAAATTGTGTGACCTCTGATTGTCGACCAGAATTTCAAAAGTGCTCCACGTGTCCAAATGGAGGTCATTTTTTTGTGCTGTTGCCGCGGCTCGGTTTGAGCGGAAGAGAGAGAGAGAGAAAGAGAGAGAGAGAGAGAGAGAGAGAGAGAGAGAGAGAGAGAGAGAGAGAGAGAGAGAGAGAGAGAGAGAGAGAGAGAGAGAGAGAGAGAGAGAGAGTGAGAGAGAGAGAGTGAGAGAAAGACGGAGAGGCTTGTAATAGAGCTTGAATGTTGCTACAGAAAGCCTATCATATGCGTAAACTATCACATACGAATACAACATCCCCAATACATTGTCTCAATACTGTGCCATGGCACGACGATGTGTGAGCCTGCTGCCAAGCAGAAAATTGCCTGAGAGATTCCTCTACTCAAAATGCTTAGTCAAGGGCAACAACAGTAGCATGTGAGCTCGGGCCCACTTTCATGCATTTAGCTTTCTTTGCTTTTGAAGAGGGTCCTGAAGCAAGCACCGATCTCGATCTGCACCATTTTCTAATCATGGCACTCGCTTCGCTAGTCCGATTAAGTACTTCTAATGACAACCCGAATCTATTTCACAAAGCGTTGACGACGCATAGCGTCAACGTAGTGGTGCGGTGCCAGCCAGCATTATTGGAGCACTCTTTTGGTTGCCATGTCTCCCCAACTGCCACTTGATAATGAGGGGTGACCGGGTTATGATTAAAGTCATCTGGCAATGGAAAAATTCCATCACCAGCAGAATGTGATCCAGCGACCTGGTGGTCTGGAATCCGGGACACTGGTCATTTGGCTGGCAAGGCCCACATACGGGCTGGATGAAATCCTCACGTAGGTCGATGGTTGGCATCCTGGTTGATCGAAAGTCGATAACCACAGCCTCGACTGGTAGCACACATTTTGCTGAGACTGCAACAGTTCACTGCAACAAGTTGGTGTGCCGAAATGTGCTGTGACTGCTCCGGCACGATACAAATTTCCGTGTCTTCTCTATGAAGCCAGTTCTCTCTGGTTCTTCCTCTCGGCAAGGTCTTACCAACTCTTTGGTAGGCTGCCAAATGTAACGCACGTAGAAAGAGATTGAGTTCTCTGAGGGTGCTTTATCAGGTGTATTATTATTATTATTATTATTATTAAAAGACTCCTTTCGTAAGCGATTCTGATTCCAGTAATAATTCATACAAAAAGGGTGAATTCTTAGTATTTATGAAAGATCTACCACTTTGAGGAAAGATGGCATCAATAGCATTCAACTGATCCTCAGTGACGTCTTTTTAAAATTATGTTCAGCAAGCCTGCTAATAGGTAAATCTGACGATAGCATGTGGATATGCTGTACATCACTTTCGCGAGAGGAAATTCACAAAAAGTTGTAGCTAACTGTATCAGGACGTTCAAATTCCACCTGCCCCAAACAGACCTAATGAATGAACAGTCTAAGCTTAGCAATTAGACAAGTTCTCAAGAGTAGTTACAAGAGCTGCAAGAGAATAATTGCATTACCTCACACATCTCATTGCCAGTTTCCAATGGCCAGCCATATGTCGATTGTAGAAAATAAATACTTTAGGACAGGAGGTCGAGCACCCGATGGTTCGAATGCCATTCCAGGAAACTTGGGAGGTCAAGCAAATTCATTACTAGCTAGCATCAACCACTGTATTTGGATAGCAGACAAAAAATGCTCTGCCATAATAAATAATCCTTATGTTATGTGAGCACACACTAGCTGTTTCATGTCAGCTCACGGCCGACAAGAGGACAGCTTAAGTGCTACACGTGTGGCCATTGCAGTTAAACCACAGCCAATAGAAAACGTGGCATGACACATCTATTGGCAAGAGGTGCTAGACCACCAGGGGCTGACGTCCTGTTGGCAGCCGGCTGCATTGCAAAACAACCTCATGCCCACGACACGTCACATGCCACCACAGCCTTCAGGAGCCACACGTCTGATCCGACATAAGACCTAGCAGAAAATTACAAAACAAAAAAGCCGAGGAGATTATCGCTGCCTTTCGAAGCTTACACAAGTAAGCTAAAAAAGAGCCTAGTCATTGCACACACGAGAGAGACGAGAGCATGTTGATGACACGTGCGCAGCGGGCGGCCAAGGGCGTCTGCTTTTTAAAAGCAGATGTGCGGCAGGCCTGCCCCCAGGATTGAGCTCAGCTCCCTCTGCTCTGCTGGCCGGCCACAGCCAGCAGAGCAGAGGGAGCTCTACGGGGGGGGGGGGGGGGAGACAGTGCCTCGGACCACCGCTAAAAATATCACGTGCCCTCCCAGTTGATGCTGCTCTTCACATCCAAAGCGGTTGGCCTCCTTTTTGCAATGGTGCTGCCGCTGCCGTCGCTGCCGTGCAGCCGTCCAATCGTGCCGCTTGCCGCGGCCCCGCCCGGTCCCACGGCAGACGGAGGCCGCGGCGCCGCGGCAAACGTCCGCGAGTAGTATGGGTCGCCATCGACGGCCTTGGCGGGCACGGGCATGAACGTCGTCAGTGAAGGCTGCTTAACGAACTCGCCCTGACCGTTCAACAGCGCTCCCCTGGCCGGGCTGAATCCGACCAGCTCGGCCTTGGCCAGTGACGACTGCCTGCTCAAGGAGCCGTCGAGGAGCGGTGGCAGCGACGCCGCAGCACCGCCGCCGCCGGCACCACAGCGATCGCGGGCGATCGTCTCGAACCCAGGCAGGCACGGCGGCTGCGTCGGCGTGGCCGACTTGGCGGCAGCGGCTGCCACGTTCGCCGGCCAGCGCTCGCCGCCACCGTCGACATCGCAGCCGCCATCAGCCGTGCCGCGGCTGGCGGCGCCGAGGCACGGGGGCGGCACGGGCACGGCATAGGCGCGGCCGCGACTTTTCCCAGGCGCCATTTCGACGAACGGCGGAGGCGGCAGCAGCAGCGTCGCTGCCGTCGCCTCTGTCGAAGCGGCCGAGCTCCCTTGCCGGGCGCCGCAGCCGAAATCGTCGGACGTGCCGGGCGAGGCTTCCGTGCCGTTGCCGCTATCCTCGGTGAGCGTGCCGGTCGCCACCAGGGCTCTGTGAGACAGCGGCGAGCAGCCTCGCCACAGCAGACGACCCGACGCCGCCGACAGAGGTGGCACCTGCACGCTGATCGGCGAGGTGAGAGAGACTTGAGCTGCAGCGGCTGCCGCCGCCGCTTCCGAGGCAGACGAGTCGGTGGCTGCCGACCGTGCGATTTGCTCGCCGCCGCCGTCGTCGGCGCTGCTGCTGCTGCTGCTAGGCCGCCGCCCTTGGGACGCCTGGGCAGGCTGTGCACGATGGGAGGTCCCTCGCGATCGCCGGCGCCGTCCCACGACGAAGACGAATCGTCGTCGCTGTCCGAACACGAGCACGTCTCGCTGGAGAGCGGCTCGTCGCGCTCGCGCAAGCGCGACGTCTTCTTGAGGATGCCTCGCGCGGGCTGCCTCTGCAGCTCCTCCGGGATCTTCAAGGCGCCGCCGGCCAGGGTCGACGAGATGGCGGCGTCAGTCTCGTCGTCGGCCTCGTCCGACTCATCTCCGTCGCTGCTCTGCACCGGCTGGCCGGATCCGGATCGGCGGCGATCACTCCTGTCCGCCGGCACTGTGCTCCTGTCAAAGGGTTGCACGATACAAACGTCCATCTCGGGCAGCAGAGCCGGCGAGCCAAATTGCACGGAGTCGAGCTGGTGACTCTGAGCATGCTCGCCGCTCGCTCGTTTTAGAAGACTTGCTCCGAGCGGCAAAGCGTTGGGAGGGGGCTGCGCCTCACGCACCTGGACGGCAGCATCGACGCGCTGCCGGCGATGGAACTGTGTTTGCCGCCGTTCAGGCTAATGGCTACGTGCTCGGCTGCTTTCTGCTTCCTCAGAGTGCCACGCTTTCTCCTATAAGGAACCGGGCGGCTGGTGACTTCTTCGTGACGAGACGCGATGCTTTTCAATGCGCTGAGAGACCGCACGACCGAACTGTAGCCCGGGGAGCGACACGTGTGCAAGCGGCAGGGCGCGCACACACGCTACTTCTATTGCAGCAGCAGTTGCTGCTCGGTCCCTGAGAGCGAGGCTCACGAAAATGAGAGCGCCAGTCCCAGAGAGCGAGGCTGCTTTACACGTGCAGCAAATTTTCGGAGTAGCCAAGGGGATGAAGCCGTGATCGCCAGTGTACAGTGAGTGGCGGACGTGAAGCAGAGTGGCACAAGCAAGCTACATGCATATGCCGAATTGCTCTGTTGAATTGCCATTGCAAGCACAAACACGCACGCACGCACGCACACACACACACACGCGCGCACACACACACACACGCACACACACGCACACACTGCATGTGCACACACACACACACGTGCACATATGCACACGCACGTGCATATGTCCATGGACATTGGCAAGCGTGTATGCACGAACATGTACATGCGCAAGTGTCCGACAGCGTGCATGTGTGGCCATCGAATCTTTGCCCAGAGCTAAGGTACTTTGTACTTCACGACCAATGTTGTGGGTTTGATTTCTGACACGAGCAATTCTTCATTGCATACTGGTATAACAACCGCTAAAGTAATGCCTGTTGGATTGGTCAAGATTCATTTCTTAATACACGCGTCCACACGCGTAAATACACACGAGCGTGCACACCCAGTCACGTGGGCGTGAGCCCCAACGTACACGCACAATGTGCTGTCTTTCTTGTTCAGTCTGTCTCGGCTGCCCCATTCCCATGCGTCATTGTGAATACAGCAAGGCTAGCTACAGCAGCTAGCCAAAGCATCTGCTTCTATCCAAACAGGCAGCAGTTTGAACACGAGCACGAGGCGATTATCCCCTAATCACATCATGGGGCCGGCATAGGGTGCTTAGGATGCTTCCAGCAGCCGCAACACGAGTTCCTTCCTCGATAAGCGAATTTTGAGGACAAGCGGCCACATAACGGATGAGGTAAGAAACCATATAACGGATTGCTTAACAGATCTGCAGGTAAGCACATTTATCTAATAGCTGCTTGTTTTTGAAGAACGAGCCTCGGGCCCACGGAAAGGCAAACAGACATGCTTTCGCCCTTGAAGGGGGACACAGCATGACAGCATCTTTGGATTTCCCACGATGGGTCACATATGCTTGCTACGCCAGCAATATTCGAAACATCAACTTGGTGGTTCAACTGAGGTATTCACGGCGATCCGCAAACCCTCCTGCCAATAGCAACGTGCCAAGTTGGCAACAGGCGCCGCTAGCGGGATTTGAACACGAGCCACCCACCGAAGGTCGAAAGTCGGTGATGAAGTCGTACGGTAGAGAGAGGCACGGGGCAGGCGCTCTCGGACTCACCTCAGACAGAAGATGGTGGCCAGCGTGGCGGCAACCACCGCAGCGGCTATGGTCAGGGCGATGACGACCAGCCATTTGACGTCGAGCGACTCGTCGGCGCCAATGTTTTCCTTGGACGGCGCCTGCTCCCTTGCGCTGCTGGTGCTGGTGTATGCCTCGACGCTGCTGCCAGCAGCCGAAGTGGTGTTCAGCTTGATGCTGCAGTCTGCGCCCCCGTGGCCGCTCTCGCAGACACACGTGACCTTGTTGGTGCACACCTGGCGCGAGTGAGAGCAAGGGTGGCGATCGTGCGTGTGCACTGCTCCACGGCTGCCGACTGTACAGCGCATCGAGTGCCGACGTTGGCTATGCGTACCGAAACGGCAAGCGTACCGAACGCCACTCAGGCTTTGAGTGCGCTACAGAAAACTCTCGTGCACAACACCGTGGTGACTTTGCGCAGGTACAGACGGATATGCATTGCATTACGATCCGTCAACGCTCGGTGACCCAATGACTCGGTGACCTAGTACTGCACGACAGCGCCTTTTCTGGGACAGCCCAGCATTCGGCAGAATCGGACAGAATGCCTCCGATCAATCTAAAGGCAACCAGCAGCAGAAACAAGGAGCCTCTGAGGAAACCTCGGGACGCTACGTGCAATGGTCGGGCAATGGAGTCTTCGTGCTGCTGCAAGAGCTGAGGGTCTCGTTCGGTCACGTGACTGGAGCGTCGCGACTACGCGAGAGAGCGTGCTGTCGACCGGCTCGCGGCGGTGGCGATGAGATGCAGCCGGTCCTTACCCCTCTGCCAGAGCACAACGCGCTGTCGGCTCCGCCACGTGGGCACGAGCGGGTCACCAGAGTCGACAAGGGCACGCACGCCTGCGACAGGCAGATGTGGCCTACGCCACACGATGTTCCGTCCTCAACCAGCAATGCTGCAGCGAGCGCTCCGCTCGCGGCCGGTGCTCCGACTTGAGAGTGGGTAGCCAGAGACCTGGGCGGAGACGCAGAGCCGGCGACCGGACGATGGCACAGCGCGTCCCCAAAGCATGCACACGTGGCAGGGGGACCGGAGACATGCCAGGTGTGCTAAACGCGACGACGACAAGATATGGTTGGGTTAAGAAATGTAGAAGAAAACTGACTGGCCATTCTCTCGGGAGTTGAACCCATGAGCTCCGATAGCAGATGCAAGAGTTGCAGCAACTCCAAAACTTCTTCGACATACGAGCATTGACATGGTGAGTGGTAATAAATAACGAGAGTGGCAGCAAGCAATCCTTTTCGTACAAGCAAGTCTAGTGAAGGCGAGGGTGAATGTGAGCACGTCCTTACTTGCACGTTTGCCTCGCGGCACCAATGGCAACCTGGTTCTGCTTGAGCCGATCTCGGAGCCGTGGCTGGCTGCTGCCACCAGTGCACTGCAGCAGTCCACAGAGGACGTCCCTGAAAGGCAAGCGGGTCGCGTAATATTACGCCAATTGTATACCCATACAGCTGTCTATCCTCTCACTGGCTCCTCGCTCCTCTACGACAAGCCCCCCCCCCCCACGACGACAAGCAAGCATAACTGGTAGCAGTGGCAGCGTCACAGCCACGTCGCACCCACGAGTGTGGCTATCAGCCGTGGCAGCAGCAGAGTCAGCACTGACAGCAGGAGCACAGCTGCTGCTGATGACTGCGGTTCACCTGATGTCACACTTCCGATAGTGCACGCCGTCCGGCCCGTCATCGGGCTCTTGGCCGCAGTGGCCAAATGCATCACCGCGCACGTTCAGCGACTCATAGCACTGGCTGGTGGCGCTGATGGCGTCGGCGCCCCAGTGCAGCTCACACTGACCGTGCCGATGCCGGCATTGGCCCCGGAAGCAGACGGCGGTGGCATTGGCGCAGGGCTGTCCATCCTGAGCTATCAGGTTAGCAGGGCACTGCAATGAAAGCAAGAGAAGCGGGCAAGCGTCTCGGCGAGCACCGAGACCGGGCTGCATCGATGGGGCAGCGGATGCAACCTGCCCGTACACCTGCCAAGCGCTGCCCAAAAAACGGCAGCCGGCTATCCCACAATGCACAATGCAACTGACTTTCAGCAGTTCTTCATCTACACTCGAGAGCTTTCCGTAGCCACGGCCAGGCTAGGCTGGAGACACCGACGTTGAGTTCGGCAACCTGGGTCAATGGGGTTGGAGGATGGGACACCACTCAGTACTGCTGAGTGTGAAAGCCAAACTAAAAGAGTCGGCAGGGATTGCTTTGACAACCACAGTCCTTAGTCTCGAAAGCTGGCTTGAACCTCGAGTAATTGACCCGCCACCATTATCACCCTCGAGTAATTGACTCCACCACAATTATCACCCAAAACATGCTACAATGTCAAGAGGCCCAGTTGTGAGCTGCCATAACATTAGCTAAAAATTGGGCAACGTCGACGGCTACGTCGTACCTGTACAAATGAGTCTCCATTGCATCTTGACAAGATTGACCTCCCATTCATATTGCAGCCCCTCTATATCTGCTTATCTATCTATCTATCTATCTATCTATCTATCTATCTATCTATCTATCTATCTATCTATCTATCTATCTGTCTGTCTGTCTGTCTGTCTGTCTGTCTGTCTGTCTATCTATCTATCTATCTATTTATCTATCCATCTATCTATCCATCTATCTATCTCCTCCCTATCCATCCATATAGGATTTATGACACATGCTTCAAATAGGCAGGTCACTGAGGCCGAGCGTAGCTTCTGGCCTATGCTGACCGTCACGTGCCAAGCAGATAAACCAGCCGGGGCATCAGCTGCCTGACAGACACCGGCACAAAAATCAGAGAGAGCAGACGCAAGCTAGTGGACAGTTATCTCGATAGCAAAGGTAGCCTATTGGATTGCCAAAGGAGCAGTGCACCTATAGCATCCGTCTGCGACGCCGCCTCCAGCGGCGGCTCACGGGGGTCGCTGTGGAGCAGCTGGCAGTCGTCGGGGCGAGTGACAGTCAGCTGACGACAGGTAGAAGGCCTGAGCAAGAGGCCATAAACAGGTGAACAGCAGCGAGGACGGCCTGCTGTCCTGAGGAGGACACGCCTCGATGCTATTGCTTCCTTCTCCATCATTTCTTCGCCGGCTGACATGCTGACGACATTAAAAAAGAATGCTGAAACCCTACCAGTTCCATACAGCCTTTGCTCTCTGTCCGTGTGAATTGTCCTTCTGCATGGTTGTGCGATACGAAACTGTGGACAATGTGAATAAGGGCAACAGCGACGACACGCTATTGTATAGTGCCCCAGATAGACCTATCGTATATCCCGAGCTCTGTGTCGGCCTTTACACGATAGAGCGAGTGTTTACTAACCGGAAATCACTGAGAATTCCAAACAACAGTGCAGGGGCCGACAGCATAGCACAAGCTGAGACACAAATAGCAGCAGCATCGGATGAGCATTCCGGAGCACAGCAAGTTTGAGTTTGCTCGCTCCTCACTCTGCTAGAGAGCGCACGGCAATAAATGGTGGCAAGGGGCCTTCAAAAATGCACTAACATTAAAGTACCGATTGTGCTGCCACTGCCGAGACTGCCACACCAGAGGCTCACACATGGGAATTGGATGAGAATGTGCACATGGGTGGTGCTGGCAGACTGGCCGGCAAAATGAAAACACGCTGCCTCACCTCACCGTTGATGCCATCACAGCGCTCAGGGACGTCGCATGCACCATCAGCAGGCCGACAGATCGACGCAGAACTCTTCGGCTAAGTGTAAAGATGACGCAAAAAAAAGAGTGGCACCGCACTGGCGCACACGTCGTGCAGAGCAAGCGGATACAGCGGCATAGCAGCAAGTAAGAGCGGCAGTGCAGCGCAGCACGCTTCGGCTGAGCCGCGCGCTCCGGTCTACCTTGCAGCCCTCGCAGCAGTCTCCTTTGCTACACGTCGCCCACGGTTTGAGCAGACAGGTCGAAGCGTCGCAGCACGGGTCCACTAGATGACACCTCTGGAAAGCGTGCTCGATCGTTCACGGCTCGTGCGCCGGTGCTCAGAGCTACCGCCAATGTTGCGCAGCAACGCAGCGGCTACAGCACGAGCTTCCAAACACCCAACCGAGGGCAAGCAAACAACGTACCCAGCAGAGCTAGGCAGCAAGTAAGTGTGCTGGAGAGCTACTCTGACAGGCCATTGTGTTGCAGGGGCACTGCAGGCATTGCCTCCGCCACCCCAAGCACGGCGAGGACTCGGCACGGAGTGGGCAAAACGCAGCCATGGCAGCCGGCTGAGCTGACCGCAAAGGAAAAAGGGTCCGTGCGACACAAGACTGTGCTCGCAAACGCAACGGGCGAGAGCCAATAGTCCTCCAGACCGACAACTCTGACTACTCTGTGAGAAGGCAGTCGACTGGCCAAGACATGCCGGAAGTGCTCCGCTGAGTGCTCGGGCAGCAGCAGCCCTTTAGTCGGCAGCAGTAAAAGAGGCGCATACTAACCGAGGGCGGGCCACAGTCGCACTGCTCCCCTCGCTCGATCCGACCATTGCCGCAGAACTGCTGGTAGGCGGGCTAAAGATGGCAATAGAATACTGTGGCACAGTGCCCCAGCCTGTCGCAGCCTTTGCGTACAACACATACTCATTTCGAACCGAGGTTCACAGTCTTGGAATTGATGGCAACGCAAGCGAAATATTGAGCAGTCGAGAGATGTGCAGTGCAGCAGAAGGATGAACTAATGAGCAGGTACTGCAAGAAGAGAGAGAGAGAGAGAGAGAGAGAGAGAGAGAGAGAGAGAGAGAGAGAGAGAAAGAGAGAGATGATGATGATGACTTTGGGAAGATGAAATAACAGAGCAGGGGGAGTGAGAAGGCTTGCAGTGATCTTGGCTCTTACCGAAGACTTGCTGTCCCGAACCAGGCAAGCACCTAGCTCTGCTCTGGCTAGTGTGTCGGCCCGCTGCGCACTGCACGTGGAGAACTTTTTCGGTACTTCATTGGGCGAGAACCTGCAACGGCCGTGCAATCTTGTGAGAGTTGCACTACGGCAGAGAATGACAAGACATCGATGGCTCCAGGCTCACTCTGGCTTCAGGGAGCTTCAGGATGCGAGGCAGCGCTGAGCAAGAGCTGGCAGGAACTGGACGTACCGTGCACCTCCCATTAGGCAGCCGACTCCATCCCCGCAGATGCACTCTATAACCGCAACAGAGAGCAACGGCCAGCTTGCCCAGGCCTGCTGCAGGCGGCGGAGCGAAAGAAGATGAGGGTGTGGTGCATGCAAGCGCGCAGCACTACCGGGGCCGTCGTGCTCTAGGCCGAGCACGTGACCGATCAGGTGAGCCAGGCTGCTAGCCAGCAGGTGAGGCTGAGCGGTGCTTGAGCCTCCATCGTGGACGACTATTGCAGCCCGCTGGCTGCATATGGAGTCGGGCACTGCGATTCCGTACCGGCCATCGTCGAAAGCCATCCCTCTGTAAAAGCAGATAAGCCGACCACCGGCATGAGCCAAGAAAAGTGAAGAGCCCACTGCCCCTGCCAATGCTTTGTGCCGCGAGAGCATCAGCGCGCCCGTGCTGCTGCCAAGCCCGGGGTAGATGAGAAGCCGAGCCCAGCAGCAGACCAAATGCTAACCGGTTCATTCCGTAGAGCCACAACCACGTGTCAAGTATTTGTGTCGGTAGAGCCAATAACAGCACTTGATTTGGCGTGAGACCGAGACCTCCCCCCCCCCCCGGCAAAGAATTAACAAGAATGCATGTGATATTAGTCTCGGGAATTTAACAAAGGCCGACGGAGCAAGAGTCTCAACCACTCTCCAACTAATAGACAGCTAGCTCCAACGGTTATGCAACTCGTCGTAAAGAAGCACGGATTAGCATAAGCCAAGAAGTTCGACTGGGCGCAGCTTCAGCAGCACAGAATGAGAGTCTAAGCCGTTGGATAATTTATTCCATCATATGCCTCGTTAGGAATTGCTGTATAGATCCAGCAAGACGATCTTGCGACAGCATCTCACTTCACCACTCCCATATAAGCATGGCGCTGCCTTGCACACTCCACATTGCAAGTCCAATTAGATTAGCATGTGGAGAAAAACATGTTATTCTATTGTGAGGGCTCTTGAAACCTGTGCACGCTTCATCTCTACCTAGGTATGACCCAGGCACACATATGTATGCAAGATACGGTAAACTTATTGAGAAACTAAATGACGACAAAACCGAACTGCTGCTCATAGGACACCTTAAGCGTGTGGCCTGATTGAAAGCTTTTGCTCTTCTAATAGGTGACGCTATTGTGCGACCATCACCCCGTGCTCGAAATTTATGTGTCGTTTTCGACAGCTGTCTCAATTTTAAAAGCTTCATTCAGAAGACTGCATCTACAGCTAGCCATCACGTTCGATTCCTATCCAAGATTATGAGCTGTCTTCCACAGTGGCTTGCAAAAACTTTAACTAGCTCCTTAGTTCTGTCTCGGCTTGATTCTTGTAATTCCCTTTTGGCTGGGCTACCAAAGAAAGGCGATTAGGCGACTGAAGCTGACTATGAATATGGCTGCAATTCTAGTCTTCAAGTCCCAGAGGTTTGAGCACGTGTCTCCTTTGCTAAAAGAGCTAGGATGGATGCCGGTTGAGCAACGGATACAGAGCAAAGTTCTTACGCTAACCCACAAAGCCCGCCACGGCTTGGCTCCTTCCTACCTAGCTGAATTACTGCAGTTTTAGCCTCTTTGCGCCCTCAGATCCTGTGTGGAAAATAAATTAGCCTCTGCTTAAAGACCATTGGCAACAGAAGCTTTAGCTCTGCAGGTCCTAGACTGTGGAACTCACTTCTACAGTACTTACGCAACGACAACTGCTCTTCTGCTGCCGACTATGGCTCATCCTTTTCAGCGGTCCTGAGCTGCTACTTCCATGCTACTCACTACCTCAACTGCTCTCGTGACTCTGCTATGCTACCCACTTTCTCTTTGTTGCGTGAGACGAAGTCTGTTGGCTACCGAATGCGTACCGAAAGCGGCTTAGGCTGTGAGTGGGCTATATAAAACTCGCCTGTGTAACACCCACATAGTCTTTATGACTTTCTGGAGTTACAGCTAGAGATACATATGGCGCAAGGGCAACTATCGGCACTGACGATCTCTGTTTGCTTGCTACACTTACATAAAAGTAAAATGTCACTTGTCCATAATAATCGTGCCTTGCAGATACACTCACGGCTTGAGCTTCGAAATGGTTACACAAAATGCCTTACACGACGGCAGACCGGCTCCTCAGAGCTGCTGTCACCAGAAAAACTAGGATTCCGTTTAGTCGGGAGCAAAAGCACATGAATAGACATGAGGGATCACCGGTTAGCGTGGTCCCTGACTAGTAACATGAAGTGAGTTTTGTAAGGAAGGTAAGGAAGCAAATCGCACAGGAACAGGAAATGACAAGTTGACTGGGGCCCAGGCAAAGCTGAGCACAAAAAATGCATTTTTTAGGGGTGACTTAAATGATCCAAAGTCATTGCAGATGGTGACAGAAGTGACATGCAAGTTTCAGACTTTCGGTGAATATGAGCTGAAGCTCCAATCACCAATAGATGCCAATGCAGTGTGAGAAGTTGCGAGATGACTGGAGACCGAGGAGCTGGCGGTACGAAAGCGCACTTGCGGAGCATGGCTAGGCGTACCGTACGGCCAGCGCTCTGAGCAATGACTCTTAACAGGAGTGGACTCAATATGCATTTATGTAGGACTGGGTGTCGTAGGTGTCGTACCTGCAACACGCATGCTCATCTCCACTTACACACTTACACACACACACACACACACACACACACACACACACACACACACACACACACACACACACACACACACACACACACACACACACGCAAGCACATACGCACACACACGTTAGCCTATGAGTGCCTGGATGTGAGCACGTGCCTGGAGTGTGTACATGCATGTGTGCGTGTGCATGCGTGAGTGTGTGTGCACGAGCTGACACGTGTGTGAATACATAGAAAGCAGATCAAATGAGAAGCCAAGGCGTTATACCAGACAGTACAAGCAACGGCTGTGTAGCAGCCAGCCGTGCGCTTACGTAATCAGTGCAGTAATGCTATAGTCCCTCATCTTTCCTTGCATATAAGCCAGAAAATTCTGCAAAGTCTCGCGAACGTTGGCAAGGACAGTGACTTCGTTTCGGACCCGCCATATCTGATAGTATGCCAGCGTCACTCGTACATCAAGAGGCTGATAGAACTGCAATGAAAGGAAGGACAGAATCAGCTGACTAGGACAAAAGGCAATTAGACGACACTAGGGCATCCGCACGGCCAGCAGTAGAGCTAGGTCAAGGAACAGCAAACTCTAGCTTCTAGCCACACAATGAGTTGGGCTGACAGCAGCCAAATGCACCCTGGTACACTTGCAGCAATTGAGTGGGTAGTGCAGTGATACGGCAGGGCTACAAGCGAAGCTTGTGCCAGGGAGAGTCGGGAGACCGCCATCGAACGTTGATTCCTAAAAACACGAAGGCCAGCTCAAATCTGAGCTCGAGGGGGCCCAATCAGCAGCCTATGGTCTGCTGCTGCCGCCAACTTGTGGGGGCAGTGTGCAGGGGTGTCATCATCACCTGTTTATCAGTATATCCCGTGTCGCGTGTCTCTCTACTCTCCACTGCCCACAATGCCATTAATAAATCTTAATTGGTGTGTAAGCGCCCTCAGAGAGTGAGAGATGGAGAGAGAGAGAGAGAGAGAGAGAGAGAGAGAGAGAGAGAGAGAGAGAGAGAGAGAGAGAGAGAGAGAGAGAGAGAGAGAGAGAGAGAGAGAAAGGGAAAGAGAGAGAGCCAAGCTGTGGCCATCGAACAAAAACATTTCCTTCGGAGGGTACTAGTGGCAGGGGTGGGTGGCAGCAAGCTGCCAAGGGACGGCTCTGAACAGATGTAACGCCATAGGTGAAGGCTGTCGTAGTGGCTAAGGGCAGACGAAACTATTTCGAACAAGCAGCAGAGTGGGCGGGAGGGCCCGCCTGCTACCGGTTAAAGACAAAGCCGTTCTACGGATATCGGCAGGTGGCAGAGATACGACAGAGTGGCAGCAGCAGCCTACCTTGTCGACGATGTTAACGACACCGAGCAGGTATTCGACTGCATCATGCTCACTGATGTTCTTCTGAAGTAACTGGAAAAAGGTCGGCAAGCCTCCTGTCTCGCTAGCGCTATCATTGCGGGCTCAGGCAAGGTGGCTGTGTGCGCAAAGCCAGACATGCACGTGAAAAATCGTCCCAGCCCACATTCAGCACGATATTTCAACGATCAGCAGTCGGCTTCACACAAAAGGCGAAAGTGCGCCGAAAATTTGAGGTCAGCCGTGAATGAATAGGGTGGATTTCGCAGGATCCTGCAGCACTGAGTGAGACTGTTAGCCCCAGGTGGCCACGGATCACAGGGACTCACGAAATGCTGTGACATATAGTTGCCTTTTAGTTTCTTTTTAAATGTGGTCAAATCAGAAGATGTCGTGACACAAGTCAGAAGTGAGTTCCAGGCCTTGGAAGTATATGAACTAAATGCACAGTCTCCAAAGGATTTGAGGTTTGTATGAGGCATAGGTAAACAGTTTGATTCCGAAAAGAGGGTGGTACTATGCTCATTCTGGTGTGGAGTAGATCTGATAAGTAGGCTGGAGCCAAAGAATGAAGGGACCTGAAAGTGAGTGACAAAACCTTGAAGTCGATGCGCTGCTTGACTGGGAGCCAGAGCAGGTCGGCGAGAAGGAGTGTGATGTGGCAACTGCAACGCTCACGACAGACAAGCCTAGCTGCAGAGTTGTGCACCAGCTGTAAGCACCTGATTGTACAGGCAGGCAGACCATCTGACTGCCCTACCCACACACACAACAAGCTGCCAACGCACACGTACAACAGCAGCCAAATATAAATCACGAAGGTTTTCAAACGAAGCGATGGAACGAAGATTCGATTCAAACGAAGCCAGCGCTAGCTTCGAAGACGTCAGCTCGCCCGGCGACTATGTGCGCCGTGGCAAGTCTCCATCCCGCCGTGCGTATCCGGCAGCTGCTCGGGGCAACGAGCATACTTGTCAACACCTCAAATTCCAGAAATGAAAGCCACACTGCTTAATTGCACAAACTCCTCACTCCCCGGCCTGCCTGCTGCTCGGGGGAGTAGAGGACACTGCAGCAGATGCAGCAGCCAGCTCCGAGGGTGGCACTGCTGATGACAAGGGCACTAGTACCTGGTACTAGTGCTGGTTTCATCTTGAACGGCGCCCACAAGTGACCGCTCGAGATCGAACCAGTGTGTGCGCAACAACGGTGGGCGCAGCGCCCCTACAGCTGGGCACAGGAAGTGTCAACTTGCCGAGCTCCCAATTTCGGATGGCACTCGCGCACCAATTTAGACTTTCCTCACCAGAATCACCGCCATTCATTGTGCAGGCGATTGATGGCAGCCACAGATGAACTCGTTTAGCCCTTCAGCGCTTTCTTGGGAAGCTCTTCTGCTCGGCCTATTGTCGGATTGCTAGCTAGGCAAGCGCCTAATGCACAGATATAGTATAAATGCAGAGAGTCTCGTCCAGGATAGGTGAAACGTTCAGCTACGAGACTTCATTCTGAACAGAACACTGCGTGGCGGCAAGCACACATAAGGAGGAACATCCCACCTAGGCTGCATAAGAAGGCCTTGCTTCAGCAAACGATGCACCAGCAATCCCAATAACTGCCTACACTCAAAGCTAGCCGATCAAAAGGGTAGCCATAATAACAGCCTATCGATTATGCAATAACTGCTCTTTTGCCTTCGACCAAGAGTGGTGGCAGATTAACTAAGCTCTCATTTAAGAAAATCAGACCGAGCAAGCAAGTTCCAGTCAACATTTAGAGCTATCACTCCACTCCACAATAACTCCACAGAAGCAGCACTGCTGCAAATGTAGCAACAACTTTCTTCGGAATGTTGACTCCGGTTGTGTCTGTCCGTCTTAAGCGGCGGCTGTCTTGCACAGACATCATTGGCATGAATTCCAACAATTCAGGTCTAATCTTAATGAGATATTTAAGAGCAAATATGTTGACGGCCCTCCAATTCTCCCTTTTCTTTCGAAACTTGCTCTTAAATGGCACCAAACTTTCATACACTGAATGACAGCAAGACTAATCCACTAGGCACGAGCAAACGTAGTTTCACTCAGACGTAGAAACCTATTAGTTAAAATTAGCTTAGGCGGCACATTGCCAGTCACAAGTACGCTGAATCAGTGCTTGTTGTTCAGAAATGACCTTTCACTAGATGAGCCCATCAGCACTCCTTCCAAATTCTGTGTAATTTCAGTTATTTTATATTGCAAACACGTGGCACGATCGCTTTTATCACAAGCTGCCCCACTATCGGATTCTTGTATGACTTGCTCTTTGATTCCCATAAATAGGGACTCTCGTGGAATGCTTCGACGATTTTGACGGTCGAGTCGGCTGCCATGCTTTTCAAAACAATGAAGAAGGCATGCCCTTGACAGCGCCTATGATTCGTCATTTGTCAAGTCTTGCCGGAGTCTTGGCCAAGAAGTAGAACCACGTTTGGCTGCTGAGTCTCCACTAAGTCTTACTTAAGTCTTGGGCTGCCCCCAGTATTGGTGACGTATACATCGAAGACTCTCGCGTAGATAGGAAGCAAGACTGACTCCAGCAAGACTGATTCCAGCTCCTACACTCCCCACGCCTGGAACTCACTGTGGACCGACACATCGCATCCCCTGACTTAACTGGCATTTATCAGGAAGCTAAAAACCTACCTGTTGTTTGTTTAAGCTTCCTAATCAACCCACCTATTGTGGTTTGTTAGCTTCCTAATAAATGTCATTGAAGTTCGGATTCTGGCTTGGCTAATCAATCACACTAGTCTGCAGGCAGCCATCATCCGGCGACACACTTGGGGGCTCTGCTTTGAACATGGCCCACCACTGCATTCGGCTGAGCCTGCATAGCACTGCACTCCGAAGAAGCCTGCTTCCGGCTGTAGAATGTCTAGGCGAGCAATAAAGCTGTCTGGCCTGCCACAGCCAAGAGGCAGGCAACCAGCTCATTAGACCTATCGCGACATCAAACGAAGAGTGACACCTGCTGGGGGAGATCATGCTTAGCAATTTGCTGAGAGCTCTGCTGGTTGAGCAGTCCGAGGTGTACCGATTAGGTGAGCCGGATAACTGCAGCAGGTGGGCACCGCGAGTGAGCAGATGCGAACAGATTTCACGAGTGGTACTCACAAAAGCACGGTCCACGATTGCAGCCAAGGCTATATTCTTACTTCTGCCATTTTTCGGATCCTGAAAGTGCACCGCATAATGTAAGCATCGACACGAGGCCATGATCAACAGAAGCATATCAATGCGCTTAATGGATGGCCCAACAACAGACATGGCTCGATGACAATCCGTGCCTGCTGTGGCTGACCAGAAAAATCGCCTCGGGCAGATATCTTGCCGTCGGTAAGCCATTAACTGGCACTCGAGCCACAAACGAGGCAACGAGCGAATTCAATTAGCTGCGGTTCTGCCATCGCAGCTAGACAGGTGAGATGGGGCAGCTGCCATCGTTGTAAGCACTTGATCTTTTGCCATAAGTTGAGCATTGTGGAGCTATTGGATAATGTGGCGCTGGTGGCATTTACCGGCAATCCAAGACACGAGCCACCACAAATCGCCACCAGCCACGTGCTTGCTAATCACTGGTATGCTCTCCTAATTGTGGTTTTTCCACAAAAAATCTCTAGGAAGTTGAAAGCATCTGGATAGAGATTTAGTTTTCTTAAGGTGCTGTAAAACAAACTACTATTACTATAAAAGTGCCAGACCCCTGTGAGCAAAGTGCTTGTACTTCATTGTATTTGGCAACCATCCCATATGCAATTACGATTCAAGATCCAAGTGCCTTCTCGTGGAATAAGAAGCAGGCAGAAAACGTGGACTGTCTAAACTGCATAACGGCTCACTCGCGTCACTAGTCGCGGCAGGCAAACATGTGAGAACTCGGTGTGAGAATGGCAACAAGTTATAAATCTCAATAAAGCGGTGGGCATGCACGACCAACAGTAAAAGTTTGGGCACTGGCCGACCGACAGTGACTCACTCAAAGTGCTGCATCATCAGGCATCCAGAATGAAGCGTTAACCCATTCAGCAGTCCGAGCTAGCAATAGTCACACCAGGACCAAGGAGCGCTTCACCCAAGTATAAGGACTAGACGAATGTACTCACTAGAGCGGGACACTGTGCTCTGACAGATGTGCCTTCGATTAGCACAAGAAATGGATGCAGCCAACAGCAAGGTCTGTGTGTACAAATGACGGGACGCAGCCGAAAAATATTATGGCCTGGACGTTCTTAAGCCAAGCACTGGAGCAGCCAAAGGCCCGCACTGGTTAAACTGTGGAGATGCAGCTAAACAGTCACCCAGACGTGCATAGAAAGTAGTAAACAGCACCACAGAATATCGTGTTCAGCTTCACACAAGATAGGAATACTACAAGTGCACTTATCGAATGTCATAGCCCAGTAGTTCTTATCGGCAAAGAAATACATTGGGCATCTGCAGATGTTTAGCGGATTTTTTGTTGCCCACTCGTTTACATAACTGCCATTTGGGCATGTGCAGTGTGCACGACACTCAGTAACAGGACTGACAAACGAACAAGTCGTAATCAGACAGAGATTAGGTTTGCTTGCAAACAGAGTCTCCCCGGTCAGGTTCGTGCTTAATTAGAATTGAGAACCGCAAACACTTATAAATCGTTCGGTTTTACATTCATATTTGTACTGCCGGTCAGAAAAGATGACAGCTGTGGTTATGTAATGACTAGTTGGAGATGAGCAGGCAGCTAGATATGCTTCATTTAATTAGGTAGGGGGCGTGACGTTTGGCCCACGGTTAAGGTGTGCACCTTTAATCCCAAAGGTCGTGCGCACGAGCCTTGTTGCATACGTAAAGTGCTGGGTGGAGATTAAGTTCTCTTAGGGTGCAATATAAATCATATACGCATGCATACATGCATGCACGTGCACACACACAATTATTTGCTTGAGCAAGTGAGTAACTAGTAGCATTTATTGCCTACATGTCTGTAGATTTTAAGCATCTATTTATTACTGTTTTGGGCTACTGCAGTCGTCATGCTGCTAGAAGCTGCTAGCCTACAATCCCAGCGATAGGTCTAGGGAGATGCATTCCCTGCAGCTTATTTATAAACCTATGGCGTGTAACAGTAGCAATCCTAGCAGTATTCGTATGTTCCTCAAATTATCTTCCATACCTTATCTGCATGTGAATATGAAACAAATACACATGTATATACCTACATATATGTACACACATATATATATATATATATATATATATATATATATATATATTGTACATACATACTATATATATATATATATATATATATATATATATATATATATTGTACATATATACTACCTACATATATGTACATATATACACATTCATTCACAACTATTTACTATGGCCTATGGGTATTGCCCAATCAAGCTGCTATCCCACAAGCCAGTGGACTCATCTTCGTCTAAAAGGACTGAAAAGTTCTCAAACTGTTTTCAATGTTTCTCTAAGAGTACCAAGACTATACATGCACAAGTGGGTATTTACATCAATAGGAGGCTCGACCCCCCCCCCTATTGTTTAGAACTTGCTGTATCCTCAGGAGCTTTCGGGACATATCCGGAATTATGCAGTCCCATGGCTGCTTAAGCCACCCAAAAGCTGATCGGGAGACTGGACGAGATTCAGTTCTCAGATCAAATGAGCGCTCCATCCTGTCCCAAAAATACTCAACATGGCTGAGATTAGGGGATTAGCTCAAAAAACTAAAGACGTGGACACCGGAGTCTGCACAGAATTGCTTTGTTGCCCTCTAGTATGCTTGGGGCCATTCTCCATTGGCAAACATAGTCCTTCTCCATAGAGCTCAGGCAAAGGGCAGCCAAACATTTTGAACGTCTATGAATATGCTGGTGTTCATAATCCCATTTATTCGGCAAAGTTCAGACCGCCGGAAGCCAAAAAAGACCAACATGCACCATTTTAACAATCGTACTTGTTCGTAGACTATATAAGCACTGTTCGTAGACTATACAAGCACCCTTTAATAACCATACTTGTTCGTAGACTACAAGCAGTGCGGCTGGCAATATTTGCTTTTTCTACGGCATCGGCTGCTTTCCATCTCTGTGAATAACAAATTTACCTTCGTAAGCCCATATACTACGGCTACAGTCATAAACTGTAACGTGGCCATGTTGATATGCTCAGGAAACACGTCGTTTTCGTTGTGGTTCGCCCATGAATGCTCGTTTTGCTGGCTCGCCTACAATTCCCTGCTCAGAAAGCCTGTTAAAAACCGTATCGACACTTACATCTTTGCCTGCAGCCTCTTCCAGAGACTTGGTGAGAGCTCAAAGTGAGGCTTTTTGCTGGCTTAGCCAGTTTCAGTAGGCGGTAATCCCTTTTTTTGTCGTCGAACGTGACCGACTACAGTGTGGTCAGCCGCTCGTGCTACTGCCATCAAAACCCACCCGGTGATAGGCACCGATCTAACCTGCCTAGTTCTCATTCTTTCCTGCGGCAGGACTAAGGCATCGAATAAACATTTCCATAAACGTGGTTCGGTCATGCAAGTGCGAAAGCCATGCACCTCAGCACACGTGCATGTGCAATAGAAAATCTTGAGAAGCTTAGATTCCAAGAGAGATGATCAGTCAGCCTGCAAGTACAAACTCAGTATGCCGGTTTTAAAGGTAAAGTACCGTTTCAGGCCACCGGGTGGCTTTTGTTTCTCCAAGAGTTATCACCCAAACCGGCCATGGGCTGTAAGTCAATTTTTATGTATGATATTGGGTTCATGTGAAAGTCGGCCAGCACCCCGCAAAACCTCTGATGACGAATAGATCCTAGGCAAACGGTGTCTAATCCCCTGATACATACTTTTGCTTCACTGGTGAGAGTATATATATACAGTATATGCTCTATCGAAATAATCCTCGCACCCATTAAGCGTAAATGTTGAGAAAATACTGAGTATATTGGTCCAGCAATCAAATATTTGTCAAGATTATCTTTCAAAAGACAAAGATATCGGAAATGGGACGTGAAGTTTTGAAAATATCCACACAAAACACAAAAAATGACGATACAAACCATGCCTAAGCTGAAAGTAAACAAGAAGTGACATATCTACAAATAACAAATTTACCAATATCTGCATCATTTGTGACTTATACCCCAACTTGTTGAACCTTAATACGGATCTTGTTGAGGTGCATGCTTGTGAGTTTAAAAAAAGCTTCAATTACATTGTAGCTTTGAGCCTTGCAAATACCATAAATCTTGCTAATACTGCACGGATCAACGTGAAATTGCCAATGCGAGTTCAGCTCCGCTTGCACACCACTGCACTAGTTCAATTATTTATCGGTTGGATAAGCTTTGCTATACATGTAATCAAACGTCCTGGAGCTTGATTTCATGCAATCATGGACATGTATAGAAAAACTTATCCAACCGAAATCAGTGAAAAGGACATTTCTTTCAAACAAGACCAAAAGCAAGAAACTACCAAAAGCGAGAAAGTAACAAGCTTACAGAGCAATGAATCTGGAACAAAAGAGTGGAATGCACGGCAAAAATATACATAACTATCTTAGCTGATCTAACAGCCTCATTTGTAAAGCGGTAGAAGAGCCGTATTGGCCATCACCACCGCTTGCAGTTGGCAATAAAGGATAATCTAACTGCAGGATTAAAACCCCGGTCGTGAAAAACGAGCACATACCTCCTGGGCTATAACGGCCCAGCTATCGCATTAAGGCTCTTCAGCCACTATATAAAATGAGGTTATTCAACCAGCTGACCTTTACTTTACACAATGAGAGAGAAAAACAGAAATTAGCTGTAATGTTGTTTTATGACAAAAGTGTTAGAAGAATTGAAATATATTTACATGTTTTCACATCTGAATATTTTGGTTACATTGTGAAGGAACTGCAAGGTCGCCCTCTGCAAGATTCCCCTTTGGCTATTTTGCGGCCAGGCTCGTTTGCTAGGTCAGTGGGTGGGCTGCCCTTCAAAACAGCCTAGGACAAAATAGCGCGACAAATAGCCTATCCACAAAATGGTCAACCGAAAAATAGCCCTCCCATATCGGCTCGGTCAATCTATAAAAATGTTTAAAGCAAATAGTTATTTTATAACAGCATACATTTTATTTGTCGATAAAAAGTAAAAAACCTACTATGTTAGAAGCTTTGCAGGCACCTGAAAATTATAAAACTGATTATTACTTGTTTAAAGTGTATCTAATAAAATATTTACTACTGGTTCACGCACATTTAAAGCAATAACAAACATTTATGTTATAAAATAATTATATTTAACTAATCTAGAAATAGTGCATTCTTTACAATGTATGTTGTGTGTTAATTAAACAAAAATGCTTTTCGAAGTCAGTTGCCACAGTATAGGCAATTCGAGGAAGATAATCCAGACGTGCTGCGCCATCATAAGACGGCTACAAAGACCAAATACTTAGATTCAGTTGCACTTATTTTGCCTTCGATGCATCAGGTTGTCTGCCTGGAAACTGGCGGTGTCGATATCCAATTTATCCTGTTCTTTTCAGAATTGTCCAATGAGGTTGAAGACTGGTGGATAATGACAATCGATGTTTGATAGAAACTGACTACTGTTGCATCATCACCTCGTACCTTCAACTTTATTCGATAGATTGCACCAACGTATCTCCACGACTTACCTCCGTGATAATTGACTCCCCTTTCAAAAAATAAATCCATAATTTAATAGCAGCTATTTTCTTTTTAAGATTATATTTTCTCTATAGCTACTTGTAAATGAAAATGTTGTTTATCTATTTTACATATAGTAACACAAATATATCCTCTTTTTTTTACATTTGTGCTACATCGTGGTGATAGATTTAAACCGGTAATTGCTTTTGTCAACAGATTGATTTTGTCAACTGGCTTGTTTTTTTTTAAAGATTGATGCTAAGCAATTTCAACAGGGCTCTTTTGCCGGTTTGACCGGAGCTAATTTGATGGGGTTCTTTGTCGGGGCTGTTTTTCCTGGGCTATTTTGTCGGGGTGTCATTCAGTGGACACTAAGACTAGCCTTCCAAAGCAAAGTGTTTTCCGTGATTTTTTTAAGGTATAGCATCCATGCATATTTTTATGCATTAATGTATATATATATATATATATATATATATATATATATATATATGTGTGTGTGTGTGTGTGTGTGTGTGTGTGTATATATATACATGTGTGTGTGTGTGTATATATATATATATATATATATATATATATATATATATATATATATAGAGAGAGAGAGAGAGAGAGAGATTTTGGATGCTCTAAGTATAGCCCTTAAATGACCCTCTACGAGCATATGCCGAAACAAATCGGCAGGGCAAGGACTGCGACTTTGAAAGCAACAAGCAAAGGGTTCGCACGGTACATTTGGCAGCACTAGCAACACTGGACGCAGATAGCGGAGAGCAGCTCGTCTTCGCTGCCTCGCCGCCTTGCGCAGGGGCGGCAGACGAAGCTCCCAGCAGCGCTGTGTGCACACAGGGTGTGCGCATGCCGGTCGCCCGCAGAGCAGCGCTCACCGAGCCGAGCCTGGCGTCGCTGCCGTGCATCTTCGACGAGTACTCGCTGGCGTGCAGGTCCTGGAACGGCAGCCACTGGGCGCCTGCAGCGCCCTGTGGCTGCTGCTGGCCGTCACTCGCACTGTCGCCGAGGCTGCCAGTGCTTCCGTGCACCGCGCAGCTCGGCCGAGGCGGCGACTGCTCCTGTGCTGCTACCTGCGCACCGCTGCCACGATCCACGTGGCCACCATCCAGCAGCAGCAGGTGAGGCCAGCATCCCTGCTAACACACAGCGGATGCGCTCATAAAGCCACCAGTCTACAAGTGCTACGCCTCAACGGCCCACGGCGATAAGTGAGCGGCACGGTTGCATGGGAACTCGAGGCCGTGACCTCGAGGCCGACCAACCTACAAGGCCTGCCAGGGTTTAGCTCCAGCGAAGCTGTCCGAACTTCGATGGCAGCAGCACCGGCCTCTGCCTATTCTCGGGTCCTGCGAGGAAAATGCATATGCCATCCCTTCCTGTTGTTTAAAACACTGCTGCTGCTGGTGACAGCAGCTTTCAAGCTGAAAGTCAGCATCGGCTGCAACTTGGATGCAGCTTGCTGCCACCTTTGCTGTCCTAATGCAGCCACGTTTTTCTATTTGTGAGTAATGCTGGCTCCAAATTGAACATAGAAAGGATAACAGATCAGCTATTGCTGCAGCTTTTACCAGCTCTGGGCCAATTAAATGCTACCAGAAAATAGAATTCGTGCGAGGAAGCAACGATGATGGGAGATGTTAAAGGTGTGAAAAGTCCCACTGAGAGCTATTTAATACGTTCAGATCGGCTGGTAGTGTCGTGTACAATAAATTTTCATGCACAATGTACAAAAAACTGCTGAAACATCGACTGCCTTGTGCAATAGCCTTGTAAGTGACGTCATGCCAAAAGCCTTACAAAGGCTGTCCTTGAAAGCGACGAGTCAGCTCCCTGTAATATGCACTTCACAATCCTACTAAGATGTTCTCGATATTGCATTCTTCCAATATATGGTCGGTCAAGATGTGGATAATAGCTTCGACGGATTTAAAGCGCCCCATTAATCAGAAAATGCAGCTAGATAATTTTCCATTCAAACAATGCAAATGATTGCTTTTCATCGCTTCGAAGCTCTAAGCAATCTAAAGCCGGGCACGCATGCACAAAATCAGACGTTTAAATATGGCGACTGCTGAGGAAGTAAGTGCCCGGCACAGTCATTGAGATGTTGGCTCACTTCACCGGTATGATGCCTGGCACAACCAGCACGCTTCCTGTGCAGCATTGTGATGGTGTTAAGATGAAAAACTATTGGTAATTGAGACAATGTGGTGAGTGGGACAAGAGTGTGGCCACAGAAACTGCAAAGCCGCTTCATATCTCGTGCATTTTGCAACACGGTTAGCAAACCGAAGTGGCTGCATGCACCCTTTATCATTCCCAGTGCGGCAGCACAAAAACCTCTCACCGATGTGGCATATGTTAGGACAAACACCGTTTGCAAAAAAGGTAGTATTTTGAGAGTTGAGCTTGCTTCCAACGATCACGCACATTTTGGACCAACACTAAGCCAACAAAGATAGCAGCTGCAAAGAGATTGTGGATGCTGAGAGAGTTGATGCAGAGGTAGCAGATGCTGAGAGCTGCCATTTGCATCTTCGAAGGCATCTGTTTTTGTCAGCTCGTGCACACTCGGCGCTAATCTAAAGGGAGCACAGCATTGCTAAAAACCGATACCTAACACCGATACCTAACTCCCGACTGGAGAACTAGAGCTCCGCTTCCACCGTAAAGGCAAAAAACCACCGCCTTCGCAAAAAGGCTGTAATATGGGGGGTGCATTTAACCTACGAAATACTTCCTCTACACTGCACCGGGCTATGCTCGCGAGCATGCGTGCGCGCACACACACGCGCCCCAGCTGAGGGAGTCGCTGGCCGTCACGATGGGTGGCACTCACAGCAGAGCCTGCCACCGGTGCACTGCCGTCCAGAGGTCGTATGTAGAACGTCAGTCCACCAACGTGGAGTGTACCCCTACGACAAGGAGAACAAAGCACGTGAGGCAAACATCAAGACAAGCACACTCGCAATAGCAAACAATGCCCGGCTGCAGTCATAGTAACACTTATACACTCGGCAGCCTATAGGTAGACTTCTTTCTGATCCGCCTTCACAGTCTGTACAGTGGTGGCACAACATCTGGCATACTGCTGCTTTGTCCCTGCCTCTCCCTCTCCGTAGTGGTTTAGAAATCGCACGCTCGGCTTAGTGACCCAAGCAGCATCTCACTTTTTGCACCAGCGACCTATTCGAACTATCCACTTGATAAACGGCTACAAGCAACTCAAATTCCAGCTACTGCAAGGCTGCAAATATGCACACATGACACCTCATCGCTATGATAAATGCCACGTCAAAAATGTCGAAAATCATTGCTGTGATAAACCCCTCATAAGTCGAAATCGGTTGAAATCGCTTTGACGATTTGCACTACGGTCGGTGGGTCTGCGCTAAATAGAGCAGTGATAAACATGACATACTACGTATCAGTACAAGGTCCGATTTGTTTTAGTGCTTGAATACCTAACCGGATTATTTCAGCTTTATTATCTGCCACTTGAATGCTAGAAGGTCCCACGGAAAAGTACATTAGCAATCCTTTCTTGTGGTTTAATATCTGCTGCCCCCACATACATCTCTGCTCGGCATTATAATAAACTGGGTAACTTACTGGCACATTTCTGATGCTATGCCATTTCTTTTCTTCTGCTGACGCCAATTGTGACACTACCTGTTTTGACGCAGTCCTCCTGAGCCACTTTGTTGCCACTACTTCCTCGACCGTACTCCTAATTCTTGATTCTCACTTTGTCCATTGTCGTAGCACACGCTGACTATTTGGCACCCGATTGTGAGCGAAAAAAGCCCCTGAGCTTGTAGCGAGCTGTAGAAAACTCAAAAACATAGCAATCACTTCCTCTGCACGGCAGTGTGGAGTCAAAAGCATGCATGCGCATACCTAAGCAATTAATAAACACATGCATGGATAAATGCAAAGATCAACTGGTTTCAACAGCCTCATTTAGAGCAGCAGAAGCCTTAGCTGCTTTAACCAAAACTTATAATAATAATAATAATAATAATAATGCACTTGATAAAGTGCCCTCAGTGAACTCAATCTCTTTCTAGGCACTTTAGATTTGCTGCAAAGGGAAACACGATTGAATGGTGAGTAATATCATGCTTGATTGACAACATGAATAACATGGTTAGGGTGACATGCACAGGGTCAGCATGCAAGTGTGGTTAGTGAGCAGCATGCACAGTGTCAGCACGCATAAGCACATCAAGAACGAATCATAGGGACCCACTAAATGCTGTCCTAAATAGGTGTTTTAAGTTCTTTTTAAATGTGGTCAAGTAAGGTGATGTTGTGACCCAAGTCGGGAGTGAGTTCCAGGCTTTGGGAGCATACGAACTAAATGCACGGTCTCCAAAAGATTTGAGGTTTGTACGAGGTATTCGAAAACTGTTGGATTGTGAAAAGCGGGTGGTAGATGCTCGGCCTGGCGGGGGAGTAGATCTGAGAGATAGGCTGGAGCCAAAGAATGAAGTGACCTAAAAGTGAGCGACAAAACCTTGATGTCAATCCGTTGCTTGACTGGTAGCCAATGCAGGGCGAGAAGTGGTGTGATGTGGCAACTGCGACGCTCACGACAGAAAAGCCTAGCTGCAGAGTTTTGCAACAGCTGTAATCGCCTGATCGCACATGCCGGTAGGTCAGCGAGCAGTGAGTTACAGAAGTCAAGACGGGATGTCACAAATGCATGGACCAACTTAGACGTGGTATCCTTATCTAAACAAGCACGAATTTTAGCAATGTTATGTAGCTGAAAGTAGGCATACTTGACTGCAGAGCTGATGTGGTCGTCTAACGAGAGGTCACTTTGCAACATGACACCTAGATTTCGAGCTGATTCAACACTTGCAGCTGGCGAGGGAATTCTGCGTGTGCATAACTAAAGCAGTGCATCTGGGCCGTGAAGTGCAAGCACCTTACCACTGGGCAAAGACCCAGCGGAGCAAGCACACGTGTGACTTCGCCTGCATATGTATGTATGTATCTCTTTCTCGGCTTTCCTTAAAGGATAGCAGTCTGGCATCTGGTTGGGCTTCCGAGGTGAAATGATTGAAGCACCCAGTGCAATCGAATGCATACCTCTTCTTTAACAGTGCCAACCACAGATGTCAGCAAAAAAGCACACACATTCAGGGTGAACTACGGGATCCTTCTTTTCACAGAGTAATCATCTTGTAATTGCAAAAAAGCCAAGCAACCGGTAGAATCTGAAGATACAGAAGAAGTCTCTGAGAAACAACTGCTACAATGATGCTGACATACACAAAGGTGAAAGTGTACCTGTGTCGGTTGATGGATACTCAAAACAGCAATGCATCGATCATGCTACCGAGCGGGCTAAAGCTGAACTACGCAGCCAAAGGTCAATGCTTGAGCTCAGACCGGCGAGAAGAAGACCTTGCATGTGAAGAAAAACAACCTCTCGATGTTTAGTACTGTGGTTACGGTGATGCTAACAAATACGATTCGATTGCCGAGAACATTATAATGACGGATTACAAAGGACAAACGGCTGATAGCTGCTCAACAAGCTGTATAGTCTGCGCAGCACAGATGACAGGGTGCCTGCTCATGATAAGCCCTGCATGCCATGCTGCATGTGCATCCATGTGACTAAGATATCCCGTACAGAGCCACACAGTTCTTGATCTAATCATTCTGGTCGCAAAAATTTGCTTTCGTAGGGCCCCTTGCAGCAAACATTGGTGTTATCGCCATAGAATGGCCTAAATCACGAAAATGAGCGATTTGGAAGCTACACAAGTGGCTTGAGCAGTCCGGAAATATGGGATCCCACGACAGACCAGAGTAGCAAGGACACTTTCACTAACAATTTGCCTCTGACTATCCCAGCCAGCCCAAATGTAAACAGTTGTCTCGTTATTGGGGAGGAATTAAAAGAGACAATGCCTTCACATCAACAGCAAGTAGTGGCACGCCAGGAAAAGGGAGCCCAGCGAAACTGGGTCAGGCAGATACAGGTCAGTTACACAAAGGAGTCAGGCACAAAGGGAGCGGGCACGAAGAGGTCGGACAAGAAGAGGTCAGGCATGGCTTTGACAACTGCAAGAACCTGATTAAAAGGCCCCTCGACAGTTCTGTGCTAGCTTAATGCGGAAAACAAACACGTGTACATCAAAAGCGCAACTGTCAATTTTCATGTGACAACATTGATCGAGCAACCTCTGCACTGGTGGAGAGAATGAACAAACAAACTTTCGAGGAACCGAACAAAACAACTTCTGAGGAACCGTATAAGCATGCTGAAACTGTGCATGCTGCCACCAACCACACTTGCATGCTGACCCTGTGCATGTAACCCCTAACCATGTAATTCTTGTTGTTTATTGAGCATGCTACCACTAACCATTCGATCGTGTTTCCTTTGCAGCAAATGTAAAGCACCTAAAAAGAGATTGAGTTCTCTGAGGGCGCTTATCAAGTGTATTATTATTACTATTATTATTCACCTTGAGCAGCAGTGACTGAATAGCCACCAAAGCCAGATGCCATAAAACCAAATCTCATTTAAAAAGCTAGTACTAGAAGCCACAGTGCATGTTTCTTCATGGCAGCTGGTCACTGTGGCAGGTTTCTGAGATGCCTCCAATCAGTGTACTGCAAACGTCTGCACCATGGTGACAACTTGCCATTCAATTGCCATTGAGCTTACGCTGACAACAGCTCAGAAATCATCACATCTATATCAAAGGTTCCTATCTATTATCTATTAAGGCAGAGGGCGGTTCGTGCTGAAGGTAAGTCAACCTCCAGATAGTTTCTAATCATTAACAACATTATTAACGCATCCATCAGCCACCGTGCTATCATCAGGCAAATCCGAAGATGTCAAATCACATTCTGCCCATTCCACTAGCCCTTAGGAGTAGCCTATGACTCGTTAAAACTACTCATTAAGCTGCTTCATCATAGTGTCAGAGAGTAGGATTCAGACCCGTGATTCAGACACTTACGACCAAGCTAGGCTGCCATGGACAGTAGACAATAGTGGGCTAGTATAGGGGCACCACTGGCCGTCGGCATCAGAACAGATCGTATGCATAACCGATCAATACTGTCTGCAACCATACAGACACGAAGCACATCATTCGAAGTGACCATTACGCAACGACAACTACTCTCCTACTGCCGACTATGGCACATCGTTTTCAGCGGTCCTGAGCTGCTACTTCCATGCTGCTCACTACATCAACTGCTCTCCTGACTCTGCTATGCTTCCCTCTTTCTCTTTGTTGCATGAGACGAAGTCTGTTGGCTACCGAATGCGTACCGAAAGCAGCTTAGGCTGTGAGTGCGCTATACAAAACTCTCCTGCGTAACACCCACGTGGTCTTTATGACTTTGTGGAGTTACAGACGGAGATACATTACATTACATTACTATGAGTTAAAGGTCGCTGCTCTGCAGATCAGCATACTCGCCGATTGCACTGCAGAATGTCATCGATGTCTAGCAAAGCAACAGCCCTTTGCGAAAGGTTGAGATGTGATGAGGATGTTGCAGGCCATTTTGATGGCTGGCTGGCTGGCAGGCAGAGGCAGGCAGGCAGAGGCAGACGAACCTGAGCCCACGGCACGTGCTGACGGCAGCATAGGAGTCCTCGCCCTCGTGGCCCTCCGTAATGCAGACGCCCTGGTAGAAGCAGGCCTCCTGAAAGCAAAAGCCAAAGCAGCTCTGCACTCACGTGGGTCCACGAGGGGGGGGCAGGGCACATCAAGGCTTCCGCTTTCTGCACTGCGCCCTGACAGGCCGGCTCTACAGCCACGCTCAGGCGGAGCTTCAGATTTACATTCACGTGGACGTATACGCTTACAGACAGACATTGCCGTTGAGAACATAAAGGCATGTCCCCTATGAGAGTCTCCACTGCATGCTCGGCAGCTGAGAAAACCTGCGGTCCCACATACTGGCACTCCATCGCACACGTGCACGTGCTCGGAAGCGAGTGAGCTCGCACGCACCGAAAGCTGCATTCCTCTAGGGAAACGAGACTAAAATGACGAGCGGCTGGTGACACCGGTAGCACGCTCACGTGTGCGATGGCGTGCTCAACATAAAGTTACCTTCACTTCAGTCGGGCGGCCGCTGACGGCAGTCGTCAGACCCTTCCTCAGCAACTCCCTGCAAAAATAGCAAAGATGGAAATGCAGCTGCAAATAGACGTTTGCATACAACGTAGACAGGCCAAGGGGTGAGCAAACTACCGCCGGTACTACTCTTCGGTGTTGCCAAAGGTAACGAGCTTCGCCAGCAGCCAGCACTAGTCGAGCGAGGTATAAGCAGAAGCGAGCACACGACGAGAGAAACCTCAACTTGCGATCATAAAGCTGGGTTTACGAGGCCTCCTACTTTTGACAAAGTAACCGTGGTTGCACTTATTTGGGAAACTCGACAGACAAAATCAAGCTCTGGACGGTATCACGATGGATTTGCTCTATTTTAAGTTCCTGGTACATTAGTTAATACCATATTGAACGACCTACACGCTGCATCTAAAGAAAGCTGATTCAGTAGCCTCATTTATTTAGAGGCAAAATAACCTTAGGACAATGGAGAACTACCTGCAGTAGGACCCAATAATAGTAATAATAATAATGATACATTTGTTATAGCACCCTAAAAGAACCCTATCGCTTTCTAGGCACTTTACATTTGCTGCAAAGGAAGCATGATCGAATGCATGACTCAACCCAACGACCTGGACCGTGAAGTATGAATGCCTTGCCCCTAGGCTTAGACCCAGGATCCACGGGTACATCAAGTGACCTTTTTTCCAGGCCCTGCATCCAAGAATCCCAAGAATAAAAATCTCACATATTAGGGTCGGTAGGTAATCGGTGAATGGACAAATCGGCAAATCAACAGCCTTAACCCGGCAGAAGAATAAGGAGAAACCTGCAGCAACCGTTGGCTACCCGACATAATCGCCTGCCCATCTACGATGTCAGCCCAGCTGCACTGGCCAGCCAATTTAATTGTACCCCTATCTGCATATGTCAACTCAGTACAGGTCTGCCGAACCTGACCTCACAGTCACCTTGGTGGTGGCAAACAAAGAACACTGTCACCCATCCCCTTGAGCTAAGCAGACACTGCCTGCAGTCAACCCGATCTGACTTATTTATCCGTGCCCTACGGTGGCAAATAAATGGCCCAGAACCTGCGTATCTTTTTCTATTCAGTAACAAGCACGTGCATTAACAAACCTCATTCGATAGTAACAAGTAGCTGATGACTGTAATAACCCATTAATATCACACCGTGCACTGAGAGTGTTCCGAATGCACAGCAGGAGCACCGAGAAACAGGACCAGGAACAGGCAGAGATTCAGCAAGAGATTGTGGCGTCGATGCATCGATGCTCCACACACTCCAACCACAGCAGGTAAAGATAAACGGCAATCATTACAAATGCGGCCACAAGAGGTAGGTTAGGCTATTACGGCTGATGACCAATCAGCATTGAATCTGCATCGTCAGAGTGGCAGCATTGGTTAAGTGCAACATGGCATCGTCAGCTTCGTTTCCGATATGTGAACTAATTCACTGACATGAGGGGGAAACACATGTGGCCAATGTGGCTGGTTAGTGAAGTGTACGTTAGCAGCGTTCAAAACTCAAGATCAGCAATAGGCTGGCAGCTCCCAAGTCCTCTGGCACACACTCGACAACAACTAGAACCCATACAATCCACGGGCAAATGTTCGATCTAGGAGCCTTACTAATAATAATAATAATAATACATTTGATAAAGCACAGTCAAAGAACTCAATCTCTTTCTAGGCGCTTTACATTTGCTGCAAAGAAAGCACGGTCGAGTGGATGGAGAGAGCATGTTCAATAAATAACAAGAATAGCATGGTTAGGGGTGACATGCACAGGGTCAGCATGCAAGTATTGTTAGTGGCAGCATGGACAGTGTCTGCATGCATAAGTACATGAAGGACGAATCACAGAGACCCATTAAATCCTGTGATCAATAGGTACGTTTTGAGTTTATCCTCACATCGCACGTGAGCAGAGCAAAAGTGGGAGCATTAAGAAACTGAATGCTAAGCAGGCTGTGGCAAAAACAAGTTTGGAGCATTTGGATCAGCGACCAGGAAAACGGGTGTTAAGCTTGAGCGCAATAGTTTTGCCAGAGCTGCAGAACTCGCACAGCCTTAACGGAAAATCTTTGCATTCGCACATGGATCGAGAAAAAAGGGCGCCACGTGGCTTGATGGTGTGCAGGCCAAAGAGTGAAAACGGGGGGGGGGGGGGCTGAAAATAACTGCTCACACATGACAGGAATGGGCAGTGAGGCTAGCCCGAACACAATGGGTGCTCTCGGGAGTAGAACCGCTATCATATCACGCGAATGACGATCGGTGGGTGCTCGGGTTAGGTGGTGTTGAGCAGGGAAAGGAAAGGGTTAAAAAGGACATTCCATGACCTGCTCTTCCGACGGTCATCGTGCACCCACAAGCGCTGCTCAGTTCGTACGGGAACGCAGATTGCAGCCCCGCCCCCACTCTACACAACCCATAGGCAAGATGTCTGCAGCCGGTAGTCCGAAGGTCAGCTGCAATGCTCTAGCCATGCTCCTTACAAGACATTCCTTTTAGGCTGCTCTCCCGACCATGCCTCGAGTGTCAATGCTCTCCTGCTCTCCCCCAGACAAAATCTCCAGCTACCCTCGCAAGAAATGACAATGAGCCAAGATACATTGGAGAGCAGCATCTGGCATAAGCAGAACCACCTGAAGAACGTCGATCATCGATCGTTGGTCATCGATCCCTCGGCCGACTCTTCCCATTCAGCAGCCGCACATGCCAAGCATGACAGCCACGGACAGGGCTCTGCTATCTCATTCTCATTCCTAACAGCCATTTCACACTGCAACCAAATTAGCAGCAGTTCACCTTGCACTGGCTAAGAGGCCGATCCTGTCCTGTCTATTGTTTGGCGACAGCAAAGCATTTGAAAGTGCATTAGCATTCAAAAGTGAGGATTTATGCAGACATCGACCATTTTCCGTGAATTTTCACAAAAGCAAAGGTACTACGATCCTTCAGGCATGTAGATAGTAATGGAGAACCAATTCTCAGGATAAACCCAAAGTAAACCGTCAGTTTGGAACCTCGATATAAGGGAGAACTAGCAAAATGTTGTTCAAGACACGATGGTGAGCCGTGATGGCATGCTAGGTAAGGCGGTTGCTTTTCACAACCTCGGTCCCGAGGTTGTGGGTTCGAATCCTGCATTGAGCAATCTTTTATTGCTACTGCAAGTGGTGGTGATAGCCGTAAAGGCTCTTCTGCCACTATACAAAAGTGGCTGTTAAATCAGCTAGTATGAAGACGTTCAAGATGATAAACACAGTTAATGTTTACTTATAAATAGCTGCTTTATTGCATTCATTAGATAAAAAAAAAACTTTCACAATTATCCACATTGTTACATATCCGTATGTTACATGAGTCGGTAGACTTTTGGGATGGATATGCTCAGGCACGAACCAAAACTAGGCTCAATGAGCAAAGTTTCAGAGTTGCATAGCAACATTGTACAACGACATGGTTAACAAAGGCCGATCTCACAAGAAGATAAGACAGTCAACTCTACTGTGCCACCAAATCCTGATTTGCCCACAGCTTCTAGGCTGAAGCTATTGCAGTGACTGCCCAGGCTACAACCGAAGTAGTGCAGGCAGATTTAATTGTTAGCTCACTATACCGTTATCTCGGGTACAAAGAGAAAGCAAGCATGACTGAAATGAAATCTTGGAATCGGTGCATCAACTGAAACATCGCCGTGTCTTGAAGGTAAACAAGAGAAGTGAACTAGGGTAACTCACTGCTTTCGGAAGACGTTAGTTAACGGCATAAGCTCAGAAATCCAGCCAACATTTAGGCCAAAGAATTTCCTACAACCCGAGGTTTTGCTCAAAAAACTGATCCAGAAATTGTACGTAGTGTAATTTTAAGGCACAGAAGACACACTTCCCAAGTTTTTTCTTTGCGTATGCCGTAAATTGGTGGTTCGCATTAGTTTAGTCTGGATAATAGTTCCCCATTGCTACTAGCACGCTTAAGGGGCCTCGTGCATGCGGTTTTTTGAAAATCTACAGACAATCATCAATTCTGAAATATATCCTCGACCAATTGCAACAGAAAATTTCTGGAAAGCTAGCAGGCAATCAAACATGCTTCAATTTTAAAAGTGAAAACAATTAGGCAAAAACCAACCCACTTCGATATCATCAAACTTCCGTTTCTGCCAAAACCCTGACAATTCACAGGGGCTGTCACACAATGAAACTGACCAAGTGAAGGCAGATAGCCACCGTGGCCAGGGAGGATTATCCAACACAGGCACGCTTGCCGTCGAGAACAAGCCACGGCGACCTAGAACTGACCAACAAGGCACCGTCCCTCTGACTGACATCTACATATGACACTGTGCTTCAGCACCCAGTCGGTCCCAAAATAACTGGCTAGGGTGACAAATGTCAAGTGATAATGAGTTAGCGATGTAACAATACAACGCCTACTGCTGCTTTGGTATTTCTGCTCCGCTGCTAAAAGCAGCAGTCTCCTATACAAGCACATACCGAAAATTCGGACGTGCAGGTCAGCCACTCATTGCATTCTCTCGGCACACGCGAGTTCGAGGCAAACTGCAGAGGAGCCACAAACAATCATACACCCGACTGCATTACTAAACTGCTGAGTGAGCACACGATCACGATGCCAGAGCTACCACAGCTTGGTTGCCGAGCAATAACAGCAATTCATCAGCACAGCCATTCGAAAAAGACCTAAGGAGCAGTGTACCGACTCTTGCATGCCTCCACACGGCCCATGCATATAGGCACGACAGCTGGAGGGCACAAACACAACGTACAATGATAAGACTTCTACAACAACAAAGCAAATAATGATTGTAATAATCATTGTAATCACCAACAGCACTAGGTGGACATTCAAAGTGAACATTCAGGGGGTGATCACGAAAGATAACCAAGTGAGATTCACAGATAAGTCTTGCCTATTTTCAGCTAGGCATGAAGGCAACAATTTGGGCCTTGTTAAATAAGGTTGCAGCAGCTATAGCCGGTCCACGCATGTGTGACGTCACATCTAGACTTCTGTAACTTGCTACTTTAAAGTTTTCCTGCCTCTGGAATAAGATGCCTACAGCTGGTGAAAAACTTCACGGGTAGGCTTGTCTGTCCCCAACGATGATCCCAACTGCCACATTATACTACTTCTCACCGACTTGTACTGGTTTTCGATCAAGTTGACTGTCGACTTCAAGGTTCTGTCACTCACTTTTAGTGTCAAAAAGTGTCATGCATGGACCAACTTAGATGTGGTATCCTTATCTAAACCAGCCCGAATTTTAGCAATGTTGTATAGCTGAAAGACTTATTGTGGAGCTGATGTGGTCGTCTAACGAAAGGTCACTTTGGAACATGACACCTAGATTTCGAGCTGATTCAACAGGAGATATACTGGCAGAGCCAATTTTGAGTGATAGCCTTTCCAATTTCTGAGTCGCACTTGGTTTGCCCATAGCTAGTAAGTTAGTTTTATCATCATTTAATTTAAGAAAACTTGCTGCCATCCGTGTGCAGATGTGATCAATACATGCAGCAAGGGAGTTGAAAGAATTCGAGGTGCTCAAAGGCTGGGAGGGATCAAAGCAAAGGTACAACTGAGTGTCAGCCGCATAGAAGTGAAAGCCTAGATTGTGCTTGGCAATTGCTTGGCTGGATGCTGTAGGCTGCTTTTCACGGTTTATTGTACTCTCCCTCTTGCCGTCATCGGCAAGAGGGAGAGTACAACACAGGCCAGCCAAAACACAGTCTCTTGGCTCTCTGTCGTAATTGCTCAGCCCTTCCTCCATCCTTTCTGGTTCTTTCTCACATCTCTCCTCTCTGTCATCTCTCTGTTTATCTTTTTACCTATCTATCCATCTCCATCTCTTTCAGTTATCTCTTGCACCTCTCGCTCTCTCTCTCTCTCTCTCTCTCTCTCTCTCTCTCTCTCTCTCTCTCTCTCTCTCTCTCTCTCTCTCTCTCCCTCTCTCTCTCTCTCTCTCTCTCTCTCTCTCTCTCTCTCTCTCTCTCTCTCTCTCTCTCTCTCTCTCTCTCTCTCTCTCTCTCTCTCTCTCTCTCTCTCTCTCTCTCTCTCTCTCTCTCACTACCTCCCTCTCTCTCTCTCTCTTCCTCTCTTAATCTCTCACCTATTTGACTCTGTGATTGCTTTTTGCTTGTCGTTTTTTAAATGGCTTCCCGTTTTCCAAGGCACCAGTCCATGTTCTCCCAACTGCCGAGAGCAGCTCACCCTTGCTGCAGCAAATCTCGAGGCATGCTCCCTGGCTCGGACCTCCCGGTCGATTCGGTAACCCGACCACATTTGTTCAGCAGAGGCCCCCACCTCTGCGAGCAGCAGCCAGCCAAACAACAGTCCCTCCGATGCCCGAGGCATCATTGTCTGGCCTGCCTCTGCAACTAGACAGCACCCGAAATTGCACACGGTTGGACGCGGTGAGAATGACTAACTACACGCGTGCAATCGAAACCGAGATGGAGAAAGTTGATTTGACAGGTGCCTGCTAGTTCCCAGGCTAGCTCCACCAGTCAGCGACCGAATCACGATCGAGTGGGAGGAGTTTTGGGCATGCAAGCAAGAGGTGTCAGACGGTGTCAACAGGCCTCGAGGCCCGGAAAACGGCACTTGGACGAAGCCAGGAAGGACAGCTGCGATTAGCTGGGAAAATTAGGCTTTTAGAAAGACCGGCTATTGTTGGACTCCTTGAAAAGGACACCCATGGTGATGTCGACTCGATTTCTAGAAGCAAGCTGCTGTCCAGCAGTCGAGCTATTCAACTCCCTGAATGCATCGGCCTTTGTAGCCAAATCCATGTGAAGGCATTGAAAATAAATGTTTGTTCATCCACCTTCTTGGGGAGAGTGTGAAGACAATCAGGTGTAATATATCAGCTGGCTATGAAGCCAATGCAGCCAGGCGACAGGAGAGTAGAGAGCAGAGAGTAGAGAGCAGAGAAAGAGAGAGCAAAGCAGAGCGAGAGAGAGCGAGAGAGAGCAGAGAATCTACACTAGCTTAGATCCCAAGAAGCAGGTACCAGCAATGAGCCAAATGAGGCTCGTCCATGCCACCAGCGCTGTCAGCAGGCTGCAGTGAGGACTGGGTGGCCCCTTTTGTTTGAAGGTATCAGCTAGAGCAGAGAAAGAGAGGCTGCTGCAAACTGGTTCAGCCCTTCCTTGATGGGTGCCTGAATTCACGCCATCAAGTGCACCCCACTCTGGTTTGGCCCAGAGGTTAAGGCGCTCGCCTTTAACGACCAATGTTAAGGTACCCACCTTTGCGACCGTGGTCGTGGGCTCGAGCCATGTGGCATATGTGAAGAGCCAGGATAGAAATGTAGTTCTCTTAGGATGCTATACAAATTATGGCTTCACTCTATCACGGTTTTTCAAATATCTTCATTAAAAAGTTGATCGAGATGGTGAAAATGATACAGCGCTGCTCAGTTGTCTGAGTCAATTACACACCCCTGCATCCTAATTAAAATTACTGTACATATGTTGGTGTATGCATTCGAGCACCCCCACAAATCCTTCAACGTCAGGTACAGCCTCATTGAGAGCAGTAACCTTGCTCTTTTTTGACGTGCAGTACACCTCTTCATCATCAACGAACAAAGTGCACTATTTTCTTAAGTTAGCAGTTATGTGTAAAAAACTGCATGTGTAATTAAGTGTGCCCTAATAAAAATATGATATTTGTACCGTCTAATAGTCTTATTATCCCTTACTTTGTCTAAAATATTGGGTAATATGAGTGTAATGGCGACTAAAATTGTGTTACTTCGTGTCCAGAGGGCTTTAATAATGGTAAAACCAAACTAGAGGAGGGTCTTGAACAAGTTTTCTATGCTCTAATTACGAAAATATTTAATTTATAAATAAAGAATCGTACTTCACGAAAATTCGGCTATCAGAGAATTCGCCTATCAGAGTCTGGAACCGATTAACCGAGATACGACTATACACACACACATATATATACACACACACACACACACACACACACACACACACACACACACACACACACACACTATGAATCATAGGACTGTGCAAAGTGCAGGCCACATGACTGCAAAAAGGAAAGTGAGCTCAAATTGGACCCGGCTGTCTATGCTCTACATAAACAGGCGAAAGGGAAACAAGAATTTCGGCAGTGGGCTAAACCTCGACCTTGGGTGGCATGGCACGAGGTCAAGGTCTTCACTTCGAAATCCTCTCGGAAAGGCTCTACTAAAAATTGCAAACTGTTATTTTAATTCATATTGTTATTGCTAACTGTTCGCTTTAAATGTTAGCTTAACTCCTAAAACGTTTTGGGAGAGCTGAAAGCTACAGGTATTTTGCCGAGAATCTCGTTAGACATTTAAAAAAAGAGGTCCTAAACCCTAAACTTTATTTAGTAATGCTTTCCATACAGCATCTGTAAAGTGCCTATGAAGAATTCAGTTCTGAGGGCGCTAAACAAATGCATTAATATTATTATTATCATTATAACTTCCATTTTGAGAGAAAGCAGCTGTGTGCCCCTCCGAAGGCCTCTTTAGACCTGTCTAGAGCTGCATTTCCATGATCGACTTGCCTCCTAAATCAGCACCGATTGGTGCCGATTTCCCTCTTGTTTGGACTACTACGTCAGCACATTTCGAGGGGGAGTCGAGCCAAATCGGCCCACTTCTTTGAGCTTCCGACCAGTTGTACCAGCCGACCAATGGAGAACCTGACCCATGCCTGACCCCTGACCCTGATGCCGTGTGTCACATGCCTGACCCCTGGCCAAAACAACAATGGCTGGAGCTCCCCATGCTCAAGTTTAACCCAGTGGTGCAGGGCGACCTTGAAAACGGGACGTTTATGCCTTGTACCCACGGCTTCACCCAAAGAAGACAGCGGCAAACTAAATCAGCCAGACTATGACTGACTGATCTCTAGTAATTAAAGCAAGAAAGTCCGTCCATCACTCGGCAAGATGGTGCACTTCCAATCCTCGGTAAGATGGTGCAGCCCCGTCTTCCGATAAGTAATAAACGTCATTAATTAGCGAACCACAGGCACACTGCTTCAATCTCTAGAGTCACTCTGTAAGTCTAGCATGTGTAATTCAATTAGACTTCTTAGAATTAGACTTAGAACTCAACGGTCTTTCGAGGGGGGCTAAAGGCTAAACAGGCGCATTGATATATACTCTCCTGCTGCCGACTGCAGCAGATCCACTCCTGACTCAGCTACGCTTCTCATTTTCTATGTCATTTTCTATGTCGGGTGAGAGGAAGCCTGTTGGCTGCCGCATGGGCCCCGAAAACCATTTGGGCTTTGAGTGCGCTATAGTAAACTCTCCAGCATAGCATCCATTTCATCTTTGGGGTTTGTGGAATTAAAAGACACGATACGTTATATGACACAGCATGGCTGTATTTGCAGCCCCCAGCTATTGTAAACCGGTAGTTGCAAATGGAGATGCCAAGTCTGCCATGGCGTTTTTTTGCATGCAAAATTGTATCCAGCCTGCATTACGCTCAGTGCAGGACAGATGTAGGGGCAGGCAGTGAGTGCGGCACTATTAGTCTTTGGTAGTTCTGCAGGCCTTTGCTGGGGTTTATGGCCGTTACAGCTTATGTGTCCACCTAGTGCAATGCGTGGATTACCGGGTCGTTGGAACAGCATATCTGTTGTCGTTAGAGGACCTGAGGGCACGATGAGGCTGAAACAAGGTGAAGCAGTACAAACAGCTAAGTAAGAAGCAGCCAAGCGGTAGGAGTTGGGTCTTGTGAATAAGAACTTTGCTCTGTATATCCGTTGATAGATCGAGCCATTCATTCAGCTGACTCCTTCATCACAGGAGTCAGCTGAACCTCTAGGATTTGTTTATCGTGTATCCTGTCTATTTCTCATTAATCCTAGGCCCAGATAGCATAAAACTAACAGCGATTCCTCATAGCAGGATCACAGACATCTGCCATGCAGATCTCTCCCACCCCCCCCCTTTGTTGAAAGGGGCCTGCTCGGGCACGACTCCCTCAGCAACCAGTAGCTTTCCGAAAGGGCATCCATCGGTTCGACCAGATAGATGACCGGTCCAGTAACACACGACGGGTCAGTGGTCCTAATCAACGGCTCTTTTCAATTCGGCAGCTGAACCTAAACAGGCTGGTTTCTCCAAAAAGGATCGTACAAAGAGGAAACGTCGTGAATCGGGCTCAGGCGTAAAGGAATGCCAATCGCGGCAGCGCAGGGAACCCAATGTCAGCACCACGTCAGCACGGCCCACACGGCGCGATCGATAGATGGCACGGTTGACTAATCGACCTAGATGGCTTTTCAATGATCCTCAACCGTGGCCGAACGAACTCGAGATAAACGGCTTTCCATATGCTGCCGCCGGCCAGCTTTGAACATCAAGGCGATGGACATGTCCACGGCAGACTAGTTAGGATGTGAAATGTTCAATCTGAGCTGCCACCTAGGATTTCGTAGCGCTGAAATGGCGGCTCCCCCAAGGGATAAGGCATCACTGGAGATAAAGGACGGTCTCTTCCCCACACTCCGCCCACCCATCCCCTAAGCGCAGCCCACGCAACCACGGAACCGGACTTCCAGTGGCTGTAGCTCTTCCCTTTTGCTACGGTGAATCACCCACCCAGGAGAGCTGGCTATTACAGTGGCCGACAGTGGGCTCGGCAGGACAACAGGCTGCTCTGGCGGCTGATTAATGTCGGAGCCCATTCAATCTTCGACCTCCCAGGCCGTGCACAGCTGTAAACACAAGAGCTAAGAGCTATTATCTAGGCTCACCATTTTAGGCCCGCCAGTGAGCGCTTGTCACGAGCAGGAGGACCGACGATCCATTCCCGAAGTGCATCTGGAATTTGCCAGTGTGGAAGGTCGGTGGATGCCGTGAGCCGGGTTCAGCCACTGTCTTGACGATAGCTGACCATTTGGCAAGCACAGCACACATTAGCTGATATTGTTTAACAGCCTCATTTGTATGGCAGCAGAACAGTCTCAACGGTCTTCCACCACCTCATAGAGTTGGCAAAAAAGGATCGCTCACTGCATGTTTTGAACCCACTACCTTGGTCGTGAAGAGCAAGCACCTTAACTCCTGGGCTGTCACGGCCCAGTAATATGCAACCCCTGTCAAGGCAGGGTGGATTCAAAAGGTGAGGTGTGACCAGAAACTCTAGTGTAGTGAAATTATCTGAACGAGAAGAAAGCAAAATAAGCAGAATAAGCACACGCACATTATCCACAGAGAGTGCAGCAACTTTCGATGAGTGACCTGTCAGTTGGGCTGCGGCCAACGGCCATATGACAAGTGGGGTAACGTGCAGGCCCGTAAGTGGGCAAGACTTAACCGGTAGAACAAGGAGCTGGGGGCTGCTGCTGAATTCTCGGAGGCGTAGTCGAATTGCCACTGGCAACCCTGAGACAACCCCGTGGCTTGAATAATCAAGACTTGGGTGGGGCAGTATTAGTTGGCAAGATAAAACTCGACAATGTCAACACAACGCAAGGGCAGTCTCTCGAAACTGACCACACCCGGCCATATGTGGAGGCAAATGTTGTGACACTGCACAAATAGTACTGACGACCAACCGGCTCCTAACCCAAACGAATGTACGATACAAGAGACAAAAAACGAGGCCTTTCGATCTGCCGTGCAAAACAAGCACGTGACCCTTGTCAGCGGTCAGCCTTTCAGGCTCTTCTGCCGATCTATAAATGAGGCTGTTAAATCAGCTTACCTCTTACGAAAAAGGCACCAGCGATGTAATGTATCTCCGTCTGTAACTCCACAAAGCCATAAAGACTATGTGGGTGTTACGCAGGAGAGTTTTGTATAGCCCACTCACAGCCTAAGCTGCTTTCGGTACGCATTCGGTAGCCAACAGACTTCGTCTCACGCAACAAAGACAAAGTGGGAAGCATAGCAGAGTCAGAAGAGCAGTTGAGGTAGTGAGCAGCTTGGAAGTAGCAGCTCAGGACCGCTGGAAAGGATGAGTCATAGTCGGCAGTAGGAGAGTACTTGTCGGTGCTTAAGAACTGTGGAAGCGAGTTCCACAGTCTAGGACCTGCAGAGCTAAAGCTTCTGTCGCCAATGGTCTTTAAGCGGAGGAATGGGACAGCTAATGAATTGTCCACACAGGACATGAGGGCGCGAACAGGCTGAAACTGGTGCATCAGTTCAGCTAGGTACGAAGGAGCCAAGCCGTGGCAGGCCTTGTGGGTCAGCGTAAGAACTTTGCTCTGTATTCATTGCTCAACCGGCATCCATCCCAGCTCTTTTAGCAAAGAAGACACGTGCTCAAACCTCTGGGACTTGAAGACTAGCCTTGCAACCATATTCATAGTCAGCTGCAGTGGCCTAGCTGCTTTCTTTGGTAGCTCAGCCAAAAGGGAATTACAATAATCAAGCCGAGACAGAACTAAGGAGCTAGTTAATGCACTGGTATTGTCACTCTTGCTGCTGCCGCAGTTGCTGCAGCAGTGCTGCTGTTGCACCAGTCATTGCTGCGTGCTGCCAGCCAGTGGGGCATTCATTCACACGCATCTGCTAGATGCTGCAGTTGTCCAAGCTGTGACACACGTGGTTCACGGGCTCGCTAAGCATCCTCAGAAGCTGCTGCTGCTGCTGCTGCTTCCACCGAGCAGCAAGCATGACTAACTCAACAAGGGTAGCCAGGGCAAGCGCATCGGATTTATGCATGCCGACTGCAGAGAGCAGGCAACCCTGCCGGCAGGTGGCGGTCAGGCTTGCCGGCCTCCAGAGTCGGCCAGCAGCCACGGACTGCACGTAGCGCGAGCGAGCACGACCGAGGAGACTGGTTTGAGGCTTTCCAGAAGCGCAAATGATAGCTATCAATGTGATGAAGCCGAGATGACCAAGTCAGAACAGTCAGAGTTAGCGCTTGAGTCAGAAACAGAGTTAGTTGGGCTGATGGGAAGTCCCAACCCACGTGGTCTACAACGGCACCGGCTCTTTGCGACCCAGGTCGTGGGTTCGAGTCCTTCAGAGGGCGATCCTTTATAGTGCCTACTGATCGGGGTTGTGAGCAAACAAAGGGGTAAGTCGGCCTGTTGCCAAGAGCCGGCCATTGTAAAACTAGGCTGAACAGAGCAAACTAAGCAGCAGCAGCAGTGGGGTAGGTCCGAAGGCAGTCAGCTTTGTGATCAAGCCAGCCAATAGCAGCATGCAGCCCAGGCCAGCCAGCAACACATTATGCTGATGGTACTCTGGCCTTAGCAAGTAGTTGACGGTCTGATACCTGGGCCAGCAGCAACAACGCATCATCTGCATTTTTAGCACAGTGTGTTAGCAGGCAGCACATTACAGTTTCCACGGAGCACATTAATACCTACATTCGTTCTCTGTAGGCCCCCCCCATGCATCTGCCACAGGCCTGGCACCCACCTTGGACCCACCTGCCGGGTCTAGTTTAACACAACCCTGGTGTAGCTCTCCTCCCCCAGCCATGCAGAAGCCGTCTGGCAGCTGGGTCAGCTGCTAGATCATGTACTTTGCCTTAGCCGAGGCTATTAGCAGCAGATGACAGGGATTGGCTACCAGATCGGCAGCTGTAGGCCTTGTCCAGGTGAGCAGCAGTTACTAGCAGCATTGATCGCCACGAGAACAAGACCTGACTGGAAAATTAGCACTTGTAAGATCTGTAAAAGTTGTCCATAATAAAAGCCCTAGCCAAAAATAAGCCCCCAGTAAAGGACAAATGTGAGCAATCCTGATGATATCCCCGGACATTTGCATAAAGACATGCCAGAACCATTTCGGCATGCAAACAATCAATGACTGAATCGAAAATAGAATGGAGATAAATAGGCATGGAACGTTATGGAGCCTGGGCCTGCAAGAGGTCGTGACTTGGGCGGAGGAGTCATGGATAAATAAATCCTTGACAGCTGCGTTGCCAATGCACTATGAGCAGGCTACACGGACAAGAAGTGCTCATTTAAGGTGAGCTTTATTGCCGGACGTGAGAGAATGGTGTTCTACAAGAAATGGATACGCAAGAAATTCTGGCCATAATTCGGGGTATGGAGAGTTATGACAATGTTCCAGAAGAAGATGGCATGACTTCCTTTGAATAACTGTAATTTCTTGCACAGGCATTAATGTAGATCGTTGTTCATGAAAAAATAAGGCATCCATAGGAAACAAGCCATAACGCATCTTTTGGAGCCAAAAATAATTTAAGACCGTGACTTACTTTCGAGGAAATGTGCTAGCTGCCGTGCCTCCATGTTGGCACCGTACGGAAGCAGCAATCATCCCGACATACTTCGGACGTTGACTTAAAACCACCTATCCCACTTCTGCATTTTGTATCTGCAATTGGTGTCATCTGAGACCGGAGCGCTCGTCGAAATTCTGCCCAGCCTCCCACGCAGGGCATCTATGCCCTGCTGCAATCAACGCGCCTCAGCCAGCCTTGCCTAACTCACTGGCTCCTCTCCTAGCGCAAGCAGCTCATCTCACTTGCCATTCTGAGATCTGTCCATACACTAAACATCTCACTAGCGATATCAAGATGCATCTTCCCCAAGCATGTTCTGCTTTTTGTTGCCCCTTGTGTTGGCAGCTGTCCACATATGAACTCCCTCAGAGGCTAAAGGTTAAAGCCTTTCGAGATGCGATTTGCTCCTCGGCTGTTCAAGAAAATGTGGCGTGCAATACACGACCAGAATGCCTCCTGAATCCTGTGCATGTTATCACAAATCGCATTAACATGCTTCCTTTACAGCATATGTGAAGTGCCAAGAAGGGTGATATACAAGAAGCTCGTTTTATTTCATATTATTATTATAAACGTCTGCCGTAGCAACGATGCGATCTCAGTGCAGAGCACTTTAGATAACCGAATCGTCCAAGTAGTAATTACCAGATTTGGCAGTCATCCAGAAGCATCAGCAAGAACACCACATCTCAGCACCCGGCTGCCTATCTAATATTGCAGACTTGTTTGGGACCTTGGAGATCTTGTTGTAATGCTTTGCTGCTGGATTGAGACGTGGGAGTGCATGCGTGGTAGCTAGCAAAAGCACTCTGCTCAGTCAACCCATCACCCCGGCGCATGTGACTTGGATAGGGTAACTCGAGGGCTCGAGATTCATTATGCCCAGCAAGAGACCTCTCAATCTCTGGAACTATTGTCAGAGGCATTGTGGAAATAGCCGAGAGCAAGATTGGCTCAGATAGTCAGCTCCTGGACGCACTCTCTGACGCAGCCAGCCATTAGCTCTTGGCATGCAGATTAGAAGCGCTTTCTGCTTGAAGGCGTGGCTTGGCACCAGATCGCTGCGTGGGTCCAACAGTGCACCAGGTAAGTCACTCACGAAACCACTCACTTACAGGCACGAAGGCAGGCGTCTGGCAGGTCGCGAGGAGTTACAGACGGAGGTACATTACATTAGTGGCAGCTGAGCAGCAAACAAGAGCAGGGGAGCTGCCTCTCGCAAGCATGAAGCTGCAGCTGCTCCAAGCACCTGTGAAGCCTGCTCTCCACCCCGCAACTCGTCTGCTATAACTAACTAGCAGGTGACACACACGCACGCACATACACACACGCATGTACACACACACACACAACACACACACGCGCACACACACACACACACACACACACACGCACATACACACAACACACACAACACACACACACATACATACAGGCATCAGCAGATATCCTCACAGCGAGAGCAGGAGCAAGCGGGCAAGCTGCAGCAGCAATCTGGCGCAAGCCAGCCTTACTCGTTCAAGGTGAGCCGAAGCACGTGATCTTTGCCACCTCCAGCTGCCTTTCGCAGTCGCACCACCAAATCTTTGAGGTGGAGCTACAACGCAGCAAAATGCTTGCTTTCGAGTGGCCAGTTGGAAATGCATGCTCTCCTGGGTCTGCTGACGTGGCACAATGCACAATGCTGCAGCATGCATCCAGAATTTTTTTTTTAAATCAAGCTTCTCGACAGAGGAGCACCCATAATTGAGCTTTGGACTCGACCTTGATGCCCAACCATTACGGGGTTCCAGGGCATGTGGGGTGCAATACTTAAGGCATGGTCGGGGGGGGGAGAGGGGAAGGGACCCAAGGCTCGCCCTCCACATTCGGTCACCCTACGAGCGCTCAGTCAGCCACTGGACCCCAACGCTAACTCATGTTATTAGCGACAGGGAGCCTACCTGCCCGACTAAATAAAAGGTGTAGGGACTTCTGCGCTTCACTTGCTCAATCACTCACTAAATATAATAATTAACTTGCATAGTGCCCTAAGAGAACTTAATCTCTATTCAGGCGTTTCACATATGTCACGGGGCTCGAGCCCACGACCTCGGCCAGACCTTGGTCGGGGTGAGCACCTTAACCACTGGGCCAAACCAGCTCCACTAGGCTGTACTCAGGGCTTCCTGAATATCTATCTGCCTTACTCGACCGTCATCATTAATCGGCTCACCTTGCCACCTTGTTCACTTTGTCTTGTATGTATTGCCTGACTTGCACGACATTTGCCAGTCGGCATGGGGCTCTTATCGTCGACGAGACTGATACAGCAAACGAGATTGTGCCTCACTGGCGTGGTCTTCATCATTCACACCAGTCCCGAGTCGGAACAACCCCGGACACCAGACAGAGCTGCTCACCGTGTGATAAAGACATAAGACAGTCATTGTAAGACAGCAGCAGCAGAGCCAATAGTTGTTCGGACGTATCACCTCTAGCCTGGAGTGCTGCACATCGTCTGCTCGTCCCACGCTGTCTCCCAGTCGTCTGCCTGCCTGCCTGCCTGCTGCTGCTTTTGTCATCGATTTGACCTCAGTCTTCTTGCCCCTTCACAGCCTGTGGGGGCCACAGCCTACTCGGGCTTGGTTTGTTCACACCTCGCTCTTCCTTTTTTTGAATAATCGAGGCAGAGGACAGTTTTTTGGGGGATAGCCATTCAGGCTCTTCTGCCACTATACAAATGAGGCTGTTGAATCGGCTGTTGAACCTGCATCACACGATAACGAATCCTGAAATACGACCAGGTCGTGACGTCAGAGCAGAAGTCATGACGTTCAAGCAGAAGTCGTGACGTTTAAGCAGAAAGCTCCTCTGCATGTATCGACCAAGTGGCAGGCTGCCCGTGAGGGGGTCTCCCTCTCTTGGTCTAGGGTTACTTGCACAGTTCGGCTGACAAGCCCGTGGTAGACAGGTAGACAGCCGGCCTCCAAATGGCCAACACAAAGAAGCCTCACCACCCTGCAAATCATCATGGACAGGGCAGCAGACCTGAGGCTTATGCTAATATATGCACACACATGCACGCCCGAACACACACACACACACACACACACACACACACACACACACACACACACACACACACACAAAGGCTCCATCTCGGAGCAAAGGCATACAGACATAGCATGGTATTTGAAAGATGACCTTATTGATTTTTTCAATGCCATATATGCTGGCGCTAACGTACTGCTTAATTTTTCTAGCAGGAGCATCATAAAAACTTTAAATTATGTATGCAACCCAAATGGAACTGCACGAGGGCACGAGGTGCCACGAATCCCTGGACTCGGTGACCACTGGTGTGACCACTGGCTACTATCGCCATCAGTGCTGTGGCTCGTGGGAGATCCCGGGAGATGCCTCGGACCAAGCTAAAGCAGCCAGACGAAGAAGGGGCGCCCCAGAAGGCAGACGCCCTGCCGCCAGAAGAAATGGTCGCCCAACCGGTGGTGGTCGAAGCAGCTCCAGGTGAAAAGATGGCAGCCGACGCAGCGGTCTCAGTCGGCCGGCGAGATGGGCCAAGAAGAGGACTTGCAACTGCTTCGCAATCTGCCCGCTTGGCCCCAGGCAGGAAACGGCAGGCTTAACGAGGTGCTGTGTTGCACAAGATAGGCCCGATAATATGCCAACACATCTCGCACAGCAGAATGAGCCACTTGCTCGGTGCATGCAGGCAGGCGCACAGCTGCACTGCTGCCACCCGACCAGGCAGTGACGGCAGGTCTAAAGCCACATATAATGGATGACGAGCTCGAGCACAACACAGAATGATTTCATCCGGATAGCATTGTTGACAGCAGCAGCCGGCATTCATGCACTGACGTTTAAGGAACACCATTGTTCGCTAATATGCCTGTGTTTGCTCACTGACAAGCAGCCGGGCTCGGGCCACACAGCAGCTGCTGCTGCAGCAGCTACTGCAGCGCCCTCTCTGGCAGGGCATACGCCTGGCCGGCTACACCACGCCGACCGGAAGAAAAAGGCCACGCTAAGCGGTGGCTGCGGCAGGCTGCCCATGGCGGTGCAGTTCTCACACGGGTTGCTTCACTGCTGCTGCATGCAGTCTTGCATGCAGCAGCAGTGAAGCAATGGCTGCCCAGAAGCGGCAGCAGGGATCCATCGAGGGAATGGCAGCTCTCGTGGCTCAGAGCTGCGGCTGGCTGATTGTAGGGGCTGCATGAATCAAACCCGCGACCCAGCTGGCGTGAAGAGCAGAGGCGCCAAACCCCAGGGCTAAGGCCTGCACAAGCAATACATAATGTATATATATATATATATATATATATGTGTGTGTGTGTGTGTGTGTGTGTGTTGTATATATATATATATATATATAATTCGTTTGTATAGCACCCTAAAAGAACTTAATCTCTATTCGGGCGCTTCACATATGCCACAGGGCTCGTGCCCACGACCTCGGCCAAACCTTGGTCGAGGCGAGTACCTTGACCACTGGGCCAAACCAGCTTGACAACCATGGAGTTCAATGTGTGCATCCGTCGGCTATGGATGCTGCGGACAAGAAATGCCTCTGATTACAGCGAATCGGCAGCACTGCAGCCGACAAAGGCCACCTGCTAGCGAACCAATGAGCTGCCAGTTCACCAACTCACTCGCTCCCATGATGAGCGTGCAGCAATAGCAGTAGCAGCTTCCACTCGGTGCAGTTTGGTGCCTTGCAGCTGTCTAGTTCAACGTTGTGTGTGGGCACTGGCAGGAGCAGGCGGTAACGTGGGCTAGGCAACCAGCAGCAGCAGCAGCGGCAGTTGCTGCACAAGCTTACCCCGGTGCTGCCATTGAGTGTGCTGAAAGGCCGTGCTCCGTCAGCGCCCAATGGACCAACATCCAGAGAAGGATACACGACGAATTCTTCAAAGTTAGGTGGCAATTTTCGGTCGAGGTTCAAATTGACATGATTGCAGGAGGCTAGGGGCAATGATCCTGCGCCTAAAAAAGGATAATTAACCAGCTAAGAACCAATTAAGACGACTGTCGATTTGGAGAACAAGCAAAGAGCAACAGATTTAATAATAATATTAATAATATTAACAGCAATAAGACATGCATGTAGCTTTTCATGTCGGTTCGCCAGCTGCAATCAGGTGAGGCAGCCTACTTGGTTGGGCATCACGAGTTGACCGGTTGCAAAGTTTTTTGTAACAGAAAAATTAGCTTTCGACTACCAACAAACTCGAGTAGACTGTGCCAGCTTGCCCAGCGACTGATGGCCACCCGGGTCCTCGAGAAATCAAACATGCATAAGGAGCACAAGCAGTGGCAGAGGGGGGCAGGAGGGCATCTGGCTCTACTACAGTGGGACAGCCCTCTATTCCTACGGAGGCCCCCCCCTCCCTGCGGCAATCACCAACGAAGAGATCATGTCTTAATGCCACTCAATGAGCAACTGACGAGTTCGTGTCGAGGAAAAACCCCATGATTTTGCACTACAGTGTTCCGTTAATTTCGGGTCTAGCCCAGCCTAATTGAAAATCCTGACAGACACAGATAGCCCAGAGCACAGACACCCCAGAGCACAGACACCCCAGAGCACAGACAGCCCAGAGCACAGACACCCCAGAGCACAGACAGCCCAGAGCACAGACAGCCCATGGCACGGTTGGGGTCGTGCCGAGTCTCACTTTCGGTAAAGGCTAGCGATCAAGGTGCCAACGACCGAGCAATCAGCAGATCAGCTAGTCCGTGCTCGACTGCAAGGCTAATTGTGGTCAGTCCCAAAGTTGCTTACATACCCAGCATTGTCATGGAAATGCTCCTACTACGTTTGAACGAGGGGAGTTGATAATCACAGAGCCAGTTTAAGTTCAGGCCCTTGCCCAAGCCGAAGCTAGCTGGGTCTATTGCCTTCCAAGTGGACAGGGTCACTCATCTAGAAAAAAGATGGCTATACTTTAACTACGACAGAGATCTAGAAAAAAGATGGCTATACTTTAACTACGACAGAGAAGCTAACCACACCATTACTTGAAAATTGCTAGGGGTTGGCAGTGGCAGATCCCTTATTTGGAAGAGGGGCTTCTAAAAAAACACCCATATGGTACATCAGCTTGATAACTGCTGGGTCTTTTGAATCTTGGGGGTGAGAGAAGGGCTGATTGCCAGTGGAGTAACTGCTCTGCCGGCATTTTAAGTCACTCACCACTTCTGAACCTCTTGCCCATAGATATGCAACCTTTAAGAATACTAAAGTATAAGAAGTATTTGCATTACAGCAGATAAGTGTACAACAGAGGCCATCAGGTGTCTCTTGCCTACCGAAATGCCTCTCTCCTGAAGTTGGGCAATCAGTAGCTTTGGATTCCAGATTACCTTAATTCTGACCAAAAATCGCTCATTACCATCAGATAATACGAATGACGAACAATCTATCGTGCTGCAGTTAAGAAGTGGTTTCCATTAGCTAGCAGACTCAGTGCTAGCTAGTAGACTCCAGCTAGCAGACTCAGTGCCTTTGTATGCAATCGTTAAAAAACTACTAGCTGATTTAACAGCCTCTTTCGTATGTCGACATAAGTGCCTTTACTGCTATCAGCGGCAGTGCTCGCAGCGGCAATAAAGGATCGCCCACTGCAGAATTCAAACCCACGACCTCGGGACCGAGGTCGTAAAAAGCAACGACCTTACCTAGTGAGCCATCATGCCTCACCGCATACTGTCAGCACTGCCTGTCAGCAGGCAGCTCGATTGTCTAGAATATCCGAGACCTTTTAGCTAGAGGTAGTCGACTAGTGTGTCGGTGACTATATTTTCTAAATACCTGGAAAGCCGTCAGCTATTTGGAAGCCGCCAGCTAGGGCGGCTAGACTCCCCTGTTCAATCAACAACCTAATTACTGTGAACATAAAAATGAATGGCATGGCACTTTGGCCAAGCTATGTTATCATAATAATAATAATACACTCGATAAAGTGCCCTCAGAGAACTCGTGGGTAAGAATGGACAATTCCCAAAGGATATTTTTGCAATTGTGAAAACATGCGCATCAAACGGGAGCATAGTAGCAATGAAAAACTACCACTCCAACTAAAAACAAGATTACAGGCAATGCTTTGCTTCTATAAACAAGCTAAAATATTTGGCTATTATACTTAAATGCGACTCGGGTTCAGACACTACTGGCAAAGTAGGTGCACTGTGTGCGTCTTGAAATTAGTTGAAAAATCTCTTTCTATGTGCTTACATTTGCTACATGGACAACTCTTAGTATGTTAAGGTATTACATAGTTTACAGATCATCCTTGGTATGGTCAAAAGTGTCTAAAGTACAATTTGTATTTACGTCCTATAAGTAGGAACATATATCTTTGGCCGAAATTTGTCTTCATCAGAAACAACATAGAGTCCACTTGGGAGTAGATTCGAACACCTAAGAACTCCTGCTGTACATGAATTACTATAATAATTATTAATGATCGCTAAGTGCATAGGTGCTGCATGCCAGCAATGCAAGTACTTATGCCCACATAAAAAGCAAAGGCGATAACGACGATGACGATAATGGCAAGTGCTCCATAGAGGTCGAGCTTGGCTTTGCACCTATTACGAGAGACAAAAGATGAAACTCAACCAAGTACCCTCAACCAGCCCCACAAGACACTGGCTGACGGCATAGGCTGCATGCTCAAGTTGTCAGGGCAAGTGGGTGGTATCAATAGAAGTCTACCATTTAGGGTGTGCACCAAAATGCCATACCGGTACTACCTGTCAGACTAATCGTCCATGACCGATGGTTTCTGAAAGAGCTCTTCAGGCTGGCCTTCACACTAGTTAAAAGAGCTGCTTAGGGCAAGGAGGGAGTCTTGAGGAATGGCTCAAGACGGGACGTGGGCGTTTCTCAGCACAGCAGCACCAGAGGCTAACCACCTACTGGTACTGCGGCCTGTTGGGTCGGTTTCTCTTGCTCTCCGACACACGCACTATCAATTGCAAGCCCAACCTGTCGCGTGAGTCAATCGGCTCGTAAAGCTTCATGACTGACAGGCCCAAAACCATTGGATCACATTGGCCCTGCCCCCCCACCCCACGGTACTGCATATGCGACTGAATACACAGCCTGTCACTGTTGAAATAGACGGCCAGATTCAACTGTTCCACAGGTGCTCCGTGCGAAAGCTGTTGGAAATTCAATGGGCGTGCAGGCTAGTTACCCAGTTCACTAGGCCCCGATAATAAGGCAGTATAGATTTCCCAAAAAACGCCGGATACACAGTGCACAGGGGGGGGCAGCCAGGGTAACACCTGGCTAAGGACCCGACCATGCTCTCTCTCTCTCTCTCTCTCTCTCTCTCTCTCTCTCTCTCTCTCTCTCTCTCTCTCTCTCTCTCTCTCTCTCTCTCTCTCTCTCTCTCTCTCTCTCTCTCTCTCTCTCTCTCTCTCTCTCTCTCTCTCTCTCTCTCTCTCTCTCTCTCTCTCTCTCTCTCTCTCTCTCTCTCTCTCTCTCTCTCTCTCTCTCTCTCTCTCTCTCTCTCTCTCTCTCTCTCTCTCTCTCTCTCTCTCGTTGGGGTAGCGCACAGTGATTAAATTGCATGCAGAAAGGGATATACCCACATCCTTTTTAGAAAGCAATCGGCAGGCACCACTTTCGTCGGACGTCGACTTCGGCTGAATTCTGGCGCCTGTCGCAGAGCGGTCAGCCACCAGGTCACCGGCGGCTCGGACGCGAGCTCGCGGCGCATGGCACGCGATATCGAATCGGCGGAAGGCGTCCCTTGCCGGCGAGCAAATATCGCGCTCTTCGAGGGTGGCCTGCGCGCTACGCGCTGACGGCGCAGCTACACCGCGCTCGCAGCCCGCGAGAGGCGATTGACTGCGACCCGCCGCCGCGACGCCATGAGTGAGCGCCGGCGAGCTCGTCGCGCGAGACGGCGCAGCAGCACGCGCGTGCAGCCGCCGGATCAGCGAACTGGGAAGAGGGTCTGAGATCAGCGAGGCGGCGACGGCGCCGCGTCGCGGGGCGAGCGACGCCGCCGCAAGTCGAAATGCGCGAGCGTCGATCGCGCCCGCCGCGCACGCTCTCTCCACAGTTACATTCTTTTAAAACATCTGAAGTGCTTGCAAACAGCACGCGGTCTCTCTCTCTCCCTCTCTCCCCTCCTCTCTTCTCTCGCATTCAGTAGCGAGTGAGTTTGCGAGCATCGAAACTAATTGACCGCTGGTGGCGGTCGCACGTGCGCGCGCGTAAACCACACAGCTCCGCAGAAATTATCGGAAACGCCGGCTGACGGGTTTGAGCAGCGTCGCTGATGATGACTCCTACTCTAATGGCGGGAAATAAGCAGACACAGCAACAAGCTTGTGCGGGCCAGCTAAGTTCGGTATTCGACGGAAGACCCAGATAAATGACCCAAATCACGTCGCATTCGCTACGAGGCAAAATTGTGAGTTGCTGGCTCACGGCTGGGGCGGGGGCGGCGACAGGCGACACTCGACACGAACGAGCTGCCGACTTCGGACGGCGCCCAATCTTACCTTGAGGAAGATAAATATTTAAGGCCACCGCGGATATAAATCCTATCAAGAGCTTCTTCTTTAAGTGGTACTGCATAGTCCAGTCTCCCGGAGTAGCAGCGACGATATCCAGAGCATGACAGCACGCGCCTGCTGCGCCACCGACCAATGGACCGCGGCGGAGACAATCGCCTCCGCAGGAGTCCGCCGCACTCAGTATGGCATAGTCGGGCCCCGCGAGTAGTAGTGCGCATACAGAGAAAGAAAATTCAATAGCTATGAAAACATCACATTTTAATTTTATTAATATAATTAGTAAGTCATCTCATGATTTCTATTCCAATAACTAGCACCATACAATATAGCATGTCTGCGCGGTTATCTGCGCGACGCCAAATCGCACCGGAACGGGTAACCAACAGCAACGGCCTCCAGCCGCGATCAGCTTTAGAACGAGGCGCCGCACCGTCCGGCGGCTGCTCTTAAGGCCGACGGATTTCGAGTTAGAGGGAGAGCGGCTCGAGAGAGCTAACCATATCGCTTGTCACTTCTTTTGACGCCGCTAACGGACGGGCGAATATGAGCCTGGCCGCTATCAATCCCGCCTCGTTCGAGCGCGCCTCCACAGTACTGGGACTCGGCAATCGCCGTCTGAATGCTGACGTGCGGCGAGTGCAGCTGGTCGCCGTCAAGGATGGAATCTTCAATCCACGCCTGCCGACAATAAGACACATGGACAGAGATACGTCCATGCACCGGCTGCCCGACGAGCACTGCAGGACGTCCACCACCCTCGGCCCCGGTAAGTGCCCCCCCCCCCGATCCGTGCGCTCCCCCCTACCCCACCCCACTCCCTGGAAGTGAGGCGCTCGCTCTTCGCGCGACCCTGGCCGCTGATTCAAATCCTGCAGCGGGCGTTATAGGATCGCCCGCTGGAAGCGGTGGCGATAGCCGCCAACGCTCTTCTGCCGCCGTACTAGACGAGGCGGGTAAATCAGCTAGCCTACAAACCTAAAAGTAGCCGCCGAAAGGGCCCGACTCGGCTGGGCTAGGCCGGCGCCATTGGCCTGCCTGCTTGCCTGCCGAGCTCTCGAACCAAAGCGGAAGCACAATATTCCGCCTCGCTGCTTCGCGCTTTGCAGATGACTTCAGAAGGGCTACGAGCACCCTGCTTCAGCAGCCGTCCTCAAAGCTGCACAGCCTGGTAGGTACGACGGGCTTCGGTGCTCGAAGCGCGTCGCAGCAGACAGCGTTCAGCGTGTCGTCGCAGCAGATAGCCATCGTTCGCATTGTCGCAGCCCTCTTACAGCCTATAACTGATCAAGGACGAAAATTGCTTGAGGAGGGGCCTCCCGCGTCGAAGTACAGCTACAAGTCTGCCGACTTAGAGTAAGACAGCGCGTAGCGTTTGCTCAGACTTGCGCGTGCTTGGTTGGGGAGGTATTTTGGTATTCGCTCGTCTGTGTGTGTGCGTGCGTGCGCGCGTGTGTGCGTGTTTGTGTGTGTGTGTGTGTGTGCGAGTGTGTGTGCTTGCGAGCCCTCGCGCGCGTGCGTGTGTGGGTGTCCAAGTGCGTGCGTATTCGAGAGAGGTGCATGCGTGCGTATTCGCAGCGATATTCGGACTGCACAGCGCAAGCGCGAGAAGAAACGCGTCGACGGCCTTCAATCTCTAAGTCAGCCTTTCTTCTATTCACGTCTCCTCTTCTGCCGCGGCAGCTCGTCGTCTGCTGCCCATTCTCTACTCACAGCCCCGACCGCTCTTTTTCCCTTTCTCTCTCTCTCTCCCTCTCTCTCTCTCTCTCTCTCTCTCTCTCTCTCTCTCTCTCTCGCTCTCTCTCTCTCTCTCTCTCTCTCTCTCTCTCTCTCTCTCTCTCTCTCTCTCTCTCTCTCTCTCTCTCTCTCTCTCTCTGCACTCGCCGTACAAGCATTCGCCGCTACTTCTTTAGTTCTCCGAGGGTGCTTCACGCATGCATTAATTTTTTTGTTACTTTCCCCCTCTTTAGCCTGCTCGCATTTTATATTTCCAGCAACTGGTGTTGGCCTCGGCCGCTCTCTTACTCTCGCTCGCCGGTCGCCTGTATGTTCTTCCCTCTCCCTCAGTCTGTCTGACAGTCCGTCACCTTTTCTCTTTGCCTTTGTCATGCAAGGCCGTGCAGCTTACCGGAAATCGAACGTTGCAGGAGGACGTCGAAAGACTGGGACGCTTTTCTAAATAGAACCGCGGGAAGGATGCCGACCGAGAGACCCGACGCATCCAGTACGTGCCGATTTCGCGAACACGCGCGATCGCGTCCGACGCTTTGCGATTCGGCAAGATTAGGCAGCCTGACCGCACCCCTTTTCCTTTCGATTAACGCGACTGAGCGTTACAGCGGACCGGCGCTGCAGAGAAAAGAGTCCAGCTTTAGACGCTAAGTGGCGCCGAGTAGAGATGGCCTGAGGTCGGCGTACACAGACGGTCCCCAGGCTGCAGCTTCCGGCGGATGCTGCAGCCTGTTGGCGGTCGTTGAGCGCGCCCTCGTGCAGACGCGAGATCTGCAGCAGAGAGCGCTCCGCGCCTGAGGCTCCTGCCGCCCTCGGCGTGGCTTGGACGACAGTGGTGACGTGGTTCGCTGCTAACAAGTAAATAAGTCACCTACGTTATGGCCTTGAAAAGTCGGCAGCAAACGTTCCAGTGTAACATCCTAGGCTGCAACGCTCTTAGCAAACGGCCGACCTTAGGCGCCATCTAGGGCACGCCTTCTTCATCGCTTTGAAAAGCATTGAGGACGACTAGACTGGCGAGATCATCGAAGCCCATGCGAATCCCTATTTATTTATTTATGGGTATCCACGAGTTGGCCGCACAAGAATCGAATAGTTAGGCGGCAGGCGACAAAGGCAATCGTGGAAGGTAAAAATTCACCGGGAGCTACAATGAAGGGGGCCATTTCTTACCTCCGTAACGAAAGTAATTTTCCCCGTGAACACCGGGGGCGGGGCGAAGCGAGTAGAATGCAAGACTTGCAAGAGGAAAACCGACCGTGTAAACTTCCTACAATAAGGAAGACCAAAGTTAGACAGAAGTAGGTAAGAAGCAGATAGTAAGCAAGACTCAGAGTCGTGTAAACCCGGCTTTTCGTGGCGCAGGTGCCAGTGCCCCGCGAGCAGCTAATTGGAAGACGGCGACCCGCACGCGGGCACAAGCTGAAGGCTCGACACTAAGTGAACTGGTGAGAGTAGAGACTCGCGGACGCAATCTGCTGGATAGACTGGCTGCGAGAACGCAGTCTGGACTACTGGTGCCACGCTGCGCTGCATACGGCGGCCCCGCGGCTCCGGCCAGACAGGAGGCTGCCTGCTGTCTGCAGCGACCGTCGCACCCACCGCGAGGTGGCCCCGCCGACAAACATGCGCCCGGCGGCCTAGTTGTGCGCTGCTGAAGAACCGAGCGAGCGAAGTCTGAACTACTTCGTCGCGTTCGTTGGCTAAACCGGGGTCGACTATTCGTACGCCGGTCGGACGGCGCCGCTTAGCCGTCGCGTTGAAAAGCCCAGCTAATGCCGAGCGGTCGTGAGGACACACCTACAAGCCGCCCGTACCGTTTTAGCTGCTAAGAACCGCGCGAACCTCATACCTGCCCACCCCTACCCTCTTCGCCTCTGCAAATGAAGGACGAGCCGCTACGCGAGCGGGCGGAGCCCAGGGCAGCAGCAAAAGCAAAAGCGATTCGCTTCCGGTTTGGGCGGGTTTAAAGCGGGCGCCGTTCGCGTTGCAGAACCCTTCTCCGGCTACTCCGTGCGCTACTCGCGGCCGGAAGTGACAGCTTCGTGGAGGTACACGCTGCGACAGGAGCCGGTGCTCGATCAGTATGGCCAGTGCCCGGTACCTGCCAACATATTGTAAGAGCCGCTCGCGCCAGCTCGCGTGCTCCTGCGCGAAATCCACTCCGTCTTGCTTTTTGACCTCGACCTTCGTGGCTTGGTCAGCTGCTTCGGCGACTGCCCGCTCCTGGTCGTTTCGTCGATGGACGACGCCAGCCGAACGGGCGAGCGAGCGAGCAACGGGAGCCCGCTTTTCGCGCCCCCCCCCCCGCCCGCTACTCCGGCTTCCCGGCGACGCGGGTGTGGCGAGCGAGCAACTGACTTGCCAAGTGCAAGTCGACGATGGTCGTCGTGTAATAGCCTGTCGTCGCGAGCGCTTCCCTGCGAGTGCTTGGACGATTAAGGAGCGATTTTAGGCAGCCCAGTACGAATCGCGAAATCAGCCAAGCGACATTTCCCGAGGTCGTGAGGCAATCAATCGCGCGTCCACCGGTTCCTCTCGCCGCAGCGCCTGTTTTTCCTAAACATTCGCGGGAGAGTGCGTCGGCTGTTTTGAGGTTACGCCCCCGAAGGACTTGCCTGGAGTGGACGCAATGCCTCGTGGCCGGCTAAGTGAAAACCGGCTGGGAAATGCATTGGTTGCGTAGAGGCTGTCGGCCGCCTGGCTGTAAGCTGATCGTCCGTCCTCCGCGGCGAACGGGTGGCAACCGGTGGCGTCGCTGGCTGTGGGGCGCACGCAAAAAGTGGGAAGGATGGAAAAATTCATTTGCCTAGCACTCTAGGAGAAATCAATCTCTCTGTCTAGGCGATGCACATAAAAGTACGCCGCAGGGCTCGTGCCCACAACATCCATCGGTCGTTAGAGGCGAGCACCTCACCCGCGCGTCAAGCCAGGGCTTATTCAAGCTCTTCCGTATCGCTGAGCGCCCGTGGCGGCGCGCCACCTGCCGGCCGAAACCAAACCGCCGCTCGCCGACTGGCGAGCATCGGCTCGGACGCGGCCGGAGCGCGCTCGAGGCCGGGCGGCTGCCGCGCCTTCGGCAGCCGTCGCGTCGCTGTAGGCCGGCCGCGCTCGACCGGGCAAAGGAGGAAGCAGCGGCGCTAAACCGCTCGGCGCGGCGACTCTCGGCACATCCGACGGCAAACGTCGCCGCTTGGCTCGGCGATGTTTGCCTCGTTAGCGCAAGTTGCGGCCACTTCAAACGAAACAATGCCGCAACCATTGATTTGTTTGCATTCGGCTACTCGACGCGATCCGAAAAAATAATTGCAGCCGCCCGGAGGAGAAAAGAAAAAAGCGACACGGCGGCCGCCTCGCCTCGCTGCGGCTGGCGGCGCAGCAGGCAGCGGCAGCTCGCTGCAGCCGCGCCGCGCCTCGCTGAGACTGGGCCGCGAGCGAGCGGCCTCCTTCGGCCACGCCTACTCGTTCGCGTTCGCGCCATCCTGACTTTACCTCGCCGCCGCCGCAGCTTCATACGAGAGTGGCGTTGGGCTCTGCGGTCGGCACGGAGTCAACGGAGGCGGAGTCGAAACGGACGGCCGGCTCGCTTGCCAGGACTCCCCAATACCTAGCGCCGACTCCTGGCCGCGCGTCCGCCCGCGTCGTCGCGAGCTGGCGTGCGCCGCCGGAACGCCGTAAGAGAAGCGTCGACTACAGATTTGCGAGCGTTCCGAGAGCACGTGCCTAGCTTGGCCTCGAGAGTGGGGCGCATCGGGTGGGGGGTGGTGGTTGGAGCGGCAGCTGGCACCGCCCGAGTCAAAACGCAGCTGCCGCGCGTGGGTTTGAAGTCGATAAAAAAAGAGGGGTGTGCTTTGCACGGGCCCAGTTCACAATCGATGACGTATTCTCCCGATGGGGCGACAAATTTTTTTTTGACGCACCCTGCGAGGCTACCGAGTCTCTCCAAGTGCAGCGTTGTCGCAGCGGACTGCCCGATCGCTGTGGGTGTGGCTAGTTGGGCGAAAAACCGCCAGTGTGAGATTCGAACCCGAGAGCTCTCCGTGTCCGGGTCCCGGGGCGCTCTCGCGAGAAGATTCCGGGCGACGACGCGGAGGATCGAGCGCGCATCGGCCAGCGCTCCGAAGACGCGACGGCCGCCGCCACCGTGCGCCTCGTGAACGACGTCGTCGCAGCGTCGCCTCTACCCGGCTTGGAAACGCCTCGATGACGCTCGCGAGTCGGATCTCGACGAAGGGGCAGCAGCGCTGGCTGATCTCCGCTCGCCGATCTCCGATTCTCGAAATACCGCTCGCCGGCCTCTCGGCGGCGGGTGCTCCTTCCACACCAGCACACGGTCACGAGACACGCCAGCGGTCAACCGACCGACCTGGCCGTCACCCTTCCTTGGCTCCTCGAGGTCTCGCGCGTGCGACCGACGCCGCTCACAGGCACGCCGCGCGAGACCTCGATCGGACTCGAATCGCTGCGCGAGTGCTCGCTGCGCGCCGGCTCTGACCGAGTATCGATGCGCTTTTTCTCCACTATTGCAGCTCTCGGTACAGGGATAGTCACCCGCAGTACGGACGCAGCGCCGCCACCGAGGCGTGGCGCTGAGAGAGCGAGGCGCCGCCAGGGCGAGCGTGCACGATTTCCGTTGCCGTTTTCGGCTGCCACTTCAGGTGTCGCCATTCGCTGGGACGACACCGCCGGCCGAGATGTCTCCGCCGGCGGCAACGTAGTCTGCCAGTTGCTCAATGTGCTCACTGCTTTATTTTGGTTTTGCGTGCAATGCTCCCTGCTCAAGCGTAAGCTCTTTACCGTCTCCTTTCTCTCGTGCTTCTTCGCTCAATCTACAAGTGCCGCTCGCTTCTCAGCAGTAGCTTCGCCCTTTCGGCTGGTTCGCGCGTGCTCGTTTCAGAGATGTACGAACAAGGATTTTTATCGCAATATAGATCCCTTCGTCGTCGCTCCTCATGTCGGTCATGTCGATCTCGCGAGCGCGATTGTGCGAGTTTCGCTAGCGGCCGCTCGGTACACGAGCTGGCCGCTCGCGACTCGCTAGGCGATTGGGAGTCAGGTCGTATTCACGGCTCATTGGCTAGCTGGCACTGACCAATGAGAAGAGACGGGGCGATTTGCGTGTATATGTGGGAATGACAAAATTAACTCGCACGGTTTAAATTGAAATTTGAATTAAAAACTAACATAATTTTTTAAAGTACCTCGATTTCGTCCCGCGAAGCGAAAGTCGATAGTCAGAAGAGCACACTTGCCTCCAGGCTAAGCTACAGGGAGACATTTGCTTTAATCATGCAAAAGGAGAACTGAAAACCTCCGAAGCAAACAGCAAAAGCTCGTACGCTGCTATGAAATGACAACCCGATGCCACAGCAATTGCAGGTCTCTACCAACTCAGAAAACCAAAGCTTAAATCGAGAGTTTTTTTCAAGTTAGTATAAAAACATTGTAAATTTGCTTTCAGTTGAATCTACATAAACCAACAAGGACACATAGTATTACATTTTCAAGGGATCCTGATTAGCATTACTGTTCCCCGAGCTATTCCGTTTCTGCAAAATGCTGTCGGCAGAATAATTACAATGCAATTATTATGAACTGTTAAATTTATTCTATCGCAAATTTTTGTCTCTTGCAAGTTAGAATTGATTAAAAATTGTTTGTGCCTCAGAAGTATAGAAAATGACCACTATTCCATTCAGGAAGTGTTTTTTCTGACCAGGACAGTGATTAGTTTTAAATTAACCAATCTCTGAAAGACTGACACATTTCGTTCTTGTGGTTCACATTTAGTCAGAAAGAGCAGTAAATGAATCACAAGCCAGATACATTCCCATTAAAGTCTAACCAAAATGAGCACTCAAAAGAGTTCAGAGATGAGTAGATCTTCTATAATTTTACTATCACCAAATTGTCTTCTCAAAGAAGGCCCCAAGCAAGGTCCCCCGTGACGTTTCCGTTATATTGTCCTTGGTAACGACGCTTATAGTTCATCATAGGGACCTATTGGCGCGGACCCGGGTCCCGCAAAGGCCCCGTGCCCAAAGTGAATTAATCAATTATTTTCTAGAAAATAGTCAAAATCTTAGAACAACCTCGTGTTCAGTTATACCTGTCATGTTAAAAACGGAGGGCGTCAACGCAGTTTCCGCATCCACTCACGGCGCCGTGCACGGATTTCGCAAAGAAAAAACTGCCGGTCGAAACGCCGAAAACGTCGAAACGTCGCGGTGTCGAAACGCCGAAGACGAAGCCCGGGCGCCCGAAGAGCCCCCCGCCGCCTCCCCGCTCTACAGCCTCGCCAGACCTCAACCCCCCAGTCTTTCTTCGCAAAACAAGTAGAGAATACAAATTTAACTCTGATCGCGGTATAGCTTTGTTGACCAAAAGCAGACGATTGAGCCTATAACGAGGTCTATCTGACTATTATTATCGGCGTTATAGAGTTTTTGCGAGACCCGGGTCCTCTTGGGAAATAGGTTCCGATATCCAAAAGCCGAAAAAGCGCTTACCTTGCTTCACCGAGTAAACGCCCATGTTCACCGTGAACTTTACGAGATGAACCTCAAGGATATGGTCTGCCCCGAGGAGAAATATTCTGCATCAAATTTTGGTATAGGTCTTTGTGAGAGACTCAACCACTCATAACTTTCAGTCTTGGGATTTCTCAGAAATTCGTGAACCACTGCAACGAAACTGTTGCAAGCAACTTTCTTCATCCGCTGTTCTGCTTTTTGGGGGTATTCGTCACAGTCCTTTGGACCTTCTTTATCTGCGCTCTAACGAAGAGACCAGCTTTAAAATATAATTCATTTGTATAGCTAACATATTATGCATATTAAAGTGAAATACAATCAATAAATATAGTACACATATATTCAATTTGTATAGCGCCCTAAGAGAACTCAGTCCCTATTGCGTTTCACCTTCACGTGACGGCGCTCGAGCCTTAACGAGCTGATTTGGTCCAGCGGTCAAGGTGCTCGCTCCGACCAAAGTCTGGCTGAGGTCGTGGGATCGAGCCCCAAGGCATATGCGAAGCGCCGGGATAGAGATTCTTTCAGGGCGCTATACAAATGGAATTATATTGTATGTATGCTTACTTAAGCCTAGTTTGTGTGGTCTAATACTATGTCATTGCTCAGCCAGCCGGGGCGTGGGCCGGGCCTGGCTCGCCCTTGACGAGGGACAGCCTGCCTGTGGCAGTCAGGATAGGGCGAGCGGACGGGGAGGGCATTTGGAACGCCGACGGAGTGAATGGCTGTGTGCTTGTTGCGCTGCGAGCAACAGCCGAATACACGGGGGGGGGGGTTAAAGCCCCATTTGGTGTTTCCGTGTCGTCGCGTGTGTGCCGCCAGGGCATCAAGCTACAGCTTGATCCAAGTAAGTAAACATGCTTTAACTAGCTCAGCCAGCAACAGTCAAGTCCATTGAAACAAGGACTTGCTTGAAATCAAGATTGTTAGTTTTCACATGAAAAAGTTTAAAGAAATCCATTTTGCTTTTGGCACCCCTATTGGCCGTGACCCCCGCGGAACACCAGTCCCCTGTGCCCATCCCTTGCTAAGCCTTTGCCATGTTGAAATTTCCAAAGATCCCAGTCAAAGTCACCATACTTCAAAAAAGCACCCAGCAATTTCTGTCGATACTCGGGGCTCGCTCGCTTTGAGACGTACAGAGTGAGCCATGCGGAGAGCCGTGTACTCGTTACGCTCTTATGACGAGTCAGAACGGCTCTAAGGCTCCTAAATAAAGTGTCTATGAATGGGACCACAAACATCTCACCGCTAAGGATTGTGGGCCCAGCCGGTTCTCATTTTGGAGGCGAATCCTCGACGAGGGAGAGCGAGCTCTCTGGTGCGGAATGTGGATGAAATTTGTATGGAGCAAGGTACTCCGCTAGAGTTGCTCACTGAAAACGCAGCGTGTTTTTGTTCGAAGACTATGCGGCGCGGTCCTTACGACTGTTTGGGGCACGCAGAGCCCACCTACCTCTGTACTTAGAGACTTTGTCTGGCAATGGTGTCGATCAGCGACATCGCCGGTTCATCGAAGAGATGATGGCCGCTCGCACGGATAAGGACGTTCTGGCGGCGATGGTTCTTTGACGTAATATCTCGCCAACCACCGGGTTGGTCGGATTTGAATTGGTACCGGACTCTCGCTTTTCTTTCTCTCGCGAAAAGTGTCTCTCGTATGAGTGGTGGAGCCCTCTCGCGAGGGCACAAATGAACCAGGGTCCCAGCACGGCTCTCCGTTCAGTCGGCCTGTTGGAGTTTTTGCGAAGTCCCTGGCGCTCGTTGTCCGACCGAGTGGCATGGGGCGACTAGTGAGGGCCAGGGCGTGGGAATCGAGGTCGACGTTGTGCGCGGCCGCGTTTCCGACCTTCGTCCTGTGCCTGGGCAAGAAGAGGCACCCCTGCCGTCGATTGGACTGAGCCAGGTCCAGGCAGTTCCTGGGCAGGCGCCTGGTTCCCGGCACCTGGACAGTACGTCGACATTACGATGACTGCTCGCTGAGTAGCTAGCTCACCAGTGCTGCCAGGCCTGAGGCCCGTGTCCGGAGAAGTAACCTGCTACTTGACGTGACCAGAGGTCACATTGAGCTTGGTCGCCTATTTTTGCTCCTGATTGCTTGACAAATCGAGAGCGAACTCGCTTTCTTCTAAATGCACCCGTTTACTTGGAGATAAAATGAGTGTCTGGGTGGCCAGAAGTCGCAGAAATACAGTGTCTAGATTTTTAGCTGCACTATAAATAAGGCTCAACTAGCAGCTTGAACGGCAATGTCAGACAGACTAGAGCAACCGCGAGGACCGTGGCCCGATTTGCTATGCTTAGTACCGGTAGATCGCACTTACTGAATAGAATAAGGAGTTCAGTATAAAATGTGAATGCTTTGGCATTGTTGGCAACAGTCGACGGGCTCCAAAAGGCTTTTTCCCTCTCTCAAGAAACCGACTTGAAACTAGAGTGCTCAAGGAGTGCATCTTGGAATGCAAGTACTTCCTGTCAAGCCCGATGGCCTTGTGGAGACAGACTATGCGGCACGGACGCTCATGTGTTCAGGAGCAGGGTCAGCTAACCACAGTGGCTGGTTGATGATATGATTGGCTAACCGGTTCTCTCTAGACTGTGCTGTTGTAACTCAGTTGCAACAGAGTGGACGAAAATGAACCCGTAAAGCCCGAAGAAGTAGTGATTAATCTAGTCGCTAGTTTGATCTTCAAACCTAAGAAACTTAAGTCACACGTCTCCTTTGCAAATCAAGCTTCGAAGCAGAGCAAAGTTCTATCCTGCCTACGCTTGGCTCCTCCGTACCGAGCTGAACTGCGGCACTAGGTGGAGTCTCTAGGAGCTCCTAGGTCCTCTCGTGACAGTTAGAAAGCTGCACTGCTCGTTCACATGGAATGTTGGCGACTACAGTTTTCGCTGCGAGCTCCTAAAATGTGCTCATTTCGAAAAATTCTTTAGCAGCGACATATCTTTTCTCCTCCTGCCGACTCTTGTCAATACTTTCACATGATTTCCAGATGTCCGTCCTGGGCTGCCGGTTCTGTGCTACAAACTTCCCCGACTGTCTTTCTACGAGGCTCGCTTGGGCGTCGAGTTAGCTATAGGAAATTCGAAGTTTGAGGCACAAATCCGTAACTCCCCATAAAAATGGGTTTACAAAAATAAAAGGCTAGGTGATTCAACAGCCTTATTTGTATAGCGGCAGAAGGGACTCAACGGCTATCACCACCGCATGCAGAGGATACATACAGGATCACCCACTGTAGGGATCGAACGTGCGACTTAGGCCGTAAAGAGTGAGCACCTTACCCCTGGTCTAAAGCTCTCCAGAAAAATAGTAGACCAGCCTCCCAACCAGCAACCCATCCAGAGAGCTATTTAAATGAGCCCTCATATTGAGAGTCGCACGGCACGTTTCACGTCAGATGTATTAATTCCCACCAGAAAAAAACTCGACCAACACTCACCGAACAAACATTTCGGAAGTTTGATGTCGAAGGCGTGCAGCCCTGGATATAGGCCCGCACTGAAAAACTGCACGCCTTTTTTCTAGAGAGCTTGGGAGTAGCACACGGAAGGCAAACTGCTGCGAAGACGCCTTGGAACCTATCCAAACTAACACCCAATTCAGTGAGCCTGCTGACGCACAGTGAGCACCGCCGAGCAGCAGGCCTCTTCAGATCTGTTCGAACGAATGCCTCATTTGGTCGCTCTAATTAATGTATTTACCTCCTCTTACCAAAAAATGACAGCAAGTCTTCAACCAATGTAAGATAGGTTTTATTGGTCTTTCAATTGAAACCGGTCTCAAATGCTGAAGTGTAGCACTTTAACAACAATCCTATTTCACGGTGGCTAGGTTGCATTTTTTAATTTTCTTAATCATGCGTAAGTCAAAGTACAAATGTATGCTTGGCCAACAACATGAAAGTGATTGCCAGAGACGAGACCGCAGTTGAACTTGAAAAGATCACTCATCAGCAGTACAGAGTGAACGACCACTTGCCGCCGAATATAAAAACCAGGCCTATACTGCTACATGCAGAACGACGAAGGGATGCATCAGCTGCAGACACATCTCAGCAACCAAACTGGCCTGGTTGCTTAGGCTGCTTGCTTGTCGTAAGCTCATAGATACAAGTTGTCGAAAGCTCTAACCATCGCTATGTATACACACGATAGGCCCTTTGTTGAGCTGGTGACAGCAGACCTCATCTCGGTGAACCGTAGGCAGCTACGTTAAGAATTTTGAACAAGTGACTCGTCTGGTAGCACATTCTCGGCACGAGGCATGGGAGCCAGTCCTCACGAATAAGGTTACACGAAAGAATGGCAAGATGAGCATCATCAGTCGAGGTCGTTGGACGATACTACGGGGTTTCTGTCGGCATCCTCGTCGATATTGCTTTCAATAGCTGCTCTGACTGTTGAGCTACTTGGACCGGCAGACGAAGACCGAGTCTCGGTGAGATTATCGAGATCATCAAATAGCACACCCGACATTAGTCCCAGTTCCTCGGCAGGATGATATTCGATCAGCTCATTCCCTGCAACAAAGGAGCAATCAGCTCGGTCGAATAGTAGCACAGTCTGATAGCGTCCGAGCTTTTCCATTTCTCGCAATCCATGTCAAGCATGACTGCTTTTGGACACCCGACCCATTAGCCTTTAGCAGTGCATCAACACAGCAAAAGCAATGACCAATGTTGAGGATAATCACAGTACAAAAGAGCTCTTTTAAAGTATGCCAAGAGAGGTCGCAACAAAGAACGTTATAAGTGAAACTTCACTCACATCCAGTGCCCTTGGGTTACAACGAAGTGAGCAGGCAGACTTGTAATGTAATGTAACTCCGTCTGTAACTCCACAAAGTCATAAAGACCATGTGGGTGTTACACAGGAGTTTTGTATAGCGCACTCACAGCCTAAGCGGCTTTCGGTACGCATTCGGTAGCCAACAGACTTCGTCTCACAAACTTATAAAAACTTGAGTGCCAAAGGACGGTTTAGGGTAATCACTGCGACTGATGTTTCGAAGTGCACACTAGCAAACATCTCATGTCTCTTGCATAGGTTAGCAAAAGTCAAACGGCACTTAGCTGCAATCCTACCACTAGTTTGGATGATTCCAGTATTTTCAAGACTCCCGTGGCAGTTTCATATGGTTACACAGCTCTTGTTTTATCAGGGAATGTTTCTAGGCTGGTTTCTTGCTCTAACTGCACTACAGATTTCTTGCATAGCTTCGAACCTGATATGGCCTACGTCTGCCCACGTGCAAAACCGGAAATCATTCCTCTTGATACCTCCCTAAAAAGTGCCTAACACAGTCGTAGATATACATTTTTCGAAGGCGGATACTTGACACAATTCGTACTGTACTGCGGTCAAACAAACTATCGTTAGAAATATGTACTACCACAAACTACAAAACTATTGTTCAAAAACAGCAAGAGTTTCCAAACCATCTTGTAAACTGTCAAGCAAATTATTTTGCATGTTGTTTTACACCCGGTAGGCTAATTAAATCGACCATGCACAAATTACAACATGTATAGGTTCGTCGTATTAATCCTACTTTGCCGATAGCATGTTTGGCAAAGATTCTGTACAACTCGGCAATGTTAAATATTTGTGATGGCTCACAGAGTGGCTGAATTTTCAGGGCCAGCATTATATACACTCATATACACAAGTTGCTGATCGGTGGTGATGAGGTGCTTTTTGTGATATTTACAGTGCTACGATGGTACAGCTATGACGAGTCTCATGTTGACAGTACCTAGAGAAATAGCTAAATAGCTAAATAAAATAGCTAAATAGCTAACCCAAATAGCTAAAACATTCACCCTAGTTGAAACTGGTCACCGAATTGTGCATTCAAAGTAGTTTTTAATAATTTTATTATCAAATGAGCTGAACCTAATCTTGAATACTTTTTCATTGTTTCCTTCTTCAAAGATTTCCAATATTAAAAAAGAACTCAGATTGCCCGTTAGTATGGCTGGCTTACTAGCTAAGTCAACGGACACTCAGGCTCACCACCTTCCATAGCAAAGTTGGAAGTTGGAATTTCTCGGGATTTTTCACGGGTATGGTCTACTAGTAGATATAGTAGGCCCAAAATCCAGGCAACCTTCGGATCGACATTTAACTTCAAATATTTCAGTGTTTTACGGACTGCTGGCCGAAGAATTTTGCTATAACACATGGCTCGAATAAGTTAACAATATATGTAATAAATTGTGCATGCTACCAATTGATTTGCTTACTAGCTCCAAAAAAATTCAAAACGACCATGCTTTTGCAGTCAGTATCTGGAGCAATTTTTGTCTTCCAACCTAGTTGCATTTTCAAAGGATATTATTCTGTAGCACTGTCTGAGCACTTTGAAGAAAGATTTGGGGAACACACCAAGTTTTTCCCTCTCTAACAAGGCATCTCAACAACCGAGTGTGGCACTTTTTCAGCAATCATCACGGGTTTGAAGCACGCTATTTTGAGCATGAATGTAACCAATCAAAGGAACATGTAGCTAGAAAATAATATAAGAAATCGATGGTACGGTACAAAGGAAAAACTGGCCAACAGCGTTTTCTGATGAAGGAATTAAATAATTATTGTGAACGATTTTCTAAGTCTTAACTCTGTTCTCAGTTTTCCAAATGCATGCACTAAATTGAACTACCCTATCATAATCTTAATGGAAACTTCTCAAACATGCAGATCACTATGCCTTTGGCATCTCAGGGACTTGCAAAGACACACATGTAAGAAAAAATACAAGCTGATTCAACAGCCTCTTTTGTATTGCGACAGAAGGGCCTCTACGGCTATCATCACCACACGCATCGTCAATAAAGAATCGCCCACAGGTAGTGAAAAGCAACAGCCTTACTTAGTGTGCCATGTAGTAATTTAGCTTTATACTCTCCCACAGCTCCTTTTCCTTAGGAAACGTAGTCGGCTAGTTTCTTATTCTAACTGTACTGTCGATTTCTTGCTTAGTCGCGAACCAGGTCTGGTCTATGTCTACACATGTGCAAAACCGGATGACTAAAATGCATTCCTGAAGAAGTGATTCCACTATGATCGTCGAGATGCATTTTCGAGAGGAGGAATTATGGCATATCAAATAAATTCATATTTCACATTTCATATTTATATATCCTGATAGTGCTAGCAAAAACCGTTCTTCGAAAACCACTTCTGCTTCCTAACTAACTTGAATACACCAAACAAGTAATTTTGTATGTTTTTAACAAGACGGCTAAAAAGGTGGGAACACGCACGATTTCTTACAAATGGTGCTAAATCACAGAGTCCCGTAATCTAGTAAAACTTCTTTGGCCAGGAGTTCGTAAATTGCTGAAATATTTGAGGTTAAATAGTAATCCTCAGGGCTAGTGGATTTTTCGGACTGGCACGGTATACATGTAAACACATCGCCTGTTGCATATCTACTCACAAAAAAGTATTGAAAATACATTAAACTTACCTTTAATAAAGGCAGGGTCTTCCAGCTCATTGGTTGCACCCTAAAACAGAGGTTTCGTATTAAACCTAGAAGACAGTTATACCCCTCTCCCGTGCATGCATGCACTAATTATGTTGCACAAATTATATTTTGACTTTACACGACCTACACTCATATTCATGGGTATTTAAGCATCCAAAACAAGTGCATTTCCGAAGCCAATGAAGCTAAGAGCAGTCTAGTGGCCCAGCAGGAATGCTTTGCCATGGATATTACTTTAACACTACTGTCGTGCCTCGTTTATCGAGGTTAATCAGTTCCAGACTCCATCGCAATGAGTGCACTTAGCATAACGAAGTGGGATTTGTTATTTATAAATCGAATATTTTTGTAGTTAGAGCATACAAAAACCTGTTCACGACCCCCTAAATACGGTTATGTAATGCAATGTATCTCCGTCTGTAACTCCACAA